>CM024761.1:43208889-43421755 GCA_014218235.1 Colocasia esculenta | reverse complement strand
TGAATAATTCCCGTGATTTAACAATAATTGCACTTTCTGTCATCAAATCAGTTCCAAATTTTTATCAAAGGTTACTAATAGTAAACATATCACATATACAATTTTCCAAATTTTTCTAACAGTAAACATAATTTCCACAATTAAATCTAGATTTTAGGCATATTTATTGAAATATCATTAGACATGGTACATATGAGCATGGTTGGGTACTAATAGTTCAGAAGCTTAATATCAGACCTCATGCTATCATGTAAAAATTATGAAATCAATTCACAACAAAATCTATTTATGCAAGATTTTAACATGCTCATATCATGCTCATAAGTCAGTCACTGAATTTTAATAATTAACACAGTTCACAGAAAATTAGGGCAACCTCATGATATGACCTACTGACTGTATACAACCACCCATAAAAATTACAGTATATACCTATGTCCAGAAATCATTTAAACATCGTAAGAATATCAAACAGTTCATTTTCAGAATACTAAAGAAGTAGACGTCAAGGGATGCGACCGTTTACCTTCAACTGCAGCATCCCTTGCCGCCAACTGAAGAACTTGACTACAGCAGATGCTGCCGCCAACTTCCTCCCAACAGCACACACAGACAGCACTCAATACAAAGGGGAATTTGGGGTTCCAAGACTCGAGGAAAAATCCGTAGAAATACCTCGGACTTAGGGGACATGTATAAGCTTAAGATCTAGGGTTTACTTGCCTCTAAAAAAAATCTACGAAGATCAAGAATTGCCGGTGAAGCCCTCCTCGGCCTTGCCAAGAAGGTGCTCAAAAACTCCTTAATTTCGGTCCTTCAGCTGATGGGGTTTGATGCTCGGGGTTGGGGATGCCTCCTTGATGGTTGGGCTGCCCTCCAGTCGGTGTAGATCTCCAGGAATCTTCTTCAGTCGCCGGATCCAAGCCTTGGAAGATTAGCTTTTCTCACAGGGAGTTCTAGGGTTTCACAACCACCAAAAGAGACTTGGCACGACCAGAAGATGTGCTTTTATAGAGTTAAACGGGTTGGGTACGCTTTAGGGTAGGTTCCCTACGCATTAGGATGGGTTTTCTATATTGGGCCAAAACGCGAGCATTAACAAATCTGGAACCGTTACACATGAGGATATTGACGTCAACATCGGTTGTAGTCAACTGCACAATTGACGTCAAGGGTCTAGCCGTCAACAGGCTGTTGGCGTCCAGGGGTGGCCGCCAACATGGCCTTGGCGTCCAGGGATGTGGACGCTAATCAGAGGCCTGGAAGTTGGCGTCCAGGTCTTGGCCGCCAACTGCACAGTGCAGTCAAAACCCTGCCAAACCCTAAAATAAGGGCATAAATACATTAAAACAATTTAGTATATGTAAAAATAATTACATATATCCTTACCACATAAAGTACATGCATTACATAATATTTATTTAAATATAACTTACACTAATCTTAATTAAGGATAATATGCATAACATACATACATGCATATATACTTACACACTACATGATTACATACAACATGCATGAACCTATAAATGAAGTGTGTTCATCATTAGTTAAATAATACATGCACTTTATTATTTAAGTATCCTACACATCATAAATAATTTAACATGCTTAAAGTAGATGAATATCATTTAAACAAGATTAACATGTATATGTATACATATACACACCATGGTTACCTACAACATGCATAAAATAATTAAATACAATAGGCACATCAATAATTAAATAATTCATACACATTTAAATATATATTACATGCACGGAAATAAACTTACACTTGCTTACAAGATGTATGATAATAACCTCTTACTATATGTACAACACATACAATATGCATGGGATTTATTACATACATTAATAGCTAGATAATACATGCACACTTATATATATATTTATACGTGTACGAAAATAACTCTCATGTACTTACTTGGTATATAGCAATACTTACCTATCACATGCACAATGTTATTTTAAGTACTATTCATACACTATAGATAATTTAATGTACATAAAATTTGATAGATAGATATCACATGCATAAGATAACATACCTATATACATATGTACTTCATATATTTACACACAATATCCATGGAATAAGTAGTATAATATGCACTTTAATAATTTAGATAGTAATATATGCACGGTATCTTCAAGATGAAATATGCAATAAGTTAACAATGAATAATCTATACAATGATATTTAATTCTTGCATGCACACGCTTGAATTGACATATGTATAAATACATACACACACATATACAACATAGTTATGTACATTATGCATGAAATAGATAAGTACAACATGTGCATCAGTAATTAGATTAAACATGCACAATATTACTTAAGCATTATATGCCTATGATTTTAGTATACACAATATACACAAAATTAGCTAATTGCCTATTCTCATATAAAATATCATATATATATATATGTATATATACATGCATGTGTTCATGAGAAGTATAGAAATTGTAATATGCACATTTGAATACACATGCTATACACACAACAAGTAAATACACACGCACAGTATAAAAAGAATGAAATTTCGGGGTATCACACTCTCCCCCCTCTTGAAAAAGATCTTCATCCTCGAAGATCGAATCGAGTACCTGTGGTGACGTCGCCGAGGTCATCTCCGGCTAATCCTTGCTACTTTATTGCTGTTGATGAAACATCTCGTGGAATGAACTTCGTCTTCAGGTTCGGACACTCTCTAATCCGATGACTTTGCTGCCACACTTGAGGCATCTTCCTTCCTTTCTCCAACATGCATTCCCGCCATGATGCTTCCCGCAATGAATGCACTCGGGCTTCTCGCTGCCTGATGCCACAGTTGATTGTTAACCTTCCTTGAGTTTCTTCATTTTCCTATCTTGCCTTTGAAATAGTTTTGGTACTCCCTCCTTCTGAGCGTCCTTTTCTCCTTGATTTGATTCCACTTTATTTTCTTTCCTATTTGCCACGCCAAGAACTTCTTTCGAACTACGGGGATCAAGCTCTAGAAGCCTACCTTTCAACGATGGTTTGAGCCCCTTCACGAACTTCTTTATCTTGCGGTTCTGCTCATACCTCCTAGACTGAGTACTATGTCTGCCACATCCAGCCATAGTATGTAAAATAATCAATTTAGTTAGAATCTAGATTACTAAACCTAACTATTTCCTTAACTATCTCCCACTCATTATTAGCAATTTCTACATATATGGACAATTTCCTATAAAAACTTTGCAATATGGTGATGATGATGGTCTATCCATGTACCATGTCAACCTTGGGCTTTGATACCAATCTCTGTAACGACCCTCCTCATACCAGTACGATTATACCAATCCCCGTCGATATAAAGAGCATCGTCACAGTGGGATAAAACCCAACACTAGCCGATAGGTTGAAAAGTATATGGATAGAATTTATTATAGCGGAAATAAAATAAATAACTCAACTTTAATCCATCAGCATCACACATTCCACAGTCTATATAGCGAAATAAAATGACAATGTCCACATTATTACATGATAAAAGAACTATATTGTCCAAATATTTTCCATACAATTAACTTTATTCATACTATGCAAAAAGGAAAAATACAACTACTAAGCAAACTCCACAACTACTCCTCACTCTTGAGGATGCTCCTTGCAATGCCTCCCTCTGGTACAGAATACCTGTCAACCTGTACGCCGAAGTAAGAGTGAGTCGAAAGACTCAGCAAGCAAACCAAAGTCTTAACCTTAAACACATCACATTCATATTAAGCTATCAAACAATAACAAAATACATACTATCATTTAACTACAACAATTTACATGGTACATACTCTTAACTAGTAACACATATTTAAATCACCTAGACATGCTTTAGACTATCACGTGTTTATTCTAAATCATGGATACTAACATACACTTGTACATATTTTCTACACCTAACATGTAGCATGAATCATCCATCCAAATATTAATCCATGTCATGATACATTTTTACAAACTAGAACATAGAATTAAGCATAAAGAAATGTACAACCTAGCATGATGACTATTCACTTTTCATATTTAATTACACATTTTACTTGTTGTTTTAATGTAAATAAATTTCATTACACATGGTTTCACATTTATTAGCATGAATTGAAGAATTAAAACATAGTCAAGTTGGTTGGTGTAACACCCCGGAAATTAATTTTTTTTTAAATTTCAGAAATATAGAGGGATAAAAATAAATAAACGTATTGGAGAGACTTCCAATACCATGTGTTAATAACCTATTAATAAGATTGGGCCAATAGAGCATATTTGGCCCAAGGATATGAATGAACTGGACAGGGAATTACCCAGAAATTCGTGTAGGTAATTATACCATAATTAGAAAGGGCAATTTAGAGTTAAAAGATGGTTGATTAGTCATGTAAGGTAAGCCAAAACCGAACTCAATCCCAATTGGTGGTTTCCTAAACCTTTGCTACCTCTTTGGGTAAGAGAATCCCAGATTTCCTGGAAACTAGGAAACAGAGCTCGTAGCCCTTTCCTAGTATCGTTAGGACTCTTAACAACATCCTAAAACTATAAGAACTCGTCCCTAAACTCTTGGGGAAGGTTTAACAACGAAGGTTGGGTCGTTTGGAGGCAAGCAAGAACTTCTGAGGAGCAGGAGAAAGGCTGGGAGTCCGTAGCTTCATCCCCTGCATCTTCTGTTGCATCCAGAACATCAACGGGTTTTAGATCTTCCTAAAGGTAGGTGTTCTCGGGACAAGATTAAAGAAAACCAATGCCAACATGTATTTTCTTGAGTCTAGGATCATTTGCACTTGATTTGCCCAATTTTCATGGAGTATTCATCGTGTATTGGTGATTTTCCCGAAGTCTTGCACAGTTAGGGCTTTTCTCGTTCGTCATATTGTGCACACGATTCAAGACCGAATTTGACTAAAATTTATTCATGAAATTTCTTCCAATTGAAGTCATAATCATCTTTGATGTTGGACGTTTTGTCCAAAAATCCTTCGTTATAGAGTTAGGAGCATGATAAGAGAGTCTCTGCATGATACTGCAATTTCGGGCTACACTTGATTATCTGTTCTTCATATGTTTTCTCGGGATTTGAGACCGCATTAGATCAAACCCTCAACATAAAAGTTCTTCTACTAGTTGTCTTCTTCATCTTTCATGTAGAACGTTTTGTCTAAATATCACTCGTTAAAGACTTATAAGAGTCTTAAGTGAATCGCTGCATGAGATGTGTCATCGGGTTCCACATGACCATGTGTTGTGTTCTGGGAAAGCCACTAGTGTCGACACTGCCTGTGCTAGTGTCGACCTGCTGTCCCAAAACAGCCCAGATGGTGTTCTGGGAAGCCCTCTAGTGTCGACACCACCCCATCTAGTGTCGACACACTCCCCCAGTTTGACCCAGAAAGCTTCTGGGAGCTGATCTAGTGTCGACACTACCTAACCTAGTGTCGACACTGTAACGCCCCTCTTAGACCCAGTACAGTTACACCAACTCACATTGGATCTAGTAGAGGTATTACAGTGGAACGAATCCAACAATTTTCAATACAGGTTGAAATATACACAAATAACTATTCAATTCCAATGATAATTAACAGAACTTGGAATTAAACACTTGCCATCAGCATTTATTCAAAAGCAAAACTAATGCATAAAGACAACAATAGTCCAAGGTTTATTACAATCCAAAGATCAGTTGCATAAAGGAAATTACATAAGATTCTCACATACAAAATTCACTCAAAAACTCTCTATATCAAGCTAAGTCTCCACGTCCTCCCGCTCTGAGTCAGTTTGCACTAACTCCTCCGTATCCTCTGGCTCTCCTGAAATGTTAAGCAAGTATGAGTCTACAAGACCCAGCAAATCACATGAAAGACAGTTCAAGATATTAACATTATATTAGTTTTAAAACATGGTAGTACATTAGAATTCCATTCATTGATATCATATACTTTTCTTACTATAGTTCTATGTCCATTGACAATCATTCATTTCATAGTGATTCCAACTATTAAGGAAATAAAACTGTTTCTCATGTAGCATGGAATTACTTATTCATGGAATCTATTCTTTTGCATAACAATTTTCATGTAGTAATATTAAACATCGACATGTAACATGAAATTCTTTGAACAAGTTCACATGTAGGAATGTAAGCATATAACATGTAGTATGTAGCATGTAGAACAAATAGACATGTAACTTGTAGCATGTAACATGTAGCATGTAAAACAAATAGACATGTAACTTGTAGCATGTAACATGTAGCATGTAAAACAGGTGGACATGTAACTTGTAGCATGTAACATGTAGTCATTTTCATATAGTTGCCAAGACATAGCCCACACTAAATTAGAGATCAGTAGTCATTTATCATTCACTTATCACCTAGGCAATGCGGTGATGAAGTCATAGTATTTGCGCAAAACCGGGGAAAGTCCTTCCCACCTTGACCAGTAGAACAAGTCTACCTCCAGGATTTCAATCCGTTGCCCACGGATTCATTTCTTTACATGTAGGTGAACCATTACCATAAGGGCATCTACGGTGTAGTTCCTTGTAGGAATCTCTAAGATAGCAATGTCTTATTGGCATCATTGATATAATGCATACACTAACATATATAATGGATAGTGACATTTCATTTCATACTAATGAGTCAATGCAATATTTCAAAGTACAACACTTTCAGTTCTGAAATCCTATTTACTGTACAACAGATTTCTATCATGATACTAATTTTCATTCTTGCATTTTCATTCATTTTTATTCAATTCTATGTGTAATATATGGTTCAGAAATTCATAACAGAACGTACACATGTCTGAAAATTCTGAAATTTTAACAGAAATTCGAAATCAGTAATTTCAATACACATGCCAATTTTCATAATTTTCTGATTTCTGTAACTATTTTTCATGAAATTAACTCTATTAAATCAACTAACTAACATGGTTTAATATTGAGAAAAGCTCACAATTTTCACATGAACAGACATATCATATCTATTGCAGTAATCTAAACATCAATTAACATGCTTTCTTTTACATCAATTGCACTTATCTTATATAATTTAAACCTTCATTATTGTCATGTAATGATGCATGTTCATCAATTCGTATATATATATAAATATTTAAAACCTGCACATTACAGAAATAGACAGTCCATAACATTATCATACTCAAATTTTACATGGCTGAAACGCATACATTCATAATTTATGCATTTAAAACCAATTCACTCGGATTTCTGAAAATATACAATTCTGTTAAACTTGACGTCAATGGTACGACGTTTACTATAGTCGACGTCCATATACGTTGTCGTTAAGTAATTATAGGCGGCGACACATAGCGCCGTTAACACAGACCGACGGCGGCACATAGCGCCGTTAACACAGACCGACGGCGGCACATAGCGCCGTTTACATATAGAAAGGACAGAAAATACATATATATTTTGGATGAACTAAACGGCAGTCGATATTGCCGTTTACATAATATAGGCGGCAATACCCTTGACGTCGAGTTCTAAAACACAAAAAAACACAGAAACCCGCATGAAATGACAACATTTCTAACCCCTCCTGTAGGTTGTTTACATGCTTTAAAAATACGAAAAAATGTTAAATACTTAGTATATCATATCCTAAACTAACTCCCCCATGTAACTTGCCTCAATCCCTCCTAATGCAGTGTCGAATCCGAGCTCGAAGAAGCCCGTCTCGCCAGGGAGACAGTTCTTTCCTCCGTCTTCAAGCAATCTGAAACCTCCTCCGATGAAGTTCCTCCGCCAGGATGAGCTTTTGGGCACGAAGTCTTATGATTCTCCTCGGTGTAGATGTCTTCAATCCGCACGAACAAGCACCAGATCGCTCTGCAAATCCTTTCCTCGGCCCTCTTTCTCTCTTCCAGAACCAAGGCAAAAACCCTCTTTCTTCCTGCGAGATCTGGTCTTATAAAGACCTCTCAAGCCAAGGCCAAACCCAACCCTGACCCTCGGATCTAAACGCCTCGGATCAGCTCATTAAAGCCTTCCCGAAACGGCCGTTTTCCTTGATCCGGAACGGAAAGCTCAAAAACAGGCAAGTCAACTTAACGTCAACATAGGTTGTCGTCTACCCCAAATATAAACGTCCATCGTTGATGTCGTCTATAGTCTTGCCCATAATTAAATAATTCAGAAAAATATTAAACGTCAATACCTATCGTCGTTAACATCCCATAAACGGCATGCGATGTTGCCGCTTACAAGCTTTAACGTCAAATGATCTTGACGCCTAGTTCTACACAGAACAACATTCAATTTATGTAGAAATAAACACACAATGAACAGAATAATTTCAAGGAAATTCTAGGGTACTACAGACACACTGTCCCATATTGACCAGAAGGTTTTCTGGAAGCTGTCTCTAGTGTCGACACTACCTGGACTCGTGTCAACACGACTTGACCTGTTTGTCTTGTATTTGAGGCACTGTGTCGACACCACCTGAACTAGTGTCGACACTACCTGACCAGTTTTGCCTATTTTGTCTTGGGTTTGGAGCATGGTGTCGACACCACCTGATCTAGTGTCGACACTACCCTTACAAGATTTTTGTATAATTTGAGTCTAGTCATTTCATGATGTCTTCAAGCATGTACATGATGTTATATGGTATGCATGGACTTAAAATAAATCAAACCATTAAAGGAAATGGTAATGATATGAATATGATTCTAATGTGTAAATTTTGATTATTCTTATGATCCTTAGATTATCTTGTGATCTTGCTTATTGTCAATTGATAAGATAATAATATGATATGAATGTGGGGATGAATACATGATTAGTATGGACATGTTAGTGGTGTAAATGTTATGATTTGCATATAAGTTTCATGGTTTCATGTTTTCCGGTGTTCAATTGATTAATTGTCATATGCATACATGTTAGGAAAGTACATGTTCTACATATGATCTGTCTTTAGAAACACCCTCTTGTCAAGACATTAATGAAATATGAAATATAAGATACGATGTTATCCTGCCTTGTTCTTTTGAGCTGTTTGTCATTCCTTGACTCTATGAATGATCATGTCCTTTTTACTATGAGCTTGTCATTGAAACTCTCTGTGGCCATAATATGAATATGTTTGTTCGGCACATCATGGGACTCTGGTCCAAAACTTGATACAATGCCTGTGCAATAGGGCCCTGTCCGGTCCTGGGGAGGAGCGCCCCAACGTACTTGTTAACCGAGGGAGTATGGACTCTTGGTGCTTGGCATAGCACACCTGACATGCAAGATTGTGAATATGTGCCTCCTGTTTGACTTGATAAGTTTGACTTGACATGATATGATACGTTTGTTCTTGTGAACACATGAACTCTGCTTGAATATGGCCAATCTCTTCTGACATGATTTTATTCTTGAATTATCTGTCCATTGTATATGGAACTCGACATTTGATCTGATACGATATTCGTTCTATTCTGCTATTCAATCTGTTAGTATTACATACATTGTCATCATATTCATATGCATATCTACCTACTTAAAATGTTAATCATGTATACTAGTGCCCGCACGTTATTGAGATGTAAATCCTACTGAGCTAGTTCGCTCACCCCTATCATCCTACCCTTTTTCAGGTAGTGATGAAGAACCCGTGGAGTCGGATGGGACAGGGCAAGAGTGACGAGCACCCGTCCTAGAATAGATGACAGTTTAGAAATAGAAACTGAGTAGTCTATGTAATAGTGAAACTTTTCTGGAAGATTATTTGAATAATGAACCCTTTGGTTAATTCTTCTTATATGAGGTTGTATCTAGTTGAATGAAATGAATTAAAGTATACTATTGGTGACCATACTATAGTCTTGAATGTGTTGTTATATCTGAATGTGACTCTGCACTATTCAACTGTGATACGCCGGTTTGTATCGTTCACGTCCCCCGGTATTTTTTCCGCTGCTAAATATTCGGGGCGTGACAGTTGGCAATAATAAGCACTTAAACATGGAACTTTACGCTAAGTAAACATCACATCTAGCATGGAACCTAAGCATTTTTCATGCATTTATCACATTCATAACTATACTTTACTTGTTGTTTTGTCATGAATTAAACTCAATTACATGGAATTAGATTTGTTCACACACAATCTCATTAATTCAGAAATTCCACATGTTCATTTTTCATATTGCATAAAAGACATGATTGCATATGTTTATTCACATGCACATTTACATGAATAACAATAAACTACATGACATGATGCTAAACATGGTATTGCAATTGAGGTAATTAAAACATGAAATCATGAACATATTGCATTAAACATTGGTTTTCACATGCAAGCACACTCTCATTAACATTAACTCTCCCTTACATATCTTTTCACATATTCTTCATGTCATTTACTCGTTTATTTTCACTTATCACATAACATATCATTTGCACTCATCACGTGCCACATTCGCATATCATCTTACACTTTATTCATATTCCATCGCTTAAAATGCCATGACACATAGTCCTAACCACCTACTAGAGGACGCAAACCAATATCTCATAACTCATAACCCATCTCATAGCACAACTCATCGCATCGCATAACACATAGCTCATAATCACATAACTCATAATCACATACTCACCACTTAGGCAATGTAGTGGTGGATCTTGGTAACTGCACAGACCAGGAGAAGCCCTCTCCACCCTATCCAGTGGTACTTGTCCACCTCCAGGTTTTTCCTAATGCCCTTAGGTCATACTTTTCTCAATGTAGAGCCTCCCATAGGGACTTTTCTATGGTACAGCTCTCGAAGCCTCTAGGGTAGCAGTGTCGATCTCGGCCCAATTATTACACTTTTACTTTATCGCATTTTCTTTCATTATTCACACACTTCATATAAACTATTTACTCACTTTACATGTAGTATGGGTCAATTTCACATATCTTAGTTAACCTAACATGATACTAATGTTTTCAGAAGTAAAACAACTCATATTACCATTCTAAACATGCTGTTAATTTCTAAATTACACAAGTTTAGATTTTTAACATATCCAACATGAATAATTCCCTTGATTTAACAATAATTGCACTTTCTATCATAAAATTTGTTCCAAATTTTTATCACAGGTTACTAACAGTAAATATATCACATATGCAATTTTCCATGTTTTTCTAACAGTAAACATAATTTCCACAATTAAATCTAGATTTCAAGCATATTTATTGAAATATCATTAGACATGGTACATATGAGCATGGTTGGGTACTAACAGTTCAGAAACTTAATATCAGACCTCATGCTGTCATGTAAAAATTATGAAATCCAATTCACAACAAAATCTATTTATGCAAGATTTAAACATGCTCATATCATGCTCATAAGTCAGTCACTGAATTTTAATAATTAACACAGTTGACAGAAAATTAAGGCAACCTCATGATATGACCTACTAACTGTATACAACCACCCATAAAAATTGCAGTATATACCTATGTCCAGAAATCATTTAAACAGCGTAAGAATATCAAACAGTTCATTTTCAGAATACTGAAGAAGTAGACTTCAAGGGATGTGGCCGTTTACCTTCAACTGCAGCATCCCTTACCACCAACTGAAGAACTTGACTATAGCAGATGCTGCCGCCAACTTCCTCCCAGCAGCACACACAGACAGCACTCAATACAAAGGGGAATTTTGGGGTTCCAGGACTCGAGGAAAAATCCGTAAAAATACCTTGGACTTAGGGGACATGTATAAGCTTAAGATCTAGGGTTTACTTGCCTCTAAAAAAAATCTACGAAGATCAAGAATTGCCGGTGAAGCCCTCCTCGGCCTTGCCAAGAAGGTGCTCAAAAACTCCTTAAATTCGGTCCTTCAGCTGATGGGGTTTGATGCTCGGGGTTGGGGATGCCTTCTTGATGGTTGGGCTGCCCTCTAGTCGGTGTAGATCTCCAGGAATCTTCTTCACTCGCCGGATCCAAGCCTTGGAAGATCAGCTTTTCTCACAGGGAGTTCTAGGGTTTCACAACCACAAAAAGAGACTTGGCACGACCAGAAGGTGTGCTTTTATAGAGTTAAACAGGTTGGGTACGCTCTAGGGTAGGTTCCCTACGCATTAGGATGGGTTTCCTATTCTGGAACTGGCCAAAACACGAGTATTAACAAATCTGGAACCGTTACACAAGAGGATATTGACGTCAACATCGGTTGTAGTCAACTGCACAATTGACGTCAAGGGTCTGGCCGCCAACAGGCTGTTGGCGTCCAGGGGTGGCCACCAACATGGCCTTGGCGTCCAGGGATGTGGACGCCAATCAGAGGCCTGGAAGTTGGCGTCCAGGTCTTGGCCGCCAACTGCACAGTGCAGTCAAAACCCTGCCAAACCCTAAAATAAGGGCATAAATACACTAAAACAATTTAGTATATGTAAAAATAATTACATATATCCTTACCACATAAAGTACATGCATTACATAATATTTATTTAAATATAACTTACACTAATCTTAACTAAGGATAATATGCATAACATACATACATTCATATATACTTACACACTACATGATTACATACATCATGCATGAACCTATAAATGAAGTGTGTTCATCATTAGTTAAATACTACATGCACATTATTATTTAAGTATTCTACATATCATAAATAATTTAACATGCTTAAAGTAGATGAATATCATTTAAACAAGATTAACATGTATATGTATACATATACACACCATGGTTACCTACAACATGCATAAAATAATTAAATACAATAGGCACATCAATAATTAAATAATTCATACACATTTAAATATATATTACATGCACAGAAATAAACTCACATTTGCTTACCAGATGTATGATAATAACCTCTTACTATATGCACAACACATACAATATGCATGAGATTTATTACATACATTAATAGCTAGATAATACATGCACACTTATATATATATTTATACGTGTACGAAAATAACTCTCATGTACTTACATGGTATATAGCAATACTTACCTATCACATGCACAATGTTATTTTAAGTACTATTCATACACTATAGATAATGTAATGTACATAAAATTTGATAGATAGATATCACATGCATAAGATAACATACCTATATACATATGTACTTCATATATTTACACACAATATCCATGGAATAAGTAGTATAATATGCACTTCAATAATTTAGATAGTAATATATGCACGGTATCTTCAAGATGAAATATGCAATAAGTTAACTAAGAATAATCTATACAATGATATTTAATTCTTGCATGCACACGCTTGAATTGACATATGTATAAATACACACACACACACATACAACATAGTTATGTACATTATGCATGAAATAGATAAGTACAACATGTGCATCGGTAATTAGATTAAACATGCACAATATTACTTAAGCATTATATGCCTAGGATTTTAGTATACACAATATACACAAAATTAGCTAATTGCCTATTCTCATATAAAACATCATATATATATATATATATATATATATATATATATATATATATATATATATATATATATGCATGTGTTCATGAGAAGTATAGAAATTGTAATATGCACATTTGAATACACATGTTATACACACAACAAGTAAATACACACGCACAATATAAAAAGAATGAAATTTCGGGGTATCACATGTGTCTCCTACGTCCACCTGCTCACGACGGAGGAACCACTAACACTAGTGCATACAACCTGGAGCATGACGACTCCAACCTCTTTGAGTGCGACGACTCAAAGAAACCCAGGAGATTGGCACGACGACCTACTCCACAGACCGCTTGTGAGTTCAGAAAATTCACAAGCACTTGAGCACGACGGCTCAAGCACTAGAGCATAACGGCTCCAACCCAGAGCACTACGGCTCCAAACCTGAGTACACAGTACTCAAAACCTCTGGACCACAAAGGATCCATGTTCTTCTAGAACAAGAACAATTAGAGAGTAGATCCTCTAGCACGATCTATCTCAGTACAATGATAAAGTAGAACAAAACAGAATTTGGCAATCTGTGTAGAACACATACACAGATCACACCTAGAGAAATTGATACTCAAACGAAGTACAGACTCAAATGGATCTCCTTCTGATCAGAAAAGCTTCAATCTGGAACTCCTTATCTTCTTCACTTCTCCTTCTTCCCCTTGGCGACGCTCCTCTGCTCCCCTTCTGGACGCAAGAGCTTTTCCCACTCTTCTCCTCTTCTTATGGAAAAGTCCCAGCTCCCTCACCTTTTGGAGTACGAGGATCATGGGTATATATAGTCCCATGTGTCCATGTGGAGCCTTGGAGTGTGTGGGCACAAATATCTAGGTCAATTCCCTTGATTCCCATATAGCCACATGTCCAAAAAAATTCACGTTTTTGAGCTTCAGTTGAAGTGTGTCGACACACAGGCAGACTGTGTCGACACCACTGCTACTGGCTTCAGAACAGGTTCTGGGAGGGACAGTGAGTGTCGACACACAGGCAGACTGTGTCGACACCACTGGCTACTGCTTCCTTCACTGTTTGCTGAATTCATAGACTGTGTCGACACAACATCCACATGTGTCGACACCACTGACTCTTTTATGCTCTGAATGAAGAGGGTGTGACGACACACTTGACATCTTGTGTCGACACAACTTTGACAGAATTATGTGAACCTGCAAATATGAAGTGTAGACCATCAAAACATGTCACTAACATTAAAATGTGAAATATTAAATGTCAAGAACATGTTGTTTGAGCATTATTATAATATATTCAATATGTACAAATTGTCCAATATGTCATCATCAAAATGAAAGTATGAGTGATGTACAATGGTCATCATTAAAAATCAACTTTAAGAAATTCCAATACACACTCAACACAACATTCTCCCCCTTTTTGATGATGACAAAACAAATGCACAAACTTGGTCTTTTCATACGAAAATCTCCCAAATCCCAAATCCCTGCATTCTCCTCTATAAAGAACTTTCTCCCCCCTTTTTGACAGCATCAAAAAGATAGAAAAGAGAGAGAAACAAAGATGGTAGGAGATAGAGAAATGAAGGTTCAAGAATGATCAAAATGAATGAGACAAAGTGATATTGACATATGAGAGAAGTTATTCTGTTTTTGGTATTGTGCAATCAATTGTAATCACAAAGACCCACTCAACACAAAGCATAGCAAGACATAATGGTCTGAATGTAGTTAAAATAATGATGCAAATGTGAATTAATGTGACCTATATGAGTGAGCAGAAATATATAATAAAAATGTTATGAGCTTGAAATTTAACACATTGTAGAATAATAGGTCTAAACTCAATATACATGAACTTTATTCAGGTCATGAGCTTTTCTATCCTGTCTTTTTGAATTTACTTTCATTTTTTTTAACTGTGAATGAATACAAGAATAAATTAGTTAAATCTCACTTTTCAATGCAAGAGATCACATTTATTAGATGCAAGACCTCCTGATTACTCAGTGGTTTAACTTTCATTACCTTGCACAGAGATGACAAATTGTTAACCACTTTTTGACGTTAGACAAATCACTTGGTTAGGTGAGATGGCTCGGTTACTCAGTAATGGGCAAGTTTGCATTGCTCTATCTGTATCATTCTAGATTATTATTTATTTGCTTTTGATGTTGTGCAGGAATATGTTTGCTGTGACCATAAGAGTCATGAATATGAGTGTAGAGAGATTATTCTTAACATGTGGTAAAAATGAAGCTTAAACATACACATGTGAAATATTAAAGCCACTCATGTGCCTATAATAGTGTTTTGCAAATCATTTTAAAAACATTCAGTATTAAGATTGCACAACTTTGAGATGAAAGTAAATCTTTGAAATTAAACTAAATGCACAATGAGTTTAGTTTCAATGTTTTAAGTCTCTTACATGAAAATAGCACAAGGACTCAAAAATTCTGATAGTTGGGGCTCGGAATAGACAACAATTGTCAAGAGAAATGAGTGACGAATAGACAATGACTCCCCCTATCAAGTAGCTCTCCAACACAAGGTGAAGAAAAAAAATAAGAATTGAATGAGTGAGAACAAAATCAACAAGTGAGTGTTGTTAAAAGACAAATACTCCCCCTCAATAATTGCATAAAGGGATCTTGATACTTGGCAGAGACATATACTCACGCATAGTGAAAGTGTCTAGACAAGCCTAACTTGCCTTTCTTTAAATCACTATTTGATATACCAAGAATTCTAATGCAACTGAGAAGTAGGAATTTATTTGCAAGAAAGAATGGCTTTTATTTGCACAAAGAAATGAGATGAAGATATCAGCCATGTGAAAACTTGCATAAACCAAGTTCCCTTCTAAGAGAAGTGAATCTAGGTTCTGCAAGAGGCTTAGTGAAAATGTCTGCAATTTGTTTTTCCGTGTCAATGAAGTGGAGTTCAAAAGAATTCTTTGAGACTTCATCTCGAAGGAAATGATGTCGAATGTCAATGTGCTTTGTGCGGGAATGCTGAATAGGATTTTTGGACATATTTATAACACTGGTGTTATCACAAAGAATGGGAATGCAACCTAATGTGTGATGATAATCTAGAAGTTGATGTTTGACCCAAAGGACTTGGGTACCACAGCTACCAGCAGTAACATACTCTGCTTCTGCAGTAGAAAGAGCTACAGAGTGTTGCTTTTTAGAAGCCCAAGAGATAAGACAACCACCTAGATATAAACACAACCCACTAGTGCTTTTCCTATCAAGTTTGCACCCTGCATAATCAGCATCACTATATGCAATCAAGTCCAATTTACAACCAACAGGATACCAAAGTCCTAAATCACATGAAGAAAGAAGATATTTAAAAATTCTTTTAACAGCAGTCATGTGACTATCTTTAGGATTTGCTTGAAATCTGGTGCACATGCAGACACTAAATTGAATATCTGGCCTAGAGGTAGTTAAATAGAGAAGAGAGCCAATCATACTGCTGTAAAGTTTAGCACTAACAGGCTTACCAGAAGTATCACTTTCAAGTCTCACACTTGTGGCCATTGGTGTGCTGGATGACTTGATGTTTTGGAAGTCAAATCTTTTGATTAACTCCTTGACATATTTTATTTGGCTCAGAAATATTCCTTTAGAAGTTTGATGCACTTGCAGACCTAGAAAGAATGTAAGTACACCCATTAGACTCATTATCAAACAATCCTCATCTATGACAGAATGAAATGATAATCTAGTTCTTATTCCATCTTGCAAATTACCAACAATGCTTTCAAGTGGATGATCCTTTAAGAATCTGGGTTCAAAAATTACCTTAGGGTTTTTAGGAATTTCAGGAACATGATTACCTGAAGTACTTGAAGTTGAAATTTCAATAACCTCATGTGCATTTGGTACTTCTTGCTCTTCAAGATTTGTAGATGGATGTTCAAGAAAATCATTCTCATCATCACATATTTGAGTTCTGCACAAATTAGGAATGTCAATCTTTTGGAAATTTTCATCAAAAATGACATGTGGATATTCTTCCACAGTCTTATTTTTCAAAATATAAACTTTGTAAGCTCTTGAATTTTTAGAATAACCTAAGAAGATTGATTCAAAACTTTTTGCATCAAACTTATCAAGATTTTCTTTGTTGTTATTATGAACAAAACATTTGCAACCAAAATTTTGGAATATGACACATTGACTTTTATCCTTGAACAACTCATAAGGGATTTTTCTGATCTTTTGTCTTAACAATGCTCTATTGAAAATGAAACTAGCTGTATTTACAACTTCAGCCCAAAAAGATTTTGAAAGCTTACTTTCTAAGAGCATAGTTCTGGCCATTTCCACAAGTGTTATGTTTTTCCTTTCTACAACCCCATTTTGTTCTGGAGTTCTAGGGGAAGAAAACTTATGGAGTATGTTCAGATCAGTACATAGATCAGAAAAAGATTTATTTTGAAACTCACCCCCATGATCTGTTAAAATAGATTTCAATTTGAAAGACAAACCTATTAAGGTAGAATTGTAAAATTTCCTGAATTATGAACATGCATCACTTTTATGGGATAAGAATAGGACCCAAGTGTATCTAGTAAAGTCATCAATGATCACAAATCCATATCTATTACTACTGAGACTTAGAGTTCTGGTTGGACCAAAAAGATCTATATGAAGTAACTCAAGTGGTTTAGATGTAAGTACTTCATTGAACACTTTAAAAGATTTTCTTGTTTGTTTTCCTTGAGTACATATCCCACAAACTTGATTGTCAATGATAGGGAAAGATTCAGGAAGATCTTTTACAAGATTCATTCTTATGAGTTTGCTAATGGTTGAGAGCTTGCATGACCCAACCTTTTATGCCACAACCAAGCAATGTCATTTTTATTTGCAATGAAACAAACATTTGATGAAAAGTTATCACACAAATCTATCATGTAAACATTATTTTCTCTTTTTCCAATCAATTTGATTTGCTCAGAAGAGGAGTCAATTATTTTGCATGAATCATATTCAAAAAGAATTTTATGACCATTGTCACACAATTGACTTATACTAAGCAAGTTGTAATTCAATCCTTCAACTAAACAAACATCATCATTCAAGGTTATCCAAGACTTACCAATTTTTCCTTTGCCAATTATTTTTCCTTTATTCTTACCTCCGAAGGTGACTGATCCACCTTCCTTTTCAATCAAGTATGAAAATTTATTTCTGTCTCTTGTCATGTGCCGTGAGCATCCACTATCAAGAATCCAAATGTTTGAATTGGATGCACGACTTTCCTGCACACAACAAATTAGACAAGAAAAGTTTTTGGTACCCAGATGTGATTGGTACCAACATCCTGAGTCAGAAGAGAAAGTAGATTCTTTCTAACCCATATTTGGGCAGTTTTATTCACAGTGTTCTTTGAAACAAGAGATTCATTTTTTTTTCAATTTTCTGAACATTAGACCTCTTAGTTGGTTTATTCCACTGTGAAAATCTTGGCATGTAATGGTATTGATGAGCAGGAAATTATGAGTGATAAAAATAAGGATTGAACCATTAGTTATCATTGTATCTTTGGTTCCAAGAATTATTCCATCTTGAATTGTAAGATGAGAAAACATTCCAATTTCCATGAGAAAGATTTTCTTGATTTTTCTTCTCTTTTTCTTCAAATTTCTTGACAGAATTGATAAGTTCTTTGTTCAATTTTTGAATTCTTAATTTTAGATCATAAAAAAAAATTAACAATTCATCATTTTCTTTAATTTGATCTGAAATCTGAGCTTCTAATTCAGAAATTTTTCCAGAAGATGATGTGTCATGAAGAATGCTATCAAATTTTCTTTTCAAATATTTATTTTCTTTTCTAACAACAGAAAGATTTTCAACTAAATTACCATATGCTTCTTGCCAATCTTCAATGGTAAATAGTTCAAAAGACATATCTACCTGTTCTTCACTGCTTCCAGCTATGAAGTAGATTTCATTTCCTTCTAAACTTGAGGATTCTTCATTGGTGTCTGAGCTTTGATCCTCATCTGACCATGTAGCAACCATGGCCTTGTTCTTCTTTTTGTGAAACTCCTTCTTGTGGTTTTTGTGCTTATTCTTCTTAGCCTCTGGACATTCAGCCTTCATATGCCCAGATTTATTGCACCTATAACACACAGGAATTTCATCAGTTATCTTGTGATCAACATGTGAAATTTTTTTCTTTTTACTAGACATGACATTTTGTTTATTACCAAAATTCTTCTTGTTTGATTTCAGAAATGCCCTAAATTGTCTAGTAATCAAAGCAAGATTATTATTGTCAGATTCAGATTTTTCAGATTCAAAAATTTCTTTAGATTTTCCGTTACTACTTGATGAAGCTTTAAGAGCAATGGGTTTTGATTTCAGCATGTGTTCTTCAGATCTTTTAAGATTTAGCTCATAAGTCATTAAAGATTCAATGAGTTCATCTAATGTTATTTTGGATAAATCCTTTGAATCCTCAATGACTGTGGCTTTAGTGTGCCACACAGGAGATAAAGAATGCAAAATTTTTCTTACCAAATCTTCATTTGAGTATTCCTTACCCAAAGCTCAAAGTTCATTGATGATTACCATGAACCTAGCAAACATCTTAGATATGGTTTCATCAGATTTCATGATAAACAATTCATAATCAGAAACTAACATGTTTGCTTTAGTTTCTCTAACTTGAGATGTTCCCTCATATAGTAATTCTAATTTATTCCACATCTCCTTGGCAGACTTACACATAGAGATTCTGGAATACTTCTTTGGATGGATGGCACATTGCAACATGTTCATGGCGCTGTAGTTCAGGGTGACCCTTCTGATTTGCTCCCTAGTCCATTGATCTTCATCTCCAGTGACGTCGATTGGTCCTTTTTCAACAATTCTCCATACTTCATAGTTCTGTGCTCTAAGAAAAACCATCATCCTATTCTTCCAGTAAGGATAGTCAGTACCATCAAAAAATGGAGGTTGATTAATGAATGACCTTCAGCAACGAAACCTCTAGAGTCCATGATAAAGACAATCAAATCAAACACACAACACAATTTGAGCAAGTAATTGAGTGAATCAAAATCCGAAATACAGAAAATTCACCAAAGCACCTCAGAGTATAGAATTGACTCTGACCTTCTCTGTTACCAATTGTTGGGATCAGATAGGTGACTTTAACAAATTAACTAAGAATGTGTATGTACAGTAGCAGAATTAAAATGAGTAATACACATAATTCGATCAGATCCAAGAGTGGTGCGTGAGTATAGTGAATATAGACAGCAAACCACACCCAAACCACTGTGCACAGAAGATTTTTAAGGAGGTTCGGAGAACACAACTTGTGTCTCCTACGTCCACCTCCTCACGATGGGGGAACCACTAACACTAGTGTATACAACTTGGAGCACGACGACTCCAACCTCTTTGAGTGCGACGACTCAAAGAAACCCAGGAGATAGGCACGACAACCTACTCCAGTGACCGCTTATGAATTCAGCAAATTCACAAACACTTGAGCACGATGGCTCAACCACCAGAGCACAACGGCTCCAACCCAGAGTACTACGTATCCAAACCTAAGTACACAGTTCTCAAAACCTCTGAACCACAAAGGATCCAAGTTCTGCTAGAAGAAGCACAATTAGAGAGTAGATCCTCTAGCACAATCTATCTCAGTACAATGAAAAAGTAGAACAAAACAGAATTAGGCGATCTGTGTAGAACACATACACAGATCACACCCAGAGAAATTGATACTCAAACGAAGTACAGACTCAGATGGATCTCCTTCTGATCAGCAAAGCTTCAATCAAGAACTCCTCCTCTTCTTTCCTTCTCCTTCTTCCCTTGGCGGCGCTCCTTTGCTCCCCTTCTGAACGCAAGAGCTTTTCCCGCTCTTCTCCTCTTCATCTGGAAAAGTCCCAGCTCCCTCACCTTTTGGAGTACGAGGATCATGGGTATATATAGTCCCATGTGTCCATGTGGACCCTTGGAGTGCGTGGGCACAAATATCTAGGTCAATTCCCTTGATTCCCATGCAGCCATGTGTCCAGAAAAATTCACGTTTTTGAGCTTCAGTCGAAGTGTGTCGACACACAGGCAGACTGTGTCGACACTACATGCTACTGGCTTCAGAACAGGTTCTGGGAGGGACAGTGAGTGTTGACACACAGGCAGACTGTGTCGACACCACTGGCTATTGCTTCCTTCACTGTTTGCTGAATTCATACACTGTGTCGACACAACATCCACATGTGTCGACACCAATGACTCTTTTATTGTAACGTCGCGTGCTTTTCGGATCCATATGGATTGTGTGTGTAATGGTTGTGATGGCCATTGTGAGGCCAGTGTGGTTTGGACGTATGGTGTGCGCAGGTTTGGTCCTGAAACAAGATAGGACCTGCTGTAGTTGATTAGGGGTTGACGGCCAGCTGTGGTCGTTGACTGGTTGGCGTCCATGTATGTTGACGTTTACTATATGAACTTGGCGACAAGGGATATGGACGTCTAATCTTGGCGGTCTGATTGGCGACAGCCTTGTTGACGCCAACCTGTGCGACCTGCAGAATATAGGTCTACCGAGGACAGTTTCCTCAGCTCATTCTCCCTCTCCCTTGCCTTGTTTTCATGCCCCTTGCTTCCCCACTACTTCCAATAGTTGTAAAAGGTTAGTTGGAGGATCGTGGAATGTGAGGTGGTGACGAATCGACCAAGGAAATGCCGGAGCGAGGCGTAATTGCCGTAGGAGCTCGTAGAGGGTTGGTGCGAAGCAGGAGAATTTAGGAGGTTTAAGTGCGTATTGAGGTAGGGAATGATCCCTTTAGTCCCTATAGGTTGTGATAATGCATTTGGAAAGAATGAATTTGCATGTTAATTGTGTTTTTGGGTAATGGTTCTTCATGCGGGGTTAATGGGTGGTTTGATCAATTTAACAATGGAAACATGTTGTTTCGAGTTGATTAGGATTCATGCATGCTAGAGAAGGTGATTCCTCGTGTTTTTCTAATGGTTTTAGGGCTGGGAATACCTGAGGTATCAGCCCAGGGTTCTGTGAAGTTGATGGCCGAAGATCTTGGCGTCAACATCGATTGACGCCAGGTTCTTCAGCTGGGAGCTTAACAGCTATATACCTTGCCATTTACATCCCATTGACGACAGTCGATGTTGCCGCCAGCATGTTTTTTATGAAAATGTTGTTATATTAGATATTTAATCATATCGAGTGGTGCAATGTTAATTGTGGTGCACCTAGTGCTCGTGGTTTTGAGACTAGCGTACTGGGTACGCAGTTGGCTGTTTCTTTACGTGTCTACGTGGTGTTCACATGTAGTGGACTACTAGTGCACACGGTTTACGTGAGTCTTCACGTGGTTTGTGTGACGTGCACGTGGTTTTGTGTACGTGGCAAGTAGTACGACGCCTACCGTGGTTACCTCTCCAGTTGGATGCCCCAGGTTCTCTGTGAGCCAGGCTGTTAGCTCGGAGCTTTGTCCCGGTACTTGTGTTGTACCATCGAGGTCTGTGTCATCTGACCTGGACACCCTCACTCCTGTGTTTGAGTTGTATGTCCGGCTGAGGGAAAGACGACAGTGGGACAGTGACTCTAGTGTTTATTTTTAGTCACTTGTAGTGCGCTCGTAGTTGGGGTACAGACACCAGTAGTCGACACTGGTCCCCAGCTAGTCCTTCTCCAGTGCCTCACTCTAGAGGGCCCAGGCCAGGGTCTCCAGAGGTGTCAGGCATGGGCCTGCGACCGTGTGGTCCGTAGGTGGTGGTGTTTAGTTGGTCTCCATAGTTACTTGACCTTTTCACGTGGAGTGGCAGCTGGACCTTTCGTCCATGGCTGCGAGACTGAGAGGTAGACCTGTGTTAGTTTGTCTGAGTCAGTCACTGGTGTCGCGAACCAGTTCACGTGGCTCGTGTTTGGCGGTCTCTACTTTAGCTTGTACACTTGTACTAGTTTTCCGTTTAATTATTATAGTTGTTTTTCGTAATCGGCAGACGGTGAGTACTTTTACATCTTTCATATCCTGCTTAGCTGTTCTATAAATTGTTGGTACTGTTTACTGCTTTTGTACCTGTGTTTTGGTTTGCTCGGTTTTGTGGGAGTTCCCTACTGAGCCAGTGCCTAGCGAGGCTCACCCCTACTCCCACAGGTGAGAGCGAGGAGGACGTTTCTCGACCGTCATCCAGTTCGGAGCCGCATCGTAGCGGTGCAGGGTCAGTACCTCCAGCAGTGTAGTCCCAGTAGTGTAGTTGTAGTAGTAGCAGTGTAGCAGTAATAGTGTAGCTAGTTGGTTACTTTCTTCAGTTGTACCTCGGGGTATGCCCCAGGCTCTTGTATTTTCTTTCAGTTTTGTATGTAAACTTGTGAAATATATATGTGAAATGGTGTGTTCCTTTGTGTTTACACGGACTGTGGTTTGGTATCCCTTGCGAGGCTTCGGCCCGTTCGCGGGAGGCAGACTTGGATCAAGTACGTTACCAATTTAACGGACTTGGACGAGGTGTTCCATCACATTTATGCTCTGAATGAAGAGGGTGTGTCGACACACTTGACATCTTGTGTCGACACAACTTTGACAGAATTATGTGAACCTGAAAATATGAAGTGTAGATCATCAAAACATGTCACTAACATTAAAATGTGAAATATTAAATGTCAAGAACATGTTGTTTGAGCATTATTATAATACATTCATTATGTAAAAATTGTCCAATATGTCATCATCAAAATGAAAGTATGAGTGATGTACAATGGTCATCATTAAAAATCAACTTTAAGAAATTTCAATACACACTCAACACAACAATTTTTTCGTAGCCAGGGAAAAGGGATAAAACTAGATTTGTCACCCCAACTGGATAGGCAGAGGCAATGACACTCAGAGTTTAATTTGATGGAGGGGCTTGCCTTAACACTTCAATTGGATAGACTGGAGGCAAGGAAAAAGACTAAAACTAGATCGATGTGTTGGGAGAGCAACTTCTAAAGGCACCACAACTTCTATGCAGCTTTGATCCTTGTACGTATTTCGTGCAGCAATGTCCAGTTGGCATTTTCTACCAAAATGTTGGCCTCGAGATGTGCTATCGAGGTGAAGTGATTGTAGATACCGAGTTCTGAGCACTTCTGTTTAAAGAAAGCACTGTCAAACGTCTTCCCATTATCGGTGGTGAACACTTTTGGGTCGCCGAACTGACAAAGGATGTTTTTTCATCCAAACTTATAGGTTACTTGGTCGGTGATATTGGCAACAGGTTTGGCCTCGATCTACTTGGTGAAATAATCAATGACAACCAAGAGGAATTCTTCCTACCTTGGGCCTCTGGGAAGGTCCCATAATGTCTATTCCCCACCGAGTAAAGGGTCGTGGTTCTCTAAGGGATTGCAGCTGTTCAGCTGGCTGATGGATAAGCTGACCAAACTTCTGACATTCTGGGCATTTCCTTGCATGGACAAGCAATCCTTTTGCAATGTTGTCCACTAGAACCTTGCTCAGAGAATACTGTGGGCTAGGGTCCTTCTGCCCAGATGGCTGCTGCACAGACTTTCGTGCACCTCTTCTATTGCTGGGGTCACTTCAGAGAGACTGAGGCACTTCAAAAGGGGTCTAGAGAGGGAGCGTTGGTAAACCTAACCTTCGATGATAGTTATCCTTTGGCTTCGCAATCAAACCTGGCGAGCCCCGGCTTGGTCGGAAGGAAGCTCTCCTCGGAGGATGTAGGCCAATATAGGATCCTTCCAGCTCGGAGCTTGTCGAATGGTCTCTATGACTACGATGTCTACCTTTGTGCTTGGTGATGCGAGCTCTTCGATGAATATAGAATGGGAGTGAGCAATGTCGCCTGAAGATGCTAGTCGGGCGAGTGCATCTGCCTTGCGCGTTCTATTCTCGTGGAACATGCAGCACTTCTAAGTAGAGGAAGCAGTCTGTCTGGAGCCTTACTAGCTGAAGATATTACGTGTCAAGCCCCGCCAATTTAGCAGCGGAATAAATCGGGGAGGCATGAACAACGTGTATGATAACGACAATAGCATGTACAGTCGCAAACATCAGAGCATCTAATGAACAATAATTACAATAAACCCTTCATTTTATTGATAATTCAACTGAACTATTACAATCGCTAATTCAGAGCCAAAACATAGGGCTTAATAACATCATTATATTGAAAGGGATAATTAAGCAAATATCTAACTAAACTCTAAGGTACTAAGGACATTCCATCGCTATGACTCCTAGTCGCTCATCACTCCAGTCCGTTCCCGTTGATGTGTGTAAGGTCTACATCCGACTTACTTGAAAACACAATAACAAATAACGAAGGGTGAGTGATAACGCTTAGTAGAACTTAATATCTCGTGCAAACAAGCATACTTTAAGTGATTAATGTCTTATAAAGCAGATTAACTAGAGAGAACGATTAAGTATAGTCAAGAGAGAGATAGCACACGATAACATGTGAACGATATTACATTCCACAAGATTATTGCAAAACTAGGATGATAGAGAATTGACCATATAACGAGATAGCGTGTAACAAGATAGCATGTATGGTTGCACAATAGTGCACTAGAAGAATACGTCAGTAGTCACTCTAGGACAGTAGCCGTTTAGTAACAGTCAGTGATAGCACAGTAATATCACAGCACGTCTGAACTAATCAGACTAATAGTAACAGTATAACAGTCAGATGTCTAGCCAATTCAGAACAGTTAGTCAGAACCGGTGCAATACAAACACCGTCAATAGCCCCTGCAGGTATTTCGGGTGGCTCTCTGCCCCCAGGACTAGATTGGAGCCCCTCGGACACTCTTCGTGCCCTACACAATATGCATTCGAGTTAGTAGAGTCACAAGACCCATATAATAGCGCTAGACAGTCATTTATAATACAAGCAATAGGAGCCACAACAGCTCAAGAGTCTCAAGAGAGTACTAGATGAATAGACGAGATAGTAGAGTGAACATGAATAGATGAGAGTACAAGGATAGTAGATGAGATAGGGGTATAAATGTGAAACAACGTTAAAGCACGATAGTAATAGCTGCACGGCACTAGTTCGGGTACCGGCAGTCAGGTAGAAGTCACATCATCCATTAGCCGTGCTATGAACACTAGCTAGATGGTCCGGCGTGATCACAAGATAAGAGAGAGCTTGCTAAGGCCATTTGGATCGTACTGATCCCTAAAGGTGTAACGGGTTTTAAGGGTACAACCAGCTCATCGGCTGAGGCTGTGCGCCAAAGCCAAGAAGACTTATGGAGGCCTTGATAAGGAGTCCCTATTCCAGTCAGGAGTATTCCCAACGGAGATGTGGTCCAAGCCAAGAGAGTGTGTACAAAACAAGTGTCCGTCGTGCCTTGAGTGCTCGAATGCCGAGGAGAGTGGTAACAGTGTTCAAAGCGCGAATGAAATGAAAACAAGTGTTATTAACTAAATGTGGAATTTAGTAATTAATTTCACTTAATTACCAGATACATTATTGAGTAATTTAATAAGGTTTAATGGCAAACATGAATGTTAAGTGTGTGCATGTGTAAGAAATCAAGAGAGCATAATGGATTGTGCACATAGCTTTTAAATAATTAATTCATGTAGACATTACTCATTATTGACTAACAAGTCATTATAGTTCATGACAATATTTAATTAGGGTTAAAACAGGGTTTAAATGGTAACAATAGCAGGGTTGTACAGGCAATTACAGGTTCTGGCCGCAACACTGATGTCGCGATGGGTTGAAAGATGTGCGGAATTATCTATGATGGTAATCTAGAAAGGGGGGGGGGGTTGAATAGATTACTACCAATTTAAAACACTATGACCTTCTTTTCAATTGTAACACTGACTTATCGAAATCTCAAATAAATTTGAATTGAATTCGAACCAAGATGTATGTGTTGATTAAGAGTAGAACAATAAACAACTTATCTAATGTGTGAAAAACCAACGTGCCTACCAAACATCTACCGTAAAACTTCAAACCACAGACACAATGATTTAAGGTGGTTCGGAGTACACAACTTGTGTATCCTACATTCACCGTCCACACACACACGCAGAACGACTGCTTATGAGCGAGTTCGACTCTTACAACACACTCACCCACGTTGTCTAAAGCAAACACGCATTCAGAACAACTAGCCACACGTGAATCAAGCAGAAGGGACGCTTGAATCACAACCACACACACATATGTATGAGAAATATGAAAGGACAGGAGTTCTGAGATGAAAGAACAAATCTAGATGAAGAACTCTAGTCGCTGGTCATTCAGAAGAACTCCAAGCTTCACTTTGATGATCCTCAGATGACGTAGTAGCTTGAACCGTGGACGAACCGACTTCAACTCCGTTCGGAAGATGGATCTTCCTCGCTCTGAATGGAGGGTTGAAGCAGAGCAGCAGAAGAAGCTTTCTCTCTTGGGTTTTGCTTAGGGTTTTGGTATGGTGGCTTCATACTTTGAAAATACCTCAATATGTTCTATATATATGGGTGTCCAAGTTTGGAGAGACGTGGTAAAAGGAAACACCCAAATATAAAACATATCCAAATCTCGTAACTGAGTTTTCTCTTCGTCTGTCGACATCCAGTATTGTGTCTGTCGACAGATGATGACAGATTTCCAATTTCCAGAAGCATGGTCTTGTGGGAAAGGCCTTCTCTGTGTGTGGCTGTCGACATGTGATTTCTTGCTGTCGACATGCACAGTTCACTTGTGTTTCCTGAAGCTTGTTTGTCTTCCCTGTGCTTATCTGTCGTTAGGGACCTTCAAGGCTGTCGACATGTGCTTACTTGATGTCTTTTTCTTGTTCTTTTGCTCTTGCATTTTAGTGTTTGTCTTGTATGCATTCACACCTACATTGAAAGACATTCTAAGTGAGATACAATGATTGTATAGATGATCAATAGAAGCATGTACTTTCATGATTATGTCTTGCTTGACTTTGTCACTATCATCATGTTTCAACCATTCACACAACATCAATTAACATTTTTCATCATCAAAATTATTTAATCACAAACATCACACATGAGAACCCAACATTCTCCCCCTTTTTGATGATGACAAAAATTTTAATTTATGCACAATTGATGTTTCTCCCCCTTTTGGCAACATCCAAAAAGACAGATCATGCACTCATGAATAGGAAATAAGCAAATAACTGTGAATTTCATTCAACGATCAATCAGTACACACAGTTACAAAAGATTTGCATGACAGAACATAAAGAAATGCAAAAGAAGGGAAATGACAGGACTGACACATCATACTAAGACACCAATCACATGACCCAAGCCTAGTGTGAAGAAAAACTAGATAACTCATACTGACTCCTAGACCCTCTAGACATCGTCATTCCCAAGAGCAGGGGGATGATGGAACTCATGAAACTCTGTAGAAAGCCTCATAGGCCTGTGCTGAATTTGCACATGAGTGTCAGCCAGTGCATCCATCCTTGTGTCAACATGATCAAATCGAGCATTGAGCTGTGCAAATCTGGTGGTTATCTGTTGCTGCATTTGGGCCAGTTGAGCAAATATGAAATCCCTAAGACATTGTGCTTGAGGCTCAGGCGCTTGGTCTTCAGCAGCATCATCATCATCTCCCTGAGCATCCATTGGCTCTGCTTGGAAGGCTTCATCACCTGATTCTTCATCATCAAAGTCTTCTTCTTCAACTGCTTGCTCCTTGCCCTTGAGATCCCTGGAGACTTTCCCGTCAATGAGCTTGTAGCCCATCCTATGGGCTACAGTAAGATCAAAGGAACTGCGGGATTTGAGAGGGACCATCTCTCCCTTAGGAATGTGGATGCCAATGAAGAGAAGGAGAGAGGTAATGGGGCAAGCATAGGGCATTGACCTCTTTGAGTTACAGAAGCATTGCCTGATGAGGTCTATCATGAGAATAGGCAGATTTACTTGCTCACCATTGAGGAAGGAGTAGAAAAGGGATTTGTGAACCTCGATCACAAGTTCCCGGATGCCATCTTTGGGCACAATGATGGTGGTAAAAATGTGATGAATGAGATGATGAAGAGGAGGGAAGGAATTGGCATTCAACTTCAGACGATCTTTGGTAGAATCATATGGTTGCAATGTAATGAGGGTGTAGTAGTCTGATGCAGGAGGGTGATTGATCAGAACATCAATGCCAGAGTTGGGGATTTGAAAAGCACAAGTGAGAAGATTTGGTGTGATTTGGAAGGGAGTGCCTTTCACCATGGTGTAGAGATTACCAGAATCTGATATCCCCAGATTGTTGTAGAACTCCGTCACAACGGTTGGAGAATACCGCTGGTGGGAGTAACACAAGGTGGTCCAGCCCTGGATGTCGAAAAGGGGCTGCAGAACTGGGAACATATCCTCCAGAGAGATGAACTCCACATAACGGGGTTGCACGAACTTGGTGAAGGAGCTGAGAACCCTGATGAGTTGTAGATTCGGAGGGACGATGAGCTCTGACAGTCGATCGTCCCGATGCTTGCTTCGGCGCTCGGCAGGAACCCCGGAGCCTTCGTTGGCTGCTGGAGAGATGGGACGGCGACGTGAAACAAGTTGTTTTCCCTTGGGAGACATTAGGAAGAGGAGGTCGGAGTGGGGAAGATTTCTGAAGAGAGAAAGGGACAGGAAGAGTAGAAGAACCAGGAAAAGCCAAAAGGTAGGTCTGGCGCCCTGGAGAAGGGAGGTTGGGGTTTAGAGAGGAAGGAGAGGGTTTTTTGGAAGTGGGGAAGGGAGGAGGAGGCGTGGGTTCCCTTTTAAAGACTTTTGGAAAGAATTTAAAATGGAAAGGGACCCACAAAATCCGGCCATAAAGGCGCGCCGGTTGGGCTTCTGAACCGCCCTAGCCACCGGCTGTCAACAGGTGACTGTGCAGCTGTCGACAGGCACAAACATGTTTTAGCCAGTTTTGCATTTTGATAGAATTTGCTGGGCAATGAGCGTCCAAATGGTATCTGTAGACGTGAGATTTGGCCCATCCCCGCGTGGTTCCATGGCCCAATAAGGCCCGTTTGACCATTTGTTGACTTGCCTCAGATCCCATGTAGACGGCAGCATCGATTGCCACTGACTACATGTTGGCGGCAAGCCCCCAGGATGTCGACTCCTTTTGGCGTCCACCTATATGGATGTCTGCATGGGGTTGGCGGCAACATCGTTGGACGTCAACCTGGTTTACCTGGTCTGCGCAACTACCCGAGATTCTAGCCCACTAAGCGCCCTCTCCTCCCCCATGCAGCGCATGGGCCGTTCCCAACGGGCTAATGGGCCACCTTGGCACCCCCTTGACCTAGTAAAAATCCTATGTGGCCCCCTCTCATTGGTCCAAGCCTTTACACATGGATTGCCACTTGTACAAGTGTGTTTCTTCACACTTGAGCATCCAAGGCCTCTTGGCTCTGACCCTACTGCCTATATAGGTAGTCCTTAGGCCTTCTAGGGGGGGGGGGGGGGGGGGGGAGATGTTGGACGTCCATACCATGTTGCCTTGAGAGAAGAGAGAGAAAAGTGATAGAGAGCTTCCACCTTTGCCTTCTCCACTTCTTCTCAACCTTTGGGAGCGTCCACGAGGCTTCATCAAGTGCTGGAGGAGCCCACAAAGCAGCAATCAACGACCACAAACGAGGATCATCTCCCTCCACTCTTCCTCTTTCTCTTCCTCTCTCCTTAGCTTTGCATGCAACTCACTACACATACACACACCCTAGGCACCTAGAGCACCTTCCTACACACCCAAAAGGGGGTTTTCAACCAAAAAAATGGAGGGAAGAAGGGTGGTCATAGCACTTGGCCACCCCTCTTCTCTAGCCCGCAACCGGTACGGGGCTCTCCTTTTGGGTATTTTTCTTTCTGTTTAGGACGTTTACTGCATCTCCTTAGAGTCTAATAGAGCTTTTCTTGTGGCAGGAATGCAACGAACGAGATCGTGGAGCTCTCTTCCTTTGGTTGGCCAAAGAAAGAGAAGTTGAAGTCCCGCCATCACCCGCTGCGCGAGGCCACGACATCGACGTGATCATTCTACTTCCTTGGGCACAGGTAAGGCCCTGGAGATCGCAACATCTCCCTTTCTTTTGCTGGTTTCTTTGTTTTCTCCCTAGTCAACTCAGTCAACCGAGGAGTCAACGAAGTCAACTAGCAACCCTTCATCGCCAACGAGGGAGCAGCGACGTTCGTGAACCTCCGAAACATCCATCGGCACCCGGGGTGCACGGAACGGGGCATCCACAGTATTTAAGGTTGAAAATAGGTACATACACATTATAAAATGTCATACCCACTGATATTAAGATGCGTCAAAAGTCTACAATGATTATGAAATAATACCCCAGTAGTCTCAAGTTATAGCATTAAGAAGACATCGTACAAACACATATGAAAATAAGATAACCCCTGTGAATAAAACCATTGTAGAAAAACATATTTCTTAGTGGGTGATGGTCAGTTGGTATATGAAAGTGATGTCTACATGAGCAATCAACCATAAACATCATATTGCCCTTGATTTAAAAGCATGGAGGCTTCACTCTATTTCTACTTTGAATTATTACTTAATTTAATGGGAAAAGTGGTAATTAGGATCACTATCACCTTTTGACATGAGGATAGACATGGGGAATGCCCGTACCGCCAGTTACTCAATGGGAGTGACCATCATACCATTATACAGAGATAATGAATAAGCTTTTTGACGTGAAGACAGACATTTGGGATGCCCATGTCCCCGGTTACTCAGTGATACTCATCAATGCTCTGCCTTTGCCCCGATACATTATCTTGTTGATAAAATTTTGGGTGTTAGAAATAGGTTGCTTTTCTCCCCCCCTTTTTTTTGTTTTGTAAATCAAGGTCAAAGAGTATTTAAGGTTAAAAGCCAATGCAAGACATAAAGTTCAATGACCTCCAGACGTATCAAGGCACATGAGAAAAATGATTATCCACAAGGGAGTCATTCAATTGAGTTAGGTTAAAGCCATTAGATTTGTTCAATGTATTATAAATGATACAACCTAGACTCATACAAGAATAGTATGTCAAAATCATTGTGACTCAGACAATATCTTTGATACGATGTGAATATGACAGAGTATAACACAAGTAAGTACCCAATTTTCACCTTGCATTAATTGTATGAACATGGCCATGAAGGATGTTGAGAAAAGATGAAGGATTTCATTTGAAATGAGTATCTGTCAACAGCAAATTTGAGCCTGTGACAGATGCAGACAGTTTTGAAATACTGGGTTCAGTGAGAACATGTCTGTCGACAGATGTACACAGACTGAAGGAATGGAGTTCGGGGAGAACAATTACTGTGTCTGGCTGTCGACAGCTGGGATGCTGGCTATCGACAGATGCACACAGGCTTCAAAGCCTGGTGTCTGTGAAGGCATAGATATCGACAGATGTGTTTGGGGCTGTCGACAGGTGCTTGACAAATCAGGTTTAAGGCTGAGAATAGAGAAAACTTTGAACGTCATGCTTGGGAAATTATGACATATAAAGAATGGAGATTTTCCCTCATGAATTTCACTCACCAAACCTAAACTCACTCCCCCATAGTGTGTGCATGTGATGACTCAACATTCAAGCAATTCAAACAGGATATTCATATGCATGTGAAGCATTTGCACACAAGAGAGCATTCATAAGCATAAGAGAACAGATTTTCATTTGGTGTCAAAAGTAAATAGGCCAACCTAAAAGAAACTATATACCCCATTTGAAGTAGATGACCTTTATATGCAACATGACTATGGATACGTGGCGGAGAATATTTTCTCATGCATAATGATAGTTTTCGAACAAGCATAACTTGTTCTTCCACATGTCACCATTTGATATACCACATAGTCATTACACACAAAGAGAATATAGTCCAAGATTTGGTATAAGTTTCATTGCATTTTACACAAGGCCAATTCTCTCCTCAATGAAGTGAACGTATCTTCAGACAAGGGTTTTGTGAAGATATCAGCCAGTTGCTTTTTAGTGGGTATGAAGCTAAGCTCCAAGGATTTGTTGGCTACCTCATCTCTCAAGAAATGATGTCTAATCTTAATGTGTTTGGTCCTTGAGTGTTGAATTGGGTTTTTGGAAAGGTTGATAGCACTAGTATTGTTACATAAGATAGGTTTGCATTCAATGTCAATGTTGTAGTCACACAACTGACTTTTTATCCACAATACTTGAGCCTCACAACTCCCTGCAGCAACATATTCTGCCTCTGCAGTGGAAAGTGCAACTGAGTGTTGCTTCTTGGATGCCCACGAAACCATGCAACCACCCAAAAATTGACAGTACCCACTAGTACTTTTTCTATCAATTTTACACCCAGCATAGTCAACATCTGAATATGAGATCAAATTGAAACTACTCCCTGCTGGATACCATAGACCCAAATCATACGTACCTGAGAGATATCTGAAGATCCTTTTAACTGCAACCAAATGACTTTCCTTTGGACTAGATTGATATCTAGCACAAAGGCAAACACTGAATTGTATGTCTGGTCTACTTGTAGTAAGGTAAAGGAGTGAGCCAATCATACCTCGGAATTGCTTTACATCTACCAATTTACCTTTATCATCATTTTCAAGTTTAACACTTGTACTCATTGGTGTTGAGGCAGGCTTGGCTTGTTCGAACTGAAATCTTTTCAGTAGCTCCTTGACATATTTTTCTTGATTGATGAAGAAGCCATCTTCATGTTGTTTTACCTGCAAGCCAAGAAAGAATTGAAGCTCCCCCATTAAACTCATCTCAAATTCACTGTGTATGTGTTTAGAAAATTCTTCACACAGTGAAGGATTAGTGGAACCAAATATGATGTCATCCACATAAACTTGCACGACAATTATATGATTGCCTACACATTTGGTGAAGAGAGTTTGGTCCACTTTACCTCTTGAGTAGTTTTTACTCACCAAAGGTTGCTTAACCGATCGTACCAAGCTCGGGGTGCCTGTTTCAAACCATAAAGGGCTTTGTGCAACTTATAGACATGGTTAGGCCTATCATTATCCTCAAATCCAGGTGGTTGAGAAATATAGAGTTCTTCTTTGATGTAGCCATTCAAGAAAGTAGTTTTAACATCCATTTGAAAAAGTTTGAATTTATTTGACCATGCATATGCCAACAAAATTCTAACTGCCTCAAGCTTAGCTACAGGTGCAAATGATTCTTCAAAATCTATCCAAAATTCTTGATTATACCCTTTTGCTACCAGTCTAGCTTTGTTTCTCACCACTTTACCTTCTTCATTTAGCTTGTTCCTAAATACCCACCTTGTCCCAACGACAGAAATTTCAGGGGTTCTAGGAACTAAACTCCAGACATTATTTCTCTCAAATTGTCCTAGTTCCTCATGCATGGCGTCTATCCAAGAATTTTCTTTTAGAGCCTCTTCAACATTTTTAGGTTCCACTTGAGAGACAAAAGCTAAGTGATCTTGTTCAACAATTTGTCTAACATGAGACATAGTTTGAACTTTATAAGTTACATTTCCAATTACATTATCAAGTGGGTGATCTTTTGAGTAACTGACATTTGTGATTGTTGAAGGACCCAGTTGATCTTGGACTTGAGGAACTTGATCATGTGTAACTTGTTTTTGAGGAGGGTGTTCTTGAAGATTTTCATCTTGAGTCTTTTCCTCTTGAGGATCTTTTTCAGTATCATCATCTTGGTTTCTAAAAAATATTCCTTCATCATCATCATTGTACCTGCAAAAGTATGCCTTGTTAGTTTTTATTTCTACTTGAGGATTTCCTTTAGTTTTCTCATTTTGTTTCCCAAGTATTGTTCCTTCATCTTCATCATCATACCTACAAAAATTTGCATCATTAGTCTTTGCATGATACTCATCAAAAACAACATGTGAAGTTTGTTCCACAGTTCTAGTTTTATTGTTAAACACTCTATATGCTCTAGAGTGTTCTGAGTATCCTAGAAAAATACCTGGATCACTTTTGGCTTCAAATTTATCTAAGTCAACTTTATCATTGTTATGAATGAAGACCTTGGAGCCAAAGATCCTAAAATATCAAATACTGAGTTTCTTACCTTTTAAGAGTTTATAGGGAGTTTTCTTCATCACAGGTCTTACCATGGCTCTATTAAGGATATAACACGAGGTATTCACTGCTTCTGCCCAAAAGCTTCTTATGAGTTGGCTTTCAACCAGAAGAGTGCGAGCCATTTCCACCAAGGTCCTATTTTTTCTTTCCACTACTCCATTTTGTTCTGGTGTCCTTGAGGAGGAAAACATTTGATCTATCCCTTGATTCCTGCAAAAACCAGAATAAGAGTTGTTGTTAAACTCTCCCCCATGATCAGTGTGGATTGAGCATATTTTGTTTGTGCTCCCATGCTCAACTTTATTAAAGAACTCTTCAAAGACTTTTAGTGCTTCATTTTTATGAGCCAAGAATTTGACCCAAGTGAACCTAGAGAAATCATCCACAATGACAAATCCAAAACGTTTGCCATTGAGGCTTAATGTTCTAGTAGGTCCAAAAAGGTCCATGTGCAACAATTCATAGGGTTTTGAAGTGATTACCGGTGCTTTTGATTTGAAAGACTTTCTGGTTTGTTTTCCTTGTGCACATGCATCACAAAAACTATCATTTTTATTGAAAGAAATTTCAGGAAGTCCACTTACCAATTTCATCCTCATGATCTTGTGCAAAACATTGTAGCTCACATGGCCAAGCCTACGATGCCACAAAGTCAACTCATCCTGTTTACTTGCAACAATACACAAATTTTTGTTTTCTGGTTCATCTAAATCAACTAAATAGATGTTATTCACCCTTTTTCCAAAAAACTTGAGACTTCCTATTTCTTTATCAACAATTTTGCATACATTTGATTCAAAGATTACTTTATGGCCTTTATCACACAGTTGACTTATGCTAAGCAAATTGTGATTAAGACCATCAACCAACAACATGTTGTCTATTGAGTTAGGGGCATACTTACCTACCTTACCTGTGCCAATGATTTGGCCCTTATTGTTACCTCCAAAGACAACCTGACCTCCATCTTTCTCCACTAGCAGATAGAATTTTCCTTTTGTTGCCCGTCATGTGCCTCGAGCAGCCACTATCCAAGTCCCATTTGTTTTGATTTTCAGCTGCTAGGCATTCCTGCATAGATAGATCAGACAAGAGGTTTTGGTACCCAAATTACTTTGGGTCCCAATTTTTCATTCATGCCAAAAAGTAAATGCTTTGGAATCCAAACTTGTTTGAGTTTCAGTTTGTTTGAATTATTCCAGCATTGTTTTTCATTATGGCCAAGTTTCTTACAAACATTGCATGAAGGAGATTTTCTCAAAGCAATTGTTTTGTTATTTTGATGAACATTCATTAGCATTTTTCCCTTTTGATGCCTGGATGGCTGTCCCTTGGCAGCATATTTCCAGGCCTGTCGACAGCTCTCATTGGGTATGTCGACAGACTTCTTAGTTTGTTGAACAACTGAAATCTTTTGTTTGGCTTGCTGTTGCTTACCCTTTGCTTGAGTTTTCTTGCTCTTGGGAGGAACTTGTTTACTTGTGCTTGGACTACAATCAACAAAGGATGTGATCAATGTCTCTCCAATTTTCTTTTGTTTTACTGGTTGTTATCCAAGCCTATGCCTTGTTACATTAATTCTTGCACACAAAACAACATCAAGATTTTGCTTTCCTTTTACAAATCTTGTAAGATCTTCAGTCTTTTCTTTTAACTCTTTTTCAGATTGTTCCAATTTTTTCTTAATCTCTTGATGTTCATTTTGAAGATTTTCAAGAGAATTGATTAGGCTTTGTTTTTCTTTCTCATTTTCCTGCAGTTTTTCTTTCATGCAATCCATTTCCTCACTGTGAGCTTCCTCATAAATTTTCATCATTTCAATTTCTTTATTTAGGATTGCAATTTGTTCATCATTGGATTTGTTGTGAACAAGTGAATTGATCTTTTTCTTGAGTACTTTATTTTCAGACTTACACTCACAAAATGTTTCAAATAATACAGTGTATGCTTCTTCCCATTCATCAACAGTATAGTTCTCGAAGGAAGAATTTACCTCAATGGAGTCCTCACTCCTTGCCATTAAGCAGTGAATATCTTCATCTCCAGAGGTTGCTTGTGCGTCCTCATCTTCGTCTTTATCGCTCCAAGTTGCCAACATTGCCTTGGCTTTCTTGAAGGTGTTTGTCCTTCTTCAGTTTCTTCTTGAGCTCCGGGCATTCTCCTCTCATATGTCCCGGTTTCTTGCACTCATAACACACTATCATGTCAGATTTTCTATTAGAATCAAATTTACTTGAAGAATCTTTCTTTTGAAAAGATTTGAAGTTACCTGAGCCTTTCCTTTTGAACTTAAGGAATTTCTTGAACTATCTAGTGAGCATGGCCATTTCATCGTTCTCACTATCACTAGATGTTCCATTGTCATCACTTTCCTGTTAATATCTTTCTTGGAGCTAGAGGAATTTTGTTGAAGGCTTTTAGAGCAATTGATTTTTTGGGATTTTCTTAAGTTTCTTTCCTCTTTATATTTATTTCATAGGTCATCAAGGAACCAATTAACTCATCTAATTTCATTTTTGAAAGATCTTTAGAGTCCTCAATGACGGTGGCCTTAGTATTCCAAGAGGATGGAAGAGACTGAAGTATCTTCCTAACTAGGTCACTTTCTGAGTATTCTTTCTTAAGACCTTTCAATCCATTGATTATTAGCATGAACCTTGCAAACATATCTGATATGGTTTCTTCATTTTTCATTTTAAACATCTCATATTCAGATACTAGCATTCTTGCTTTGGTTTCCCTTACCTCAGACGTACCTTCGTAGATGAGTTCAAGCTTGTCCCACATTTCTTTTGCTGAGTTGCATGTGGAGACTCTTGAAAACTCCTTGGGATGTACGGCGCACTGCATCATGTTCAATGCGCTCCAATTTAAGGTGCCTTTCTTAATCTGTTCCTTTGTCCAAGTATCTTCATCCTCGTGCAGCACATATGCTCCTTTGCTGACAATCTTCCATAGCTCAAAGTCTTGAGCTCTCAGAAAGACCTCATATGATTTTTCCAATACGGATAGTCAGTGCCATCAAAGAAGGGTGGCCTGGACACTGAGTGTCCTTCAGCCAAAAACCCCTTGTTAGATTCCATGAGATCGAGAGTCTCCTGATCGTAAGATCAAGCTTTACAAGCAGTAAATCAGAGAAACCTTGCTCTGATACCAATTGAAAGATGTGCGGAATTATCTACGGCGGTAATCTAGAAAGGGGGGGGGGGGTTGAATAGATTACTACCAATTTAAAACACTATGACCTTCTTTTCAATCGTAACACTGACTTATCGAAATCTCAAATAAATTTGAATTGAATTCGAACCAAGATGTATGTGTTGATTAAGAGTAGAACAATAAACAACTTATCTAATGTGTGAGAAACCAACGTGCCTACCAAACATCTACCGTAAAACTTCAAACCACAGACACAATGATTTAAGGTGGTTCGGAGTACACAAATTGTGTATCCTACATTCACCGTCCACACACACACGCAGAACGACTGCTTATGAGCGAGTTCGACTCTTACAACACACTCACCCACGTTGTCTAAAGCAAACACGCATTCAGAACAACTAGCCACATGTGAATCAAGCAGAAGGGACGCTTGAATCACAACCACACACATATGTATGAGAAATATGAAAGGACAGGAGTTCTGAGATGAAAGAACAAATCCAGATGAAGAACTCTAGTCGCTGGTCATTCAGAAGAACTCCAAGCTTCACTTTGATGATCCTCAGATGACGTAGTAGCTTGAACCGTGGACGAACCGACTTCAACTCCGTTCGGAAGATGGATCTTCCTCGCTCTAAACGGAGGGTTGAAGTAGAGCAGCAGGAAGAAGCTTTCTCTCTTGAGTTTTGCTTATGGTTTTGGTATGGTGGCTTCTTACTACAAAAATACCTCAATATGTTCTATATATATGGGTGTCCAAGTTTGGAGAGACGTGGTAAAAGGAAACACCCAAATATAAAACATATCAAAATCTCGTAACTGAGTTTTCTCTTCGTCTGTAGACAGCCAGTATTGTGTCTGTCGATAGATGCTGACATATTTCCAATTTCCAGAAGTATGGTCTTGCAGGAAAGGTCTTCTCTGTGTGTGGCTGTCGACAGGCGATTTCTTGTTGTCGACAGGCACAATTCACTTGTGTTTCCTGAAGCTTGTTTGTCTTCCATGTGCTTATCTGTTGACAGGGACCTTCAGGGCTGTCGACAGGTGCTTACTTGATGTCTTTTTCTTGTTCTTTTGCTCTTGCATTTTAGTGTTTGTCTTGTATGCATTCACACCTACATTGAAAGACATTCTAAGTGAGATACAATGATTGTATAGATGATCAATAGAAGCATGTACTTTCATGATTATATCTTGCTTGACTTTGTCACTGTCATCATGTTTCAACCATTCACACAACATTAATTAACATTGTTCATCATCAAAAACATTTAATCACAAACATCACACATGAGAACCCAACACGGGTATGGCCGTCACGTTCAGGTCGTGATAGGTATGGCCGCCACGATCAGGTCACGACGGGTATGGCCGTCACGTTAAGGTCGCGACGGGTTTGGCCGTCATGATCAGGTCGCGACGGGGTTCCAGGGTGCGACAGCCAAACCGGCCGGCCTGGCGCGACGGCGCAAGCCGTCGCGTTTAGATCGCGATGGTCTGACCGGCCGCGTCCCCTCTAAGGTCGCGACGGGTCGGGCCGTCGTGACTTTAGAGGAGCGGCCCGACCCAGAAAAGGGGTTTTTCCCTTTTTGGGTTTTGGTCCTTCCCTCCAAAGCATGATGCAGAGCTCTTCTAAAATCGATATAAAATCACATGATAATCCAAAAATCATGAAACTAGTTTTAAATGAAAGTAGACACATAGATCTATCAACATGCATGAGTAATTAGATAACGGACAAGGTTTGTGCATGCTTTAACAAGGTTACATTTCGGTGACCTAAACATGCGCAGTCATGAAAGAATGATCTAATTGGCAACGAATACACGATAGAAATTAGGGCAAATAGGGGAGTTTGAAAGCTAGTAACAAGTAGTATTTATCAGAATAATTTCAGGACATGGGATCATACACACACATGGATTGAGAGCAATCATTAGGTTCGGGTACATGGAGTTGACAGGGATTGATACATTTAATACTCCTTCATGGAGCCACAAAAATAGGGAAATCATGGGGCTTTCAAAGAGGATCATATGGGCTACCTAGTGTTAATTTTACATGATTTGTGTTTGAGAGATTGCCTACCTTTTCTTGCTGATAAGAAAATCCTAGGGTTTTGATGAAGAACGAGATGAAATCCCTCCTTTCCAAGCTCCTCCCTCTTGCTCCTTCGTTCTTCAGCTCTCCTCCTCGTCCACCAAAGCTCCAACAATCGTTCTATGGGGTGATAGGGCCGAATTGGGGGTGTTTTGTTTGGTTTAAGAGTCAAACTTTCTTAAAACTCCTCTTTCTCTTAAACTCTTAATTTCTATATTTATCTCCTTATTTCTTGCATTATCCCACCTAATAGGATAGATGAGAGGTCTAATTTCGTGGGTAATGGGTTAGGATGGGATGAGGACTCTTATTTAGGATAATTACATCCCATTTAGTCTTTATCTTACCCTTTTCTATTTATTACTATTTTTGGGTACGAATTTAGCCTAGTTATTTCCCATCTCATGATGGACTCTTCATATTTGGGCTCAACAATTCATGTTAGGACCATTAGTAAAACCCATTACTAATTTAACTTAATGGGTATTGATTTAATTCTATTTATTCACTCTTTATTGTTATTTAAATCTATTTATCACACTTATTCAATTAATTTCTTATTTTATTTCTGTTTAATATTATTTATGCCAATATTTCTAATCTTCATCATTTGGGCTCTTACTCTTGGCCTAATAACTCATGTGAGCTTAATTGTACAAACCATGTACCTACTTTTTCTAATGAGTTTTTTAATTTTCCTTTTATTAGAGAATTTATTCATGGGCCAAGATTATCTATCGGTCCAATTATCATAATGGGCTATGAACCCATATTATTTAAAGTCTAGATGTATGTTTATTTTGATTTATAATCCACTTTGGCTCATAAAACAGTCGGTTCTCTGACTTATTCCTTAATTACGCTGAAAAGTCGCATAAATTCTTAAACTTGGGCTAAATAATTTTTCTATGCCCAAATTTCTTGATGGATCATTAGAAAATATTATTTAAAGCATAACTATTATTTTTACGACATTTTTATGTGGGTTTATACTCATACAATAATGATGCGTACCCTTTTTAACTAGTTTGTATTTATTAATTGATAAAACTTTTAATTTTTCTATATTTTCTAATTAATGAATTTTCTGGGGTACTACATCCTCCCCCACTTAAAAATAATTTAGTCCCCAAATTAATATGATAAGATACGACTACCAATTTACTCGAAATATTTCATTCCATCATCTCCGCCACTTAGGGCTTTGCTATCGAGAAAATAGTATGACTTTAAACTAAGGGTTTAGTGATGGTACCTTGTCCACCTTTATTGGCATGATTTGTATCCACCAGAGCTTGTAACCGTTTTAGCATGAGTTTGTTTCTCTTTATTGACATGATGACTCGATGTTGTTAACTTCCACAATGCAAGCATCTGCCCAATTTCTTCTAACAGTTATCAATCTGATGCCCTGACTTTTTACAAAATTTACAGAATTCCTTCCACTTCACTTCCCCTTTCATTCTCTTTCTATCTACTGTATTTCTTCCTTTATTACTATTGGAATGGTTAGTGTAAGGCCCTTGATTCTTCATCTTTGGGTGATTTCTTATGTATGAATAAATGTATGCCATCGATGTACAAACTTTATTGTGCATATTACTTACTTGTTTACTTTGCGTGAATAAGTATTATTTTAATGTGTGCATTGTATTATATATATATATATATATATGTGTGTGTGTGTGTGTGTGTGTGTGTGTGTGTGTGTGTGGTGTACATAGAATTTCTGCAGTTTTAAGTTATGTTCTGGCGGCTAGTTGGCGTCAACATCAGTTGACGTTGACCATAAATCAGCGGCCACATCGATGGACGCCTACTCAGAATTGGTGGCTATTGATGTTGACGTTTACCTCCCAGATCTGTTGCGATTTCAGATCCGGAAACACCTCCGGAAATCTTGCCCTTGATTTAGGAAACCGTCCCCCAATAGTAACCCAACCTTACCCAACTTCGTCTCCGACCCTAGCTCTATAAAACACCCGATCTCCGGCCAGATCTAACCCTTTTGACTCTTTGTCAAAAACCCTAACATTTTATGTGCGAATCTCGACTTTGGAACCCCTTGATCCGGCGATTTGAGGCTTCATCCGACGTTCTACAATGATTGGAGAGGGCTCTAAACATTGGGAACGGCTTCCCCACACTGGGGTGCAGAGGAGATCAACATAGAACTCAGATCGAGGGAGTTTTGAGGACTCTTTGGCTCAGGCCGAGGAGGGCTTCTCCGGCTTAAATCGTTGCTTGTGGATTTTTCTAAGAGACAAGTAACCCTTTCACATCACTCTTACATACGTCTAGTAGGTCCTAGGTAATTTTCTGGATTTTATTCGTGTCCTGGAACCCCAATTTCACTAAGTTTCTTGCGTTCAGTCTGTGTTTTGCACATACAGGAACTTAACGGCGGGATCCCTTGCCGTTAAGATCTTGAGTTGGCGGCGACCTTTGTTGCCATTAACCTGATAAACGGCCACCTGCATGCCGTCAAGTTCGCCAGACAGCAACAGTGTGCATGTCTGACCTATATGACCTATTTTTCAGATTTCTGCATATGAGGATATAATGTAAAAGTGATATGCTATAAAATACTATTATTGGATCATGCTGTGCAAATTTTATGAATTTCTGTGGAATACCCTAATTGTCTGAAATTTCTGAAATGCATGTTAAACAGGTTTTTAATCTTGTAAAATTCTGTTTGTGCAATCTGTGTGGAATCCAAGTGTCATAAAATTTTTGTGAAATGTTTATGGGTTTTAGTTCATGCTGTAGAAATTTGGGAAATTTTTGACATCTGTGTAGATTATTACGTTTTACGAATGGTAAAACAGTAAGCATGTTTTATTAGTATAGAGATTCAGATAAATAGTGCAGAAACAGTTAAATTCCTAGAAATTAGCATATGTTTAGGACTGTCAGTATCCATGTGTAGAATGAGTTGTGGGTCTGAACAATGAAAATCCATGCTAGTTTGACTAAGTTTACTTTGTATAATACCACTGTTAGAATTTTCATAAATTGTGTGTAATTAATAAAAATGCAAAATTTGGTATGCATGATGATTAATCTGTGATAGAGTTTTGGTTAAAATTTTGTACTGAAATGATGACAATAGCTATATATGTAGATTTTGTGTGAAATATTGATAAATAAATACACGTTAATATGATTAGTATTAAAATCTGCTAATTTCAACATGATTAGACTTGTTTGAATCTGTTAATACTGAGAATAGTAGTACCATGCTAGTTAACACTGAAGTATGTAAATGTGTGAGCATGAATTGGATGTGTTAAAATTGTGCATTAAGCGTGTGTTAAAATTTAGACAAATGTGTAAATGTGCCAATAGGTGACACTGCTACCTTAGAGGGCTGTGGAACTGTACTATGGTAAAGTCCCCACGGGAAGGTTCATAGTGTATGATATCCCATGGGCATTGGGATTAAATCCTGGAGGCGGACAAGTACCGCTGGTTAGGGTGGAGAGTGCTTCTCCCGGTTCTGCGCAGTAACTAAGATTTATCACTAAAATGTCTAGGTGATAGATATGTGTGTGATGTGACAAGTGTGTGTCCTTCTAGAGGTGGTTTGGACTATGTGTCATGGCATATAATTAAGAATATGTGATCATGTGTGTGAAAGTGTGAACATGTGAACTAGATAAGTGAAACTATGTAAATGATTAGGTGAGAATATGAATCAATGGTATAACATGTAAAATGATAATTCCTTATATGAATGTGATATATCCATGTCAAAACAGCAATCTATTCATGTGTGTAATAACCATGTGAAAATAATCATAGAATCCATGCTAGGAATGTTTTTTAATATGTGTAAACTCCATGTTTAAAATGGTTATTATCTTAGTATGTGAATGTAATTAAATGAGATTTAATTTAGCATATTGTAAAGTGTGTAGAAAGCATGTGATAGGTTTTAAGTCATTGTAAAAATTGTTATAAATCACTTATCATGTGTAGCATGTATAGAAATCATGTTTAGGTTTTTGAAACATTACCAAATCCATGCTTTATAAGATAATGGTGTAGCATGAGAATGTGTAAAGTCAGGTGATGTATGTATGTTTAGTGTGGTTGGAGTTACTTGTTGAGTTCTTTTGGACTCATTCTTGCTTCGGCGTACAGGTGCAGACATTTCTACTTCTCCCAAATAGATCGTTGGGAGCGACTCGGAGCGGAAGTAGGAGACTTTTGTCTTGGATTCAACATTGCATTTTCTTCTTTCATAGTATGTAATAAAAAACTCTGCGTAGTCTTATGTGGACAATGTAATAATTGAAATTCTCAGTTATGAAGTATTTTACTTTTCCTTTGCTATATAGACTATGTATAAATGATGATGGTGGAATAAGAGTTACTTTCCAGTTATTTCATTTCCGCTGTCATGTGTTATATATATTTGTGTATGTTTCAGCCTAATTGTACAATTGTTGGGTAAATGTCCCACTGTAGCAGCGTTCTTTATACCGATGAGGGTTGGTGTAACCGTACCGATATAAGGAGGGTCGTTACAAAGATTGGTATCAGAGCCTTCAGGCTGAAATTTTACATAAATATGCACATACCATCATCTTCATTGTATGCTAAGTCTGTGTAGATTGTCCACATAGATAAGTAAATAGTTAGAAGTTAGATAGTCTAGTTCTAATTTGTGATTAAATCATTTTGCAGGGTATGGCTTCACGTAGTAGGCGTGGTGTTCCTGCTCGTGAGGGTGAGCAGAGGAGAGATGAGCCTCGGCGTGAGGATCAGGGTGAGCAGTAGGCCCTAGCACCCCAGGGTCCTGTGCTTCCCCCACCGCCACCAGTAGACTATGGAGTGTTTATGCAGGGTTTAGTGCAGGCCATGCAGACGCAGGCCCACACCCAGGCTGCACTCCAGGCTCAGTTGGAGGCTCAATAGGCTCAGGTTAGAATGATAGACATGGTAGTCTATTTTACTTGATGAGATGTTTACTATGTTGCTATGCTATATGTGTTGCTTATGATGTTTGCTGTGGCAGGCTCAAGTGCTAGTTCCCCAGGCTCAGGACCATGGTGGACCTTCCATCATGGAACGGTTCAAGAGGATGTCGCCACCCTCTTTTAAGGGGGAGAGTGACCCGTTACTTGCTGAGAGCTGGATGAGGGTGATCAAAAAGATCTTCCGGGCTATTAGGAGCGCTGAGGATGACAAGGTCACTTTAGCCACCTATATGCTGCAGGTATGTGTAAATTAATCCGGTGGTTATTTCTTTAATTATAGATTATGTTGGTTAGTCCTTATGGGTGGTTTTGGCAGGAGCGAGCCGACGTGTGGTGGTCCTCGTTGTTACATACCAGGTTCGAGGATGGTGCTGTGGAGATTAGTTGGGACGAGTTCGTGAGGCTTTTCCGAGCCAAGTTTGTTCCGGAGCACATCCAGGACAAGATGGAGCAGGAGTTCCTCTCGTTGACTCAAGGCTCCATGACCGTGCTAGAGTACGAGGCCAAGTTTGCCGAGCTATCGAAGTATGCCCCTCATATCGTAGCTGATGAGCGCAGGAAGGTGAAGAAGTTCGTGATGGGTCTGAGGCCATTGCTGAGGACGAGGTTGGTGGCTTTCGACCATCGTACCCTCGAGCAGGCCCTTAGCACAGCGTGTCATCAGGAGGGAGGGATGGAGTAGTACTTGGAGGAGAAGAAGGCTTCTCAGAAGAGGCCTGTAGCTCCTTTCCAGAGGCAGGAGAGGAAGAAGGCAGCTTTTCAGTCACCGCAGCGTCCCGTGGCATCGGGAAGCAGTCAGGTACCTTCTCAGCATTCCCCTAGTGGCCAGAAAGAGTGTCCTCATTGCGGGAGGGCACATGGTGGTACGGAATGTTGGAAGTTGGCGGGGAAGTGCTGGAACAGCGAGCATAGGATCAAGGATTGCCCCAGACTGTAGCAGGGAGGTCAGCGTGGAGCGGCACCAGCCCTAGCAGCAGCAGCAGCAGCAGTTCCAGTGACAGGACGACCAGGGAGACCTCGAGCCCCAGCTCGAGTGTTTGCATTAGCTCGTGAGGACGCCGAGCAGGCGGATCATGTCACCAAAGGTACGATTTTGTTCTTAAGTGTGCATGCTCGGGTTTTGTTCGATACGGGTGCTACCCACTCGTTCATTTCTGAGCATTTTGCTAGGCAGTTAGCCTTAGAGTTAGGGATAGAGTCTGAGGATTTAGAAGTCCCTTTGTCTGTGCACACACCCGCAGGCACGGTATCGACTAGGAAGTGTATTCCGTCTTTACCGGTGTGCATTGAGGATAGAGTCCTAGAAGGGTGTTTCTTCTTGCTAAAGATGAAGGACTATGATGCTATTCTTGGTCTGGATTGGCTAGAGGAGCACTATGCGTTAGTAGATTGTCGTGGGAAGAAGATCGTTTTCCGCATTCCTGGTGAAGATGAATTTTCTCATCCTTTGCCAAGGAACTTGGCAGGGAAGTTTGTCATCTCTGCCATGAGGGCGATGAGAATGATGATCAAGGGTTGTGACGCTTTTCTTGCCAGGGTGGTATTAGTACCCAAGGCTGATGAGTCATCTACTCTTACGGAGATAGATGTAGTGCGAGAGTTTCCAGATGTCTTTCCTGATGACCTATCTGGTTTGCCACCGGCTAGAGAGATAGAGTTCACTCTAGAGTTGCTTCCAGGAACCTCTCCTATCTCAAAGGCACCTTATCGGATGGCACCTGCGGAATTAGCTGAGCTAAGGAAGCAGTTGCAGGATTTGTTAGATAAGGGATTTATTCGCCCTAGCGTTTCCCCTTGGGGTGCACCTGTCTTATTCGTGAAGAAGAAGGATGGATCACTTAGGTTATGCATTGATTATAGAAAGCTAAACCAAGTGACAGTGAAGAACAGGTATCCCTTACCTCGGATTGATGATCTGTTTGACCAGCTGCAAGATGCATCAGTCTTTTCTAAGATTGATTTACGATCTGGTTATCATCAGTTGAGGATTAGGAGTGAGGATGTGTCGAAAACGGCTTTTAGAACCCGTTATGGACATTATGAGTTTTTGGTCCTTCCTTTTGGTCTGACCAACGCCCCTGCAGCGTTCATGGATCTCATGAACAGGGTGTTTAGACCGTATCTAGATAGTTTCGTCATAGTTTTTATTGATGACATGTTGGTCTACTCTCCGGATGAGGCCACACATCATCAACATTTAAGGGTAGTATTAGAGGTTCTCCGTGAGCACAAGCTGTATGTAAAATTCAGCAAGTGCGATTTTTGGTTGCGCGAGGTTCATTTCCTTGGGCATGTTATCTCCGGTGCTGGTGTAGCAGTGGATCGAACAAAAGTCCAGGCTGTTATGGATTGGGAGATTCCAAAGACTCCTTCGGAGATTCGGAGTTTTCTTGGTTTGGCGGGTTATTATCGGTGATTCATTGAAGGATTTTCATCCATCGCCGCACCATTAACTCAGCTAACCAGAAAGGGAGTAAAGTTTGTCTGGTCTATGGAGTGTGAGAGTAGTTTTCAATTATTGAAGACTAAGCTCACTTCGGCTCCTGTGTTAGTTTTGCCGAGCGGTGTAGAGGGTTTTGCTATCTACACGGATGCTTCTCGGATTGGCCTTGACTGTGTATTGATGCAGCAAGGAAGGGTAGTAGCATATGTTTCTCATCAATTGAAGGAGCATGAGCGAAACTATCTGACTCATGATCTTCAGCTTGCGGCAGTGGTTCTGCACTGAAGATCTGGAGGCACTATCTTTATGGTGTCAGATTTGAGGTGTTCACTGACCACAAGAGTCTAAAGTACCTTTTCTCTCAAAAGGAATTAAACCTGAGGCAGAGAAGATGGATTGAGTTCCTGAAGGACTATGACTTCGACCTCTAGTATCATCCTGGAAAGGCAAATGTTGTAGCAGATGCCCTTAGTAGGAAGAGGTTGTCTCTCCAGCAGGATTGGAAGATGTTGGAGGATGCAGCGTGTGCGATGACTGAGTTAGAGCCATCATTGTGCCAGGCTTTTGTAGCTCAGTTGTCCATTAGGTCATCGGTGTTGGATGAGGTGATCGAGCAACAGAAAGCCGACCCTAAACTCTAAGAGTTAGTGGGCAAGGCGGGCATTACTCGTGATGAGGATGGCGTGATTAGATTCCATCAATGTGTTTGTGGTCCAGACATCGTGGATGTCCGTGAGCATGTTTTAGCGGAGGCTCATAGGTCTAGATTCTCTATTTATCCGGGTAACACTAAGATGTACCAGGATTTGAAGAGATCTTTTTGGTGGTCTGGCATGAAGAAGGATGTAGCGAAGTATGTGTCTAGGTGTCTAGTTTGCCAGCAAGTGAAGGCCGAGCGGCAGCGACCATCTGGTCTTAAGCAGAAGATGGAGATTCCAATATGGAAGTGGGAAGATGTCATTATGGATTTTGTTATGGGTTTGCCTCGATCCAGACGGGGTAACGACTCGATTTGGGTAGTAGTAGATAGATTCTCGAAGACTGTGCATTTCTTGCCCATGAAAAAGAAACAGTCAGTAGAGAGTTTAGCTAGATTGTATATTAGTAGCATTATTAGATTGCATGGTGTCCCGAAGTCGATCATTTGGGATCGAGATATGAGATTTACTTCGAGGCTGTGGAAGGGTCTTCAAGATGCATTAGGTTCGGAGATGAAGCTCAATTCGGCATTTCATCCCCAGAGAGATGGACAGTTCGAGAGGACTATCCAGATGCTCGAGGATATGTTGAGGGCGTGCATTGTAGATTTGGAAGGATGATTGGGAGCGCCATTTACCTCTAGTGGAGTTCGCATATAACAACAGTTTTCATGCGAGTATTGGTATGGCTCCATTTGAGGCATTGTATGGTAGGCCTTGCAGATCTCCTTTATGTTGGGAGGAGACAGGCGATAGGCAGTTGATCGGTTCGGAGTTAGTTCAGGAGACTTCGGATAAGGTCCAGTTGATTAGGAAGAGGCTTGTTGCGGCACAGGATAGGCAGAAGAGTTATGCCGACAACAGGAGGAAGGATTTGGAGTTTGAGGTAGGTGAACATGTCTTTTTAAAGATTTCGCCTACTCGTGGTGTAGTTAGATTTGGCAGGCATGGTAAGTTAAGTCCTAGATTCATTAGCCCGTATGAGATTCTCAGACGTCTGGGCAACGTGGCATATGAGCTAGCTTTACCCCCAGCGTTAGCTAGTGTTCATCCTATTTTCCACATATCTACGCTCAGGAGGTATGTTAGAGATCCATCTCATAGTATTAGTCACGAGCCAATGGAGATCTAGCCAGATCTTTCTTATGTGGAGCAACCAGTAGCTATTCTTGACCGGAAGGTTCAGCATCTCCGGAACAAGAGTATTGCATCGGTGAAAGTCTTATGGCGTAACTTCTCGCGAGAGGAGGCTACTTGGGAGCTTGAGGATGCAATGAAGAAGAAATATCCTCAATTGTTTGAGTAGTGTCAGTCTAACTTTGAGGACGAAGATCCTTTAAGGGGGAGAGGGTGTAAGGCACTTGATTCTTCATCTTTGGGTGATTTCTTAAGTATGAATAAATGTATGCCATCGATGTATAAACTTTATTGTGCATAGTACTTACTTGTTTACTTTGCGTGAATAAATATTATTTTAATGTGTGCATTGTAGATTATATATATATATATATGTGGTGTACATAGAATTTCTGCAGTTTTAAGTTCTGTTCTGGCGGCTTGTTGGCGTCAACATCAGTTGACGTTGACCATAAATCAGTGACCACATCGATGGACACCTACTCAGAATTGGCGGCTATTGATGTTGACGTTTACCTCCTAGATCAGTTACGATTTCAGATCCGAAAATGCCTCCGAAAATGTTGCCCTTGATTTAGGAAACCATCCCCCAACGGTAACCCAACCTTACCGAACTTCGTCTCCGACCCTAGCTCTATAAAACACCCCATCTCCGGCCAGATCTAACCCTTTTGACTCTTTGTCAAAAACCCTAACATTTTATGTGCGAATCCCGACTTTGGAACCCCTTGATCCGACGATTTGAGCCTTCATCCGACGTTCTACAACGACTGGAGAGGGCACTAAACATCCAGGAACGGCTTCCCCACACTGGTGTGCAGAGGAGATCAACACATAACTCAGATCGAGGGAGTTTTGAGGACTCTTTGGCGCAGGCCGAGGAGGGCTTCTCCGGCTTAAAGCGTTACTTGTGGATTATTCTAAGAGGCAAGTAACCCTTTCACATCACTCTTACATACGTCTAGTAGGTCCTAGGTAATTTTCTAGATTTTATTCGTGTCCTAGAACCCCAATTTCACCAAGTTTCTTGCATTCAGTCTGTGTTTTGCACAGACAGGAACTTAATGGCAGGATCCCTTGCCGTTAAGATCTTGAGTTGGCGGCGACCTTTGTTGACGTTAACCTGATAAACGGCCACCTGCATGCCGTCAAGTTCGCCAGACTGCAACAGTGTGCATGTCTGACCTATATGACCTATTTTTCAAATTTCTGCGTATGAGGATATAATGTAAAAGTGATATGCTATAAAATACTATTATTGGATCAGACTGTGCAAATTTTATGAATTTCTGTGGAATACCCTAATTGTCTGAAATTTTTGAAATGCATGTTAAATATGTTTTTAATCTTGTAAAATTCCGTTTGTGCAATCTGTATGGAATCCAAGTGTCATAAAATTTCTGTGAAATGTTTATGTGTTTCAATTCATTCTCTAGAAATTTGGGAAATTTTTGAAATCTGTGTAAATTATTACATTTTACGAATGGTAAAACAGTAAGCATGTTTTATTAGTATAGAGATTCAGATAAATAGTGCGGAAACAGTTAAATTCCTAGAAATTAGCATATGTTTAGGACTGTCAGTATCCATGTGTAGAATGAGTTGTGGGTCTGAACAATGAAAATCCATGCTAGTTTGACTATGTTTACTTTGTATAATACCACTGTTAGAATTTTCATAAATTGTGTGTAATTCATAAAAATGCAAAATTTGGTATGCAAGATGATTAACCTGTGATAGAGTTTTGGTTAAATTTTGTACTGAAATGATGACAATAGCTATATATGTAGATTTTGTGTGAAATATTGATAAATAAATACACGTTAATATGATTAGTATTAAAATCTGCTAATTTCAACATGATTAGACTTGTTTGAATCTGTTAATACTGAGAATAGTAGTACCATGCTAGTTAACACTGAAGTATGTAAATGTGTGAGCATGAATTGGATGTGTTAAAATTGTGCATTAAGCGTGTGTTAAAATTTAGACAAATGTGTAAATGTGCCAATGGGTGACACTGCTACCTTAGAGGGCTGTGGAACTGTACTATGGTAAAGTCCCCACGGGAAGGTTCATAGTGTGTGATATCCCATGGGCATTGGGATTAAATCCTGGAGGCGGACAAGTACCGCTGGTTAGGGTGGAGAGTGCTTCTCCCGGTTCTGCGTAGTAACTAAGATTTATCACTAAAATGTCTAGGTGATAGATATGTGTGTGATGTGACAAGTGTGTGTCCTTCTAGAGGTGGTTTGGACTATGTGTCATGGCATATAATTAAGAATATGTGATCATGTGTGTGAAAGTGTGAACATGTGAACTAGATAAGTGAAACTGTGTAAATGATTAGGTGAGAATATGAATCAATGGTATAACATGTAAAATGATAATTCCTTATATGAATGTGATATATCCATGTCAAAACTGCAATCTATTCATGTGTGTAGATGTGTTAACCATGTGAAAATAATCATAGAATCCATGCTAGGAATGTTTTTTTTTGTAATATGTGTAAACTCCATGTTTAAAATGGTTATTATCTTAGTATGTGAATGTAATTAAATGAGATTTAATTTAGCATATTGTAAAGTGTGTAGAAAGCATGTGATAGGTTTTAAGTCATTGTAAAAATTGTTATAAATCACTTATCATGTGTAGCATGTATAGAAATCATGTTTAGGTTTTTGAAACATCACCAAATCCATGCTTTATAAGATAATGGTGTAGCATGAGAATGTGTAAAGTCAGGTGATGTATGTATGTTTAGTGTGGTTGGAGTTACTTGTTGAGTTCTTTTGGACTCATTCTTGCTTCGGCGTACAGGTGCAGACATTTCTACTTCTCTCGAGGAGATCGTTGGGAGCGACTTGGAGCGGGAGTAGGAGACTTTTGTCTTGGATTCAGCATTGCATTTTCTTCTTTCATAGTATGTAATAAAAGACTCTGCGTAGTCTTATGTGGACAATGTAATAATTGAAATTCTCAGTTATGAAGTATTTTACTTTTCCTTTGCTATATAGACTGTGTATAAATGATGATGATGGAATAAGAGTTACTTTCCAGTTATTTCATTTCCGCTGTCATGTGTTATATATATTTGTGTATGTTTCAGCCTAATTGTACAATTGTTGGGTAAATGTCCCACTATAGCGGCGTTCTTTATACCGATGAGGGTTGGTGTAACCGTACCGGTATAAGGAGGGTCGTTACAAGCACGTTCCCTTTTCAGTACCTTCTTCTTATGGATCTTTTCAAGAAGTCCTATGGTGTCCTCTACTATTTGAGCTCTCAATACCATGTCTGAATATACTACAATGTCTAGTGGAGCCAACTTTTCCCAGAACACAGGTCTCAACCCTTCTAAGAATCTCTTTGCCTTCATCTTTTCCGTACTCACCAAATGTGGTACATACTGTACTAGTCTTTCAAATTGTGCTTCATATTCTGCTACAGACATCATTCGTTGTTTTAAATTGGCAAATTCATTTGCCTTCTTCTCACGAATCCTCTCAGAAAAATATTTGGTGTTGAAGAGTTCTAAAAATTCATCCCACTCTATGTTGATGTTGGGTAATTGTCGACTGACGGCTTCCCACCAAGCTCTAGCATCGCGGTCCAATTGGAAGGTTGCCAGAAGGACTTTCTCCTGCTCTGAACATTGCATAACTCTAAAGATTCGTTCCATCGTCTTCACCCAATTTTCAGCTGCATCGGGATCCAGAGTTCCATTAAACATAGGGGGATTCATTCGTTGAAAGATCCCGTATAAGTCTCCTGCCCCATTTCTTGCTCCTGCTTGAATCACGTTGTTAAGGGCTAGAGTTAACCCCTGTACGGTCCTTTGCAAGTCCTGCATTTGTGCACGCTCGCCAGCCATCTCCACTAATCTTCTGCAAGCAATAACATTTAATTTATTTCTTTTTAGACTTTCGGTGTCAGAGTATTACTAAGTTGATAAATATATATATATATATATATATAAATGTATTTTAGTCTTAACCATGGTTCTACCCAATTCTCACATAGGTATGGTGGTTGACTTAGACACGTGTCAGGGCAATTCACCTAGAACATCCTAGACTTAAAATATCTTATTAAGGACATCCTAGGCTCTGATACCAACTGTCATGCCCTGCCAATTTAGCAGCAGAATAAATCGGGAAGGCATGAACAACGTGTATGGTAAGGACAATAGCACGTACAGTCGCAAACATCAGAGCATATAATGAACAATAATTACAATAAACCCTTCATTTTATTGATAATTCAACTGAACTATTACAATCGCTAATTCAGAGCCAAAACATAGGGCTCAATAACATCATTACATTGGAAGGGATAATTAAGCAAATATCTAACTAAACTCTAAGATACTAAGGACATTCCATCGCTATGACTCCTGGTCGCTCATCACTCCAGTCCATTCCCGTTGATGTGTGTAAGGTCTAATAGTAACAGCACGTCTGAACTAATCAGACTAATAGTAACAGTATAACAGTCAGATGTCTAGCCAATTCAGAACAGTTAGTCAGAACCGATGCAATGCAGACACCGTCAATAGCCCCTGCAGGTATTTTCAGGTGGCTCTCTGCCCCTAGGACTAAATTGGAGCCCCTCGGACACTCTCCGTGCCCTACACAGTATGCATTCGAGTCAATAGAGTCACAAGACCCATATAATAGCGCTAGACAGTCATATATAGTACAAGCAATAGGAGCCACAATAGCTCTAGAGTCTCAAGAGAGTACTAGATGAATAGACGAGATAGTAGAGTGGACGTGAATAGATGAGAGTACAAGGATAGTAGATGAGATAGGGGTATAAATGTAAAACAACGTTAAATCACGATAGTAACAGTTGCACAACACTAGGTCAGGTACCAGCAGTCAGGTAGAAGTCACATTCATCCATTAGCCGTGCTATGAACACTGGCTAGATGGTTCGGCGTGGTCACAAGGTAAGAGAGAGCTTACTAAGGCCGTTTGGATCGTACTGATCCCTAAAGGTGTAACGGGTTTTAAGGGTACAACCAGCTCGTCGTCTAAAGACATGCGCCAAAGCCAAGAAGACTTATGGGGGCCTTGACAAGGAGTCTCTGGTCTAGTTAGGAGTATTCCCAACGGAGAGGTAGTCCAAGCCAAGAGAGTGTGTACAAAACAAATGTTCGTCGTGCCTCGAGTGCTCGAAGGCCGAGGGGAGCGGTAACAGTGTTCAAAGCGCAGATAGAACGAAAACAAGTGTTATTAACTAAATAGGGAATTTAGTAATTAATTTCACTTAAATACCAGATACATTATTGAGTAATTTAATAAGGTTTAATGGCAAACATGAATGTTAAGTGTGTGCATGTGTAAGAAATCAAGAGAGCATAATGGATTGTGCACATAGCTTTTAAATTAATTAGTTCATGTAGACATTACTCATTATTGACTAACAAGTCATTACAGTATTTAATTAGGGTTAAAATAGGGTTAAAATGGTAACAATAGCAGGGTTGTATATTCTGGCCGCAACACTGATGTCGTGACGGGTATGGCCGTCACGTTCAGGTCGTGACGGGTATGGCCGTCACGATCAGGTCGCAACGGGTATGGCCGTCACGTTCATGTCGTGACGGGTATGGCTGTCACGTTCAGATCGCGACGGGTTTAGCCGTCACGATCAGGTCGCGACGGGTTAGGCCGTCACGATCAGGTCGCGACGGGGTTCCAGGGCGGGGCAGCCGAACCGGCCGGCCTGGCGCGACGGTGCGGGCCGTCGCATTTAGATCGCAACGGTCCGGCCGGCCGCGTCCCCTCTGAGGTCGTGATGGATCGGGCTGTCGCGACTTCAGAGGAGCGGCCCGACCCAGAATAGGGGTTTTTCCATTTTTGGGTTTTGGTCCTTCCCTCCAAAGCATGATGCAGAGCTCTTCTATAATCGATATAAAATCACATAATGATCCAAAAATCATGAAACTAGTTTTAAATGAAAGTAGACACATAGATCTATCAACAGGCATGAGTAATTAGATAAGGACAAGGTTTGTGGATGCTTTAACAAGGTTACATTTCGGTGACCTAAACATGCACAGTCATGAAAGAACGATTTAATTGGCAACGAATACACAATAGAAATTAGGGTAAATAGGGGCGTTTGAAAGCTAGTAACAAGTATTATTTATCAGAATAATTTTAGGACATGGGATCATGCACACGCATGGATTGAGAGCAATCATGAAGGTTCAGGTACATGGAGTTGACAGGGATTGATACATTTAATACTCCTTCATGGAGCCACGAAAAATAGGGAAATCATGGGGCTTTCAAAGAGGATCATGTGGGCTACCTAGGGTTAATTTTACACGATTTGTGCTTGAGAGATTGCCTACTTTTTCTTACTGATAAGAAAATCCTAGGGTTTTGATGAAGAACGAGATGAAGTCCCTCCTTTCCAAGCTCCTCCCTCTTGCTCCTTCATTCTTCAGCTCTCATCCTCGTCCACCAAAGCTCCAACAATCGTTCTATGGGGTGATAGGGCCGAATTGGGGGTGTTTTGTTTGGTTTAAGAGTCCAACTTTCTTAAAACTCCTCTTTCTCTTCAAACTCTTAATTTCTATATTTATCTCCTTATTTCTTACATTATCCCACCTAATAGGATAGATGAGAGGTCTAATTTCGTGGGTAATGGGTTAGGATGGGATGACGACTCTTATTTAGGATAATTACATCCTATTTAGTTTTTATCTTACCCTTTTCTATTTATTACTATTTTTAGGTACGAATTTAGCCTAATTACTTCCCATCTCATGATGGACTCTTCATATTTGGGCCCAACAATTCATGTTAGGACCATTAGTAAAACCCATTACTAATTTAACTTAATGGGTATTGATTTAATTCTATTTATTCACCCTTTATTGTTATTTAAATCTATTTATCACACTTGTTCAATTAATTTCTTATTTTAATTCTGTTTAATATTATTTATGTCAATATTTCTAATCTTCATCATTTGGGCTCTTACTCTTGGCCCAATAACGCATGTGAGTTTAATTGTACAACCCATGTACTTACTTTTCTTAATGAATTTTTTAATTTTCCTTTTATTAGAGAATTTATTCATGGGCCAAGATTATCCATCAGTCTAATTATCATAATGGGCTATCAACCCATATTATTTAAAGTCTACCTGTATGTTTATTTTGATTTATAATCCACTTTGGCTCATAAAACAGTGGGTTCTCTGACTTATTCCTTAATTACGCTGATAAGTCGCATAAATTCTTATACTTGGTCTAAATGATTTTTCTATGCCCAAATTTCTTGATGGATCATTAGAAAATATTATTTAAAGCATAGCTATTATTTTTATGACATTTTTATGTGTTTTATGCATGCAATAATGATGCGTACCCTTTTTAACTTGTTTGCATTTATTAATTAATAAAACTTTTAATTTTTTTATATTTTCTAATTAATGAATTTTCTGGGGTACTACATTACGCCATGTGGGGCTCCCTTGCTTCAAATTGCTCGTTGACCTGATTGGCGGCGAGCTGCGAGTTGCTGAAGGCCCATAGCTGAAGTGCGCTGAGATGCTTGGCCATCTTGATTCCAGACAACAATGCTTCATACTCGGCCACATTGTTGGAGGCGGTGAAGCAAAATTGAAGGGCATATTGGAATTCCTGCCCCTCTAGGGAGGTGAGGGCCAACCCTGCTCATCCACATAAAGCTCCCACGGTGGTTTGTTTACTAGTGGGGGATCCTTCTCGGTCGGGAGTGTGCACTCTGCCATGAAGTCTACGAGCGCATATGCCTTGATCATGGTCCTTGGTCGGAAGTTGATTTCGAATTCACCAAGCTCAATGGCCCATTTGGTGAGCCACCCGGAAGCCTCCGAGCGTTGCAAGATCATCTTTAGCTGTTGATCAGTGAAGACCATGATTGGATCCGCAGCTTCCGTGCAGCTGTGATAAGCGCTAGAGCAAGCTTCTATACTCAGGGGTACTTTTTTCTGCCTCTTGTAGCACCTTGCTAACATAATACATAGGATATTGGACCGTGGCCTCTTCTCTAATAAAAAATGTGCTGATGGAGTGCTCGGTGTTCACGAACAACTTCTCTCCTTAAACTGGTTTTGAAAGAACCGGAGGAGCGGTGAGGTATCATTTCAGCTTGATGAAGATAGCTTCGCAGTCCTGAGTCCATGGTATCTGCCCCCTTGTAGTGAGGTCCCTTTGGGGACTCACAACAATCGAAAGAAGGGGAGGCATCTCTCCGCTGCCCGGGACATGAATCTGCTAAGTGCTGCGAGACGTTCAGTGAGTCGTTGAATGTCGCGCATCGACCTTGGTCTACTCATATTCAATACTGCTTGGATTTTTTCGAGATTGGTCTCAATTCCTTTATTGGATACGAGGAAGCCGATAAATTTTCCCGAGCAGACTCCGAAGGCACATTTTTCCGAATTGAGCTTCATGTTAAACCTTCATAGAGTTGCAAAGGTTTCCGCCACATCAGAAATGTGGTCGGTGCTTGGGCGGGTATTGACCAACATGTCGTCGATGTAGACCTCCATGTTCCGCTCGATCTGTTGTTCGAACATTCTGTTGACTAGCCGTTGATATGTCACGCCTACATTCTTTAATCCAAACGGCATCCTGGTGAAGCAGTAGAGGCCAAGGTCGGTCACAAACATCATGACATCCTAGTCTGGGGGATGCATGCTAATCTGGTGATAACAAGAGTAGGCATCTAGAAAGCTGAGGAGCTCTTGCCCGGACGTCGCATCTACCAGCTGGTCAATACGTGGCAATGGGAAGTTATCCTTCAGCGTCACCTTGTTATGATCCTTGTAGTCTACACACACTTGCCACTTCCATTAGCTTTGCAGACAAGGACCACGTTGGAAATCCATCTTGGATACTGGGCTTCTCAGAGGAGGGTGGTCGACCGACTCTTAGTGACATGATTGTGGATCATGGTCTGTTGTTCTCGGTTGATAGGGTGATTTCTCTGCTACATGGGTGGAACCTTCAGATCTAGGTTCAAATGGTGAGTAATTACTTTTGGGGGGATGCCGGGTAGCTCGTCGTCTGACCACGCGAACGCGTTCAGGTTTGCAAGCAGGAACTCTTTATAGCGGAGTTGCTCGACCTCTGATAGTAACACCCTGATATAGAGGACGTGTTTGGGGTCTTCATCAACTTGGATCGGCATTAGGTCCTCGACTAGTTGAAGCCTCAACAAGTGTGGGTGGAACCACCGGGTCTTCTACTGCGGGTTGGTTGTCTCTAAGTGAGAGAACATAGCATCGTCGAGACTCGCGTTGGCTTCCAAGCACCTCACCCATGCCATGATGGGTGGGGAACTTCATATTTTGGTGTAGAGACGAAGGAACGACCTTAATGCGCCCGATCATACCTCATCTGAGGATGGTGTTGTAGCCTAGCATGCATCTAACCACCAGGAATTTCACCACCCTGGTTACATTCTTCAGTTCCGTTCCCAGAGTAATGGGTAGACGGATCGGTCCCATTGGTTGAATTGAGACTCTGGAGAAGCTGAACAAAGGCGTCTCTACCGAGGATAGTTGTTCAGTTTTCAAACCCATTAACAGGAAAAAGTCATAGGATAATACATCAGGGGCACTTCTATTATCCACTAGAATATGCCGCACATTACAATGATTTATGGTGGCCGAGATCACCAGTGCATCAGTATGGGGGAGTTGTAACTCCTACAAATCATTGTCAAAGAAGGTGATGACCTCCTCTGGTCGTGCGCGTGCTGGGCTAGGTAGATGTGAAGCAGGCCGTGGTGCAGAGGACTGCTCCACTTGATGTATCCTTCGAGCGTAATTATGCCGACTTCGGTTGTTCTTTATGCCCGCGCCCGAACCTCCCGCGATCACATTGATCTCTTGTCCATTTGGTTCATTGTTTATGGGCTATTCGAGGGTCCTCTCTCGGCACCTCTAGCGGTCATTGTTACGGTGCACATACCTCCCAAGGTAATCGCGCTTGATCAAGGACTCGATCTCATCCTTGAGTTGGCAGCATTCATAGGTGTCATGGTTGTGGTTGCGATGAAAGCGACAGTACTTGTTGCCATTGTACATGCGGGGATCCGAGCACATTTGTGCAGGACACCGGTACTGCTCGTCCCAGATCTCGGCCAAGATCTGTTCCGGAGACACCAGGAGTGGGGTGTATTCGTCGTAGGGATGTGTCTTGCACGGAGAATCCCCATTACGATGCCCTATCTTCCGGTCTCGATCGGAACCATTGCCAAAAGGCCTTTTCTTGTCAGCGGGGTCATTCTGGTCTCCTCGGTCGGTCGGGAGGCTCTCCTTGCATGCAGCGTGGCATTGGGCGGTTGACAGGAGCTCTGCTAGAGTCGCCAGTTGCTTCACCCCTAGCATTCTCTTGAGGAACCCATCGCGTGTGCCCTGAATAAGAGCACTAGTGGCGAGGGGGGACATCCAAACATGGGATGTGCAAGGCCTCTCCCTTGAACCTTTTTACATAGTCTTAGACGGCTTCGCTCTTCTTCTGCCGCATGACCAATAGACAGGCTACCGTGCATGGTTGTGATCTTCTGCCCAAGAAGTTGTCACAGAAGGACTTCTTCAACTAGTGGAAGGAGGTGATGGAGCCCGCCGGTAGGGTTTCAAACCAGGCCCATGCGGTCTCCTTCAGGGTGGCTGGAAAGGCCCGACATTTAGCTGCATCTGATGCTCCATGGAACACTATGTGCGATTCAAACCCGTGGATGTGATCTGCTGGGTTGGTGGTACTGTCATAGGGCACTGTGGAAGGCAGAGGCATCTTTGGAGATACCCGGGCTTCCAGGATCACCACCACGAAGCGGGAGTGGAAGTCCAGGTCATCATCCACCGGTACCCTACCCCTTGCCCTATGGACCGTGGCATCCATTTGACGGACGTGGTCCATCATTTTCCGTTCCATGTCAACTACGCGCCAGAGTCTCCTTGCCAGCTCCGAGTCGAAGTGAGCGGAGCCTTCCCTCCGGGAGCTATGGGAATTTGCGCACACAACTGAGCACAAAAGAGGCGGAGCCACAACAGACCTGCAGGGTGATTCATCCTGGCATTCTAGTGTCAGGCGGACTGACGGGACCTACTGCGATCGGTGGGCTGATTCTGCACAGCGTTCTGGAGCCTAGTGGGTTGACGGGGCTGGTCGCAGCCATCAGGCTAATTCCACCTGTTGCTCAGGCGCCTGGGAGGTTAGTGGGGATGGCTGCCTTTCTAGATGGGCCTGAAGCCCCTGGTAGCACCAGTTGTTGGAGTTTCCCTCGGAGCTCTGCCACTTCTTGGGCTAAGACAGGGGCATCGGCCGTGGGCATGTTGGCAGCAGCTCCAGCGATGACAGCATTGTCCTTGGTAGGAGGGGCTTGGCCACAAGATTCTACTTGTGAATGATGGGATCACGTCTCCCGGCCCTCATGGTTCTGGTGAGAGGATTGTCCGCGAGTCATGGCCATTGTTCTTCCCACAGACAGCGCCAAAAGTGTGGAGGTATTTTCATTGTCTGGTAATGGACCGAATAGGTTCCCCACCAAGGACAGGGAGAGAACTGTCATCGGTGCGGACGATGACGTGCAAAACTAGATGATGTCAGGGGGACCCAGTCGACAGATCAGGAGAACCCTCTGATGCCTAAGTTAGAGATGACTATGGAATATGGCGTGGAAGAAGGGGTTCTTTTGGTGTGTGATCTTGCGCGTGGGTGATTGTGAGAAATGATTTTTCGTCTCTATTGTATGAAGGTTAACGTCCTTTATATAGGCATAGGACCTGAAGGCTCCAGACACGTCCCCCACGAATGTGTTGAGCAACTATCTTGTAAAATGTTTAGGAAAATTGTTGTACAATTATCTTTTACAAATGCTTGATAAATATTTTTTTTGATCATGAAAAAAACCCTTTTAGTTAAACAAATTTAATTATTATACCACACTTTATTTGTATGAAAATTAATGTGTTTCAGTAAAGACATACATGTATTATACTGTATAACCTTTAGTCAAATTTGTGTGTCAACACACAGGACCTAAGTGTCGACACTGTCACACACCTAATAAGAAAATTTTTCTAAGTCCACAACATATACATACATATATATATATATATATATATATATATATATATATATATATATATATATTATCATACTAACTTCGACTCTCAAAGATCGAAGTGGGCTATCGATCTTGTGAACCGCAAGCTTCACTCTGACTCTTGAAAAGTCGAAGTAATCTAGCTTCACTCCGACTCTTTAAAAGTCAAAGTTCATAGCCTCACTCCGACTCTCCAAAAGTCAAAGTCCGATACCATTTATTGAACACTCACTCCGACTCCTTAAAAGTCGAAGTATGACCGATTAATGAGCAAACTTAATTATCTCCGACTCTTCTACAGTCGAAGTCTTTCATATAGTTTACTAGAAGTACTCCGACTTATCTAAAGTCGAAGTATGATTGTTAAGACTTGTAACACTCCGACTCCTTGAAAGTCGAAGTATAACATCAACTTCCTTAATCATCTATTCTTAGATATTTTTATCTTTACAAAATGGTAATGCATTTTTAATGCGATTAATGTTTTTATTCTTATGAATTATTCAATGAATTAAATAAACAAATGCATTCTTAATGCAATTAATGTTTTTATTTTTATGAATTATTCAATGAATTAAATAAACAAATGATGTACACTATGTGTTATCTGAATACTAATAGTCAAATAACTCTGTACTTCTCTATTCTTGTGTTTAATGCTTCATGTCATTTCTGAATATCAGTTTCATAGTTTATCCTTTCAGATTGCTACGTGTCTCTCAAAGACATGTTAGCATACTTCAGAATATCTAGTTTCCAGATTTTTAGGAAAAGTTCCCTTTGCAGATGTACTGCGCGCCAAGCAGTTGTCCATTCCTCTTGAATGCTCACCTACCACTGTACTGATCAAAGGACAGACTGTTTGTCTGAAACTGATAGATATCTGTTAAACAACTACCTGCCCCTTACCTTCTTACATTATTTATATCTTTCTAAACTAACCCCAAGAAAAAGGAAAAGGCTTGGTATGATGTTTGCAGAAATTCAGGAGAAGACATTTGAAGAAGAGCCATGCAGCTATCAGCTTAGTCTGAAGCCGTTGAGACTCATAAGATAGAAGACCTACTTCGTGAAGATCACATCTCAACTATCTCAAGACCCAACATTCAAATTCAAATGCCTATTTTTTAATAGCCACTTCTCAATGGGAATTTCTGAAGACTATATATGAAGCTGAAGTTTGAAAGTGAAGACAACAAGAAACACACACATAGCAAAATACACTACCACTTTCAACACTTAGGAAGAAAAGAGAAAAGCTCACAAGATCTCAAGAGAGCCAACTGTTCAAGCTTTGATCTCCTGCTCTCTTGCTTTAAGAAGTTCTTGGGTGGCATCCCTTATTCTAGATCTTCTCAATCCACCCTCTTTGAGTCAGAAAGAGTTAGAGCACTCAATTCCATTCATGATCTCTTTCTGATTCTCTGTGTTTGCTCATTCTTCTGAGCATACACACATTGTGTTCATTTCTGTATAACAAACCAACAGGGGGTTTGTTCCCTATAGTTCCCCTCTAAGAAGAGAAGACCTACGGTTGTAGGTGTTCGTATTACCCCTTTGTGAAGGGAAGACTTGCTTGGGAGCAAGTGGGTTGTAATACCTCTCAGGTTGAGAGAAGACCAAGTGTTCTTAGTGTAATCACGGGGTTGGGCACCCCTCGAAACACGTTTTAAAAATAACTAAGGGGCATGGAAACATGGATGTGATCGCCACCTAACAAGTTGCCACTAATAAGAATGACAGGGGGGATAACTATGCTAGGAAAAGGAAGGAGAACTAGGCACTGACCTTTGTCACGATGGGTCTCCCCGCCGCGATAATGCTGTTGTTGCGACGCCCGAGCAGGGCACGTTATGATGGTCGCGACGCCCTCCTAGGCCGCGTTCTCTGCAGTGCGGGAGAAATGTGGTTGGACCTTCTTCCTACCCTCCGGTCGGCCAGAGGCTAAGAGCTCCTCATTGACTGATGCTTGTGTGCCTGCCAAAATAAAGAAAACAACAAATAAAACCCTGTTAGAACATATTAAGTGTAGTATCTATACAAAAAAAAAGAAAAGAAAGATGAGAGCATAGGGGGAATGAACCTGGGGTGGTTTTTAAACCCCTTGGGTAGTAGGAAAACATGGGAAAGAAAAGGAAATATGCTCCTACCTAAGAAAGCAAATAATATGCATGAAAAGGGAAATGAGGAAGGAAGGGAAGAAGAAGCCCCAAATGGGGCGACTCTCTGGCATTGTATGGAGTCCTTGGGTGCTGGAGAAGCTGTGGATGAAGTGGAAGTCGCCCTCCTCACGCACCAAGCTCCATGGATGAAGGAATGAGCATAGCTTGATGAAGAGAATGTGAGGAAATGTGAGGGAAAGGGAGAGCTACGGGCTAAGTGTCTGGCCTGGAGAGAATTTGGCAGCACTTCGTGGTAAAATCGGGCTCTCTCCTCTTCTGAAGGAGAGAAGAGGTGTTTTTATAGAATCAGAGAGAGAATATCCCATCCATAGGAGATAATGGTAAAAAATAAGATGATAAATGCATGTAAATCCGCATGGGAGAGTCCTAGGGAGGTTTCCAAGGGTCCTGGCACTTCAAACCGCGCTTAGGGGGGTTGGGAGGTTGCATGGGATGAAGATAAGGCCAATGGAGGATAAATAGGAGGTGGTTGCGGAGGCTAGTGTACGTGGCTGTAGTCGCGACGGGTCGTAGGGGTGCGACAGCATGAACGTGATGGCCATGCGGGTCGTGACTCTAAAGCCACATGCATGGATATGCATAGGCTGTCGCGACGGCCATGGGGGGTGCGACAAGGTTAACGCGGTGCCCAGACTTGTCGCGTCAAGGAAAATCAAATATTCTCAAAATATGGATCAATTATAAAGGAGAATAATGGGCAATGGGGCATGTGGACTCTTTTAAAAGAATAATGGACGGGATATCATAAAAATTGGACTTTTAATGGGCTCAAAGCAAGGCTAATGGTAAGCTCAAGGTGAATGACCAACTTGGGGCTCATTAAGATAACAAGAAATGTGGTTCGACTTGTAGGCCAGAATCGGGTGTCTACAGATTGCCCCCCCTTGGCTTCCACTTTGCAAGGGAGCGAAGCGGAAGTGTAGCGGAGGTGTCATGAAATGACGGTGATGCGGAAATGACGTGGAGTGGACTGAAAAATGGGAGCCAAGGTAAAGAGACACCCGATCTAACCAACAAGCAATTGGAATCTTCTTGAAATCCCCGAGCTAGCTGCTCGAGCATAATGCAAAGAAAACACAAGTCTGGACGAGAAGGAAGGAAGAAAAGGATGATCAACCCCTCGATTGAGAGGTACCCTAGCCGATTAGCCTGCAGGTTTCATTTTGGAGGGACATGTGTGTGCCAGGCAAGTAACTCATGACTCTGTCCTGTGAGCGGTTCGCAACCAAAACGGATCAAAAGTAACAAGGATGAAAATTGTATAGAGAATCGAGACAAGGAAATTCTCGACAAACTGACTAGAGCAACTCGCTCGGAGGCAAACCTTCCGAGTCGGAGTGGAATATGATTTCTTGTTCTGAAACATGAAGGATGGTTGGGCACTCAACAAGAGTTCACCATTATCCAGAAATGAGTCGTGATCGCTCAAAGTCCTACATGATGCATGCTGGGCTAAAGGAAAAGAAATCATTAAATCAAATGCAAAGAAAAGGAGAAAATAGAAAATATATCAAGGATAATATTGCTAAATTAGTCAAGAATGGGTCGAGAGTCTTCCTGAAACCGCTGTGCAAGACAGAGTCTGTCGTTCCAAGCTTTCTAACTTAACAACCTATCCAGCGATTAGCAACGCGCACCTAGATCATCACCGTTTTTGGTAAAGAGGAACTCAGATCCCAGAGCACATTGAGAACCAGCTGGTCCTTGAAATGATATAATAAGTAAGGTACCATATAATAATGCAAGGGAGTAAAGATAGGGATACTTACCTGACTTACTTGTGATATTCCATTTTTTTTGAGATTTTCTGATTTTTTTGTGTGATTTTCTGCAATTTTCTAGAGATTTTTTTTACACATATATTTTTTAATTTTTTGGTTTTCTATTTTTTTGTTGTAATTTTCTGACAAACAAAACAACAAGCAAAACGATAAGCACAACAATATTACACACAAACTATGTACAGACACAAGTAGTCACCCAACTAGCACCACACACATAAACACGACGTTTCTGATAAATTGATTCCCAATTAGCACCAAACACATAAACACGACGTTCCTGATCAATTGATTGGGGGTTTGATTAGGTCAGTGGATGTCGCGACCGTGCAAGCGGTCGCCTTAAGGTAGCGGCATGGCGGCAGGCCGCGACAAGGTTGCGGCATATCTGACCACAGCGACCTAAACGCGATGCATATACGCGTCGCGACTCTACCCGAGCATTCAAAACGTAGAAATCCCCCTTTCTCCCCCTTTTGTGCATTCATCATGCAAAAGAGCCTCTTTGAGCTCCGGCGATCGACCCCCCTCTCTTGCTCTGGCTCTCTCTGTGCACCCTCTCTAACTCTTTCTTCCTCACCTACTCTCCTTCACTCACGTGCAAGCAATGGAAGGCGGCGGTAATGGCGACAGTGGGGGCTCACCGGGCGACAGAAGGAGGAAACGACCGGTGACGAGGGCCGCCCGACGGCACGAGGAGGCTCCTCCTGCTCTGGAGGAAGTGCAAGATGTGGAGATGGCGGAGGAAGAGGCACCCCCCATGGACCTGGAAGTGGCAGCGATGGCGCGGGAAGCCGCCATGAAAAAGGTAGGCCCTCAAAGCCCTAACCTCTGTGATTGATGGTGTGGATGGGATGGAGAGGCCCTATAGAGGGTGGATGTAGGGAGAGATGCCTAGAAAATGCGACCCCGGATAGGATAGGCTCCGGTCGGTCATCACCTGAGAACGCGACGGCCCGCCCCGTCGCCACACCAGTAGTCGCGACGGGGTCAAAGGCTGCGACTATGACGCATCGACTATGGCCGTAGCGACATAATTGCGGTCCTCTGTGGTGTCGCGACTATGTCGCAGCACATCGGGGCGTCGCGACAAGGTCGCAACCCACTGGGCCGGTGCGACCTCAACCAAGAAACCTAAACACAACTTGATTAATCTAACACACTGACTAATTTGCTTGCAGGGCGAGATGAGGACCCGAGTTTTCTGGCTCTTGGTTTTGGCAGTGTATCTAGCTTTCCCCGGGTTTCAGAGAGATAGGTTAGATGGGATGGGATTTGGTGAGGTCCTCAAGATGGAGAGGATGAGGGCAGATGCCCCACTCACCTAGGCCCTGCGCAGTAGGTGGGACACGGAGGCGACTGCCTTCGTGTTCCCATGGGGACATATGATCCCTAGGCTAGAGGACGTGAACTGCATCACCGGCTTGAGAGTGCACGGGCATCCGGTGAGTGGGTACACCTACCCATGCTATAGGGAGTTAGCTCATAGGCAGCTAGGTCTGACTGTAGGGCAAAGGTCTTCCCTCCTCTCTAGGGTAGAGCTATAGGAGAGCCTAGAGCTTTTCCAGACGGGTAGAGAGGTGGCTGAGACGGTGGATGAGCAACTGCAGTGGTTGACGAAGGGGTGCAGGGAGGTGCTAGATGATGAGCCAGGAGCCCAGGAAAACCTGGACCTGCGTCGCTTCCTCACCTTCTTCCTTGGCAGACTCCTGTTTGCCACGAGGGGCGACCCGGTCCACTGCCAGTTCCTTCCACTTCTAGAGAACCTGGGCCAGGTGGGGAGCTATGCATGGGGAGCGGCGTTCCTGGCGCACCAGTTCGAGAGCCTGGGTTCCTCCGACAAGCAGACGGCCATCAGCGGCTTCTACCCCTTCCTTCAGGTACTCTTCTTTTCTTGCCCCTTTTATTTAAACTGCCTTTTGATATTATAATTGTGATCTGACTGCGGCTTCTTGTTATTGCAGGTCTGGACCTACCTTCACCTCCCCGGCCTAAGGAAAGGGACCTTGGAGCGACCGGGCCTCGTGCCCCTGGCTAGGCGCTGGGTGCCGTGTCTTGACACGCACCCGCTAGAGGATCAACTGGTGTCCATCCAGGACGCGATTGACTTCTACCCTCAGCTAGATGTAAGTATTCTACCCCTCTCTATAGCTCAACTGGATTTGAATTGAATATTGATCAGATGTGCTTTGATGTGCAGGTGGTGTGGCAGCCATATCTAGAGGAGGTGGATGAGGGATAGCCCTGGTTGGAGCCGGCCCGCCCCTACTTTGGTAGGACAGTGTGGGTTCATGCTCTCAACCTGGTGCTACCTCTCCATTTGCATTTGACTCAGAGGTCCCTCGGCCTCCGTCAGAGTGCAGTGGAGTTCCCTAGCCGAGGTCGGACCCCTAGGCCTAGCCGGAGCTTCCGGGAACTCCATGACACCACTGACTGGCGTGTGAGGGCCCACGAGCAGATTGATGACTGGGAGCACCGAGGCAGACGGGTCAGGTCCGACGCTGTGTCCGATGATGCTTACCTGTAGGCATTCACCTTGAAATATGGGGTGAGGGTCTACAGGGGTGCGAGGCGATAGGTAAATCTCCAAACTCAGACTCCATGAATTGTTCTTTATTGAATTGAGCTGATAGATCTGGATGAATTGCAGGTGGATGTGAACGGGGAGATTGCTTCACTCTGGGCCCTGCTGCACTCTGCAGTGCAAGACTGGGAGGTAGCCAGGAGGGAGGTGGAGCAGCTGGTAAGTACCTAGTCAGACTTCAGTAACTCACCAATTCATCTGTTGAGAGACTAACAAGTGTTGCATGTGCAGCGTGCAGAGCTAGCGAGCACGAGGAGGGCACAGGCGGTGCATCCTCTTCCAGAGCAGCGGCGGAGAGCTCCCAGTCGGGTCTAGCGGACCAGTGGTGAGCGCAATGAGGAGGGCCGAGAGGCTGAGACTGAGTGGCAGAGAGGGTAAGCATGACAGTGATTGAATTGAATTGACTAATGCTTGGCAATGACTGGATCTTCCACAGGTGACAGAGCTGAGACTACCACCGATCGGGCGACCCGCTTGTAGGAGGAGGTTGACACAGCAGCTAGTCGCGCAATAGACCTTAGCTCGAGAGCTTCGGGTATAGTGACGGCATAGGCCAGTCCCGGAGCAGGAGCAGAAGTAGGAGTGAGTGTGAGTGGGGCGAGTGGCACCTCTGTGGGCAGTTTGGCGGGTGCCTCCAGTCGGCGGAGGAACGAGGAGGAGGAGGAGGCTTAGCAGGGGAGACGAGCGCTAGGAGTGGTAGGGGTGGTGGTGAGATGCTACCTCTGCCAAGGACACGAGGGATCGGGGAGAGTGGCGGCGGACAGTGAGGAGCTTGGGAGCCACCTCCCCCCTATCTTGTACATGATGCCTTGTTAGGGATTTTATGTTTGTGCCAATGTTGTGATTTTTGGAATGAATTGTAATTGACAAGTGTGATATGAAATTTGAAAGAGAGAGAGGAAGGAAGTTGAGTACATTGTTGTGATGATTAGCTATCCCCATGTAATTTTAATTAATATATATTTATTTTGGTGATTAACAAAACCATGGCAAAGATACTAACACATACTCCATAAGTCTTGAGCACAGGAAATACTACAGGAAAATCAAGCAAATTTGGTAAGTATACCTTTATGAAGCAATATTAAGTTAGCATGAAATTTCTCTAAGTCCACATCGACTTTCCTTATGCTACAACAATTTCAGTAGAACGTAAAGATTTCATAAGTGCCTTAACGATTTCTCATAAACCTGAAACATTGTTTAGATTTAATCAAAAAACGTTCCTGTAACGATTTGATCATCGCAACGATTTCTTTAGTCATCGTAACGAATTGCTCATCGCAACGATTCCTTTAGCCATCGCACGATTTGCTCATCGCAACGACTCCTTTAGCCATCGTAACGATTTGCTCATCGCAACGATTCCTTTAGCCATCGTAACGATTTCCTCATCGTAACGATTCTTTAGTCATCGTAACGATTTGCTCATCGCAACGATTTCTTTAGTCATCGTAACGATTTACTCATCGCAAAGATTCCTTTAGCCATCGTAATGATTTGCTCATCGCAACGATTCCTTTAGTCATCGTAACGATTGCTCATCGCAACGATTCCTTTAGTCATCGTAACGATTTGGTCATCGCAACGATTTGCCTAAGTCATAGTAAACGATTTGTCATCACAACGATCCCTAAGACGTCATAACGATTGCTTCGCACATCGACTCTTAAGTAATCATAACGATTTGCTTCGTGCACGATTCTTTAGTAATCATAACGATTTGCTTCGCGCATCGATTCTTTAGTAATCATAACGATTTGCTTTGCGCAACGATTTCTTAAGTGTTCATAACGATTTCCTAATGAACACAATGATTTACCTTCTACAACGATTCTTTATGATCACACGATTTTCTTGTAACTCACAACGATTTGTTATATCGTCTTGATCATAACGATTCTTTTGAAGAAAAATAACGATTTGATGCTAAGTTACAACGATTTGGTGGTTAGTGCATAACGATTTCATAAGTCATGAATGAATCGATTTTATGTTTATAACGACTTGATATTTAACAGCGTGGAACAGTCAAAGTCTTGCACATATCTTTTGACATCTGTGCATTTAATGAAGACTGAATATATCTCTGCATGCATGCAGACGATATCGTCCTTAATCGTGCTTACTCTGTATGCATCTTTTAGATTCAGGAAAATGGCATTACTATTTTATGAACTCTGCCCTAACGTTAAGTGACAAAAAGAGACACCTAGCTGTCTATGCTCTAGCATTTAATATATGCAGGTCCTGACAGCTCTAGTGATACAACGTTGGACAAAATAGAAGCCAAAGGATATATAGAAGATCCTGTCTTTTTGCGTGCATAAATGGATAAAAGACTGTTGATTGGAAGCTTACAAGTGTCAAGCAGTCTAACGTAAACAAAGCGTAGAGACAACGGACTTCTCAAACGTTCAAATTTTAAAAAAGATTATTATATATATATATATATATATTTATTATAATATATATATAAGCAAGAGTGAAACTCCAGAAAGATAATGTTAGAGACATCGCTTCCAAGCAACTGAGTTCAAGTTCTCTGCGAGTTCTCCAGAAAAGAGCCTAGCCTCATTCCTATCAATTCATAGTCTTTGCTCTCTGCGCTGTGATGTTCAAATCCTAAGAGAGCCTGTGAAGTTCTGAGAGTGTGGCATTGTTAGATCTTGTGCTCTCAGTTCTGTTAGCTTTAGATCTTGGCTTGCTAAACCTGATCTAGGGGCTCGATCTCTTTTTCATTGATGCTATGTCTCTTTTAGATCTTGGCTTGCTAAACCTTGATCTAGGGGCTCGATCTCTTTTTCATTGATGCTATGTCTCTTTCCCTTCGGTTGTGAAGCAAGACCTGGTGGATCCAGGGTGTGTAGTCCCTTCGTGTGAAGGAAGACCAGATGTGGCTGGGTGCTGTAGTGTCCATAGGGGGACTGTACCCTAGATAGTGAAATCCTGAGTTGTTGCTCAGGGACGGACGTAGGACTCCTAAGGAGAGGAGGTTCGAACAGGATAATTCCTTGCGTTGTGTGATTGCTTTTTGTGTGTTTGTTGTTTACACTAACCTTCATCGAAGAATATTCTTGTATGCATGTTTAAGTACAGGTATTAAGTAAATAAATTTTAAAGACCCATTCCCCCCCCCCCCCCCCCCCCGGGCTCGTCAACTGGGGCAATAGTTGTGCTGCTCATCTTCATTTTTGATTTTTGATTTTGGTTTTTTTTTTTAATTTTTTTGATTTTTGAAATAATACCTAAAGCCAACATAGCCTTCATAAGAAACACATGAAATGGAAGGTACTCACACTTGGTATTACAACACTAAAGCAAGATCAAACTACTGGCAAGGGGTCCCCATTCATTCCCCTTCCATTAAAGACCACCAAAAGATTGGATGTGCATTAGGGAGGTGGCGTCCTGTAGTTGGTTGGCCCTAACTTGTGGTGCTACTATAAAGGCCATATCCGGGAGACGTTCGAGCCTTATAGGAAGAAAGGGAAGAAAGTCTGGGGATAAGTCTCGTGCAAGTTTTAAAGACAAGTTAGGCTTAGCTTCCTTCTACGGCACACCTCTTAGAGATTCAATCTGTTGAGGAGGGACATTTGGTCACTTTATTGTGCCTGTTTCTTGTTTGGGGCATGCGTACGATTGGGCTCAAGGGCGTCGGGCGTCCCACGGGGAACTGTACTGCCACTCTTTGCCATGCCCCTATTCCTCGATTTTCTTTCATTTGTTCTTCTTCTCTCTTTTTATTTTGCTTTTCTTTTGCAGGCCTGATTGAGCGTCCCTATTTGATATTTCCTCTCAGCAAGGTGTGCTTAGGTCGGTCGCCTCGCCCAAATAGACTTTTTGCCTTTACACTTCGACCGAGTAAAGAGGAGAACATCTTTTCACCTTCTAGGTATGGCCTAAGTAGCAACGATGTTTGCTAGAGGAGCCGACTATGGTTGCCATGTGAGTGTGTGATGATCCTTGCTTAAGGTGACCTTTAATGACAGGGAATGAACGTCGGTCCCCTTGCACAGAGCAATCTCTAGCCTGAACTCAAAGTTGACAGGAATACAACATGTCTGTTACGCACACAAGCCGCTCGAGTGAATGTTCAAATGGATGTCTCAAGGAAAATGCCGGAGCGGATCTGGGTAGGCATTAGTGCAGGCGGTAATTGGCAATCAGTAATGTACCTAGACCCTCCTAAGTTCTGTAGCAAATGTAATCGAATGGGCCACCTGGCGACAAGCTGCAAGAAAGGAATGCCCCCCTCCCATGATGGTGCTGGTCGAGCTCCTGAAGAGAAGCCAGCCCAAAAGCCTCCTGAACCAGCCCCCCGGCAGTCCAACACACAATGAGTTTGGCGTCCTATCCCATGTGTTGCACCAAATGCTTCGGGGCTGCGCTAGGGGACCGATGTTCATTCCCTGTCATTAAAGGTCACCTTAAGCAAGGATCATCACACACTCACATGGCAACCTTAGTCGGCTCCTCTAGCAAACATCGCTGCTACTTAGGGCATACCTAGGAGGTGCAAAAGATGTTCTCCTCTTTACTCGGTCGAAATGTAAAGGCAAAAAGGCTATTTGGGCGAGGCGACCGACCTAAGCACACCTTGCTGAGAGGAAATCTCAAATAGGGACGGTCAATTAGGCCTGCAAAAGAAAAGAAAAATAAAAAGAGAGAAGAAGAACAAGCCTCGGCCCTGTACTCAAAGTTGACAGGAATACAACATGTCTGTTACGCACACAAGCCGCTCGAGTGAATGTTCAAATGGATGTCTCAAGGAAAATGCCGGAGTGGATCTGGGTAGGCATTGGTGCAGGTGGTTATTGGCAATCAATAACATACCTAGACCCTCCTAAGTTTTGTAGCAAATGTAATCGAATGGGCCACGTGGCGACAAGCTGCAAGAAAGGAATGCCCCCCCTCTCATGATGGTGTTGGTCGACCTCCTGAAGAGAAGCCAGCCCAAAAGCCTCCTGAACCAGCCCCCGGCAGTCCAACACACAACGAGTTTGGCGTCCTATCCCATGTGCTGCACCAAATGCTTCGGGGCCATCACTTGACCATGCCACATCAGCCCGTGAAGCTAAGGGCACTGATGCTGCCCCAACTCAGCAGGGGAACCAGTCTGAGCTTGGTGCAGTCCAAGCTTTGCTTCAGAAATCTGTCATGACCTCTGAAGAAGAACCTCACACAGCAACCCATAGTTATGCTGATCAGTCACATGTGAAGGAGCCTTTACCGACTCAAACTGATATGGGCCTTGCAACAACTCATGACAGCGATCTGCCCTTCTACTCCCACTGCACCTGAGAAGCTACTGCTTGCCAGTCCTGAGTGCGCTATACCCAGTGCAGAACTCTAGAAGCGACCAGACCCCAATGCCACTAAACTAAAGGGTCAGATGCACCCCATCCTGAACGCTGCAGCCCCTTCATGGAAGCCTGCTGACCTCTCAGATCAGCAAACATCAACTGCTGCACCTGAAGATGCCACACCGTGCACCCCTGCCTTTGAATCACCTGGCGCTTCTGCTTGGAAGCCAGCTGAAGCAGACAAGCTTCTTGAGGACCCGAACCAATTTGCAAAGTTCCTGAAAGGTACCCCAGCTGCAACCACCCCGTTCTCCACAGAGGTAAAATGCATAGCACCAATTGACAACCCAGCTGAAAAGACAACTCCAACAGCGCCAAGGTTGTCTTTTGATGATGCACTCCGGAAGAAAACCAAAAGAGGAAACATCGACATGATGAGAAATATACCTCCTCCCCCGTGTTTCCCTGCTGCTACATCCTCAACGGCAGCACCGGTTCTGCCATCTCATCCCCAAAAAGGAGAGCACGGTGGATACGTGATCAGCCTCCCCGTGATACACAACATCAGAAGCGCCCCCGGTCTTGAACCCAACCCCGAGACGGCGGACGAAGACTTCCTAAAATTGCACAACTCCTGGGCAGGCCGTACTCGTAGCACAACTGTTCTAACCATGGACTCGGACGAAGAATATGAAGACTTCTCGGACTGATCTATCATGTATTTGCCCGTCGTTTTTCTATTTTTCTGTTTGGTTGGAAGGACGTGTTATGCACTCTAGACCCCTCTGCGTAGGGTGTCTTAGCTAACGCCTCGCTATATATGTACCCCTTCTATGGTTTCAGCAATATTAAAATCTAAAATACCCGATATTGACATGGGAGGTTTACTCCTCTGTCATATCAATTCAAAAAAAAAAAATCTCTAGCCTGAGTGTTGCAGAAGCAAAATAAACCTAATACCGACTCGACCACTCTAGTTGTGAACTGAGATTACTCTTCTTTGATGTTCAAATGTTTACATGGTTATTTGGTGCACAATGCGACCCCCCCCCCCCCCCTATTGAAAGAACAACCCACATTAGTCTTTGAACTTTGATTTTGGTTGATTTTAGTTAGCTCATTTATAGGAAACCATGGAAAATAGGGGTCAGCAAGAATTGGAGTCAACTCAACACAAACAAGAGGGAGATAATTTTCTACATGAATATGAGGGATAAGAACTCTCCAACAAAAGGAATTACAAAGGAGAATAATGTTAGTGAGGACTAAAACCTCGGGAACAGTGAGAGAAAGGGTCAGGACCCTGAGTAGGTAGTGAAGGAGGAATCAGGTCAGGCCCGAGATCAAGAGGGTTTAGAAAAAGGAACTCCAAAATAGAGGGTGGAGGATCTGGAATATCATAAGGGGAAGTGGAAGGAGGGGAAATGGGACCAAGATCAGACATCCCTAGAGAAGGTGGACCCGACCTACAGTTAGGAGGCTCGGGTGGAAGAGGAAGAGTGGAATCCTGAGCACTGAGAAGATAGTCAAGCGGCCCAAGTGGATGTGGAAAGAAACCATGAGAATCCATAGGGTGATCGGGTGGCTCAAGAGGAAGGGGTAAGCGAGGGGAATCCTGAGTGCCCACAAGATGATTGGGAGGCTCAGGCAGAGGGGATGAAAAGATACCCGGAGTGCCCGGAGGATGATCGGGCGGCTCAGGTGGAAGGGACAAGTGAGGGTCCAATGACCCCAAAGGAGTGAGAGGGGAAGAGTGTAGGAACAGCTCAGGACTGTGAGATTGGGTGCCTCCTCTGGGAGCAAGATTGGCCAAAATTAATAGCATTGAGAGATCAAGATCAGAAGATGCCAAAATAGGGAGATCGACATTTTTCTTGTAGAACTTTGATCTTGACCTCAACCTCTTTTGCTTCTTGGTAGATGTCCTTGCATACCACAACTGACTTGTTCTGACGATGGACGTGAACGCATCTTTTTGGCATGTCTCCTCAAATAATGGGCCCAAGCAGCAGATGGCCTCGCTCTCCTCTGTAGCCATATGGTTCTCTCATCAATTGTCATGACTGCCATGTGAGCACTTATTTTGGGCAGCTTGGTCTCTTGCCCTTTGAGTGAAGACTCCAGTAGAGATGTGGAGTTTGTACTACTGAGAGCTTCAACTAGAGGTTGCCATGCCTGACCTTTAAGCATTGACTTCATGACGGCCTTGATGACAGTGTGAGATAGCATAACATTTGTAGATAACCCCTTCTTTTGACCAGCCATATGAAATATAACTGAGCGAGGAGTAATAACAGCATCAATGGTAGCATCATCCATGAGCAACGTAACAACTACCATCCTTTCTTTGGAAGTGGCTGACACTAGTGCTTGAGAACTTTTCTTGATAATCATCTCATGAGGGGATGAAAGCTCATCCTTCCCAAATGTGCCCAGGATAAGGACATAGATCGGCATGCGGCTGATGTAGCTGTGAGGGTCAAAGCGCATGACCGGGACTGTGCTACCTTTGCTTGGATTATCTTGCTATCGAGAAGTAGACTTAAGGCATGCTACCGGTAGTGCACACCCGCTCCATTGGGATGTGGTGGCAATGGGATGTGTGGTAGCTATGGTGGGTTCATCAGATGTGAAGGGTTTAGTGTGAGGTGACTGGATGGTGGCAAGGATAGGCTCATGCGGAGAGAGCTCTTCTTCCATCTCAGAGGCTGAATTAGCCCGAAGCTTAAGGGTAGGAAGCTCTTGCCCTATTTGAGAGGCGAGTGGGGCTTGCTCGAGCCTTGGTGTGGTGGTAATGGCTTGCTCAGGTGCAAGTGGTAGTGGGGTAGAGATGATGGCGAGGGGTAAAGATGGAGGGTTTGTAGGAGGTGAGGGATCAATGGTTTGTGGCATTGGGGAAGATGACCAACGGCGTATCGGCACAGTATGTCGAGCTGACAGCTTGTCATTAGGGTGCGATGCGGCATCAGGGGTAGGTGTGGTGGTGATAGCCTGAGCAAGGGTTGGTGGAGGAGGCTGTTGAGGTGGTGACGGGGCGTATGATGCATTTGGAGGGTAGGTGAAGAAATGCTTCTGGCCTTGAGCTTCTGGAGATGGCGACTGCCTCGATGCTCATGCTTGTTGTTTTGATTGTGGTGCTGGCTGCTTGGGAGGCTGTTCTGCCGTCCGTGATAAAGAGGGCTGCTGCCCCTGGCCTTGTGCTCTTCCTTTTTCTTGACAATGCAGGATGAGTCTGTGCATTTCAGCCTAATCTATCTTGTGCTCTAGATCATAGATCACATCCCGGAATTCGCAGCAGTTCGCGATTGTATGCCCTGGATGGCGATGATATGTGCAATATTCTGATCAATCCACTGTCATGTCCTAGCTTGGATTTTTTAGAGGGAGCTACAATGCATTGATAGACATCAGGGTTGTGAAGACATCAGAGAGGGACTCAGGCAACGGATGATAATGGACTCACTTTGGGCCAAGTAGACATTATGATGGGTGGGTATTGGATGGTGTGGTGCGATGGCATGGGCGAGGGGGTTGTTCTTGTGAAAGTGGTGTGAGTTGGCTTGGTGGAAGTGGTGAGGATGAGTAATGGTTAATGGAGTGGGTAGGTGTGGGATGGTGAATAACATGAACTTGGGCATGGGCTTGGACTTCCTCATAAGTGGGCCCTTGTAATGTGTGATTGGGTTGTTGGCCTCAAATAAGGATGGCACGGAAGAGTCACTAAGTTGGGTTTTAACAAAGCGAGCGCGGCTGTATAATTGTTGCATGGATGTGATGTTGTTCATAGCCAGGATGTGGCGGTACATAGGTGTTGCATTAGCAATAATGAGCTTGATTTTCTCCTCTTCTGGGATGTGCATTTGAACACGGGTAGACATCTGATGCCACCTGTCAGCATAGGTCGCGAACTCTTCATCGGGCTTCATCTGCTCAGCCACCAGATCGGCCATTGAATAGTTGGGCCCGGCCCAGTCTTGATATTGTTGCATTAATCTGACCTTGACGACTTCAAAATTCTCAACTTCATTGGGAGGCAAGGAATAAAACCACTCTAGAGCGGGCCTATCCAACGACCGCCTAAAAAGCTAAGCCAATAAGCATCGATCATGTTGGTAGGACACCAAGTCATAGAGGAACTCCTTCAGATGGATGTAAGGGTCTCCCGCTCCACTATATTTGCGATAGACAGGAAGCTGAGAAAGTGGAGGGATTCGAAGACCATGGAAATCAGGGAGTGTATTATTGAAGGAGGGTTTGTGATTTAATCACCTCCGCAGGCGGCTAAGCTCTCGCTTCATGGACTCGAACTCGGATTGGAAGTCCTGAGTTGAGGTGAATTGTGGGTAGCGAGGGCCAGCTTGGGAATGAGAGCGGAGTTGAGAGCCAAGGTCCGGACTAGATTGAATATAATGGGCCGGTTGTGATGATGTGGGCTGAATAAAAGGATGGCCCAATCCAGGAGTGACAACGTGAGGGGATCTAGAATGAGCAGGATAATGTGGGCCTGTTGGGCCCATCCTGGAAGAGGACCGTAGAGCGAAGGTGGACAACAATTCGTGGGCCTGGTCGGGGCCCATTTCAAGTAGGAGGCGCTCAAATTCAGCGGCCTCATCGGAGGAGGATGGTGACGGAATAGATTGAGGACGGGTACTCTCACCGGCCCAATGGGCCTTGGATTGGGCCGAATTGAAATAGACTCATGAGACAAGGGGTCTACATGAGGCGGAGAGGTTGGAGGATAGGTGAAGTGGAAAGAAGCCATGAGAGAATGAGAAGTAGGGGAATTAAAAGGATACACTAAAATACAAATAAGGGGTACACCAACAATTACAAACACACAAGAAGGGGATGAGAAAAGAAGTTCTCAAGCAAGCACCAAGGTTAACATGATACGTGTCAGGATTTTAGGGTTATCACTTAGCCTTTCAATGGATTGATTTAACTGAATTACACTCGGCTAAAGAGGAACCCTAATGGGTGTGTACTCAAGTACTCCGGGGTGACTAAGGGGAACACAACTCACGCGTAGGATGGCCTGAACTAAGGGTACGATGGGTACAACCAGCCCGGAAAACCATAACATGCGTACGGCCACGGGGACTTATGGAGGCCCTCGGTAGGCGGCCCTGGTCAGCCTACAAGTACTTGCAGGTGAGATGACCCACTCAACCAAGGAGGAAAACCTAATCAACATGGATCAGAAGTGTATGCATGAGCCTAAGTGCACCAAGGTGCATGCAATTCTATCATAAACTAACAAACAGTGACTGGTAAGCCTCAGTTGAGGTCGCTGCGACTAGATCCGCCACGACCTTGTCGCACCCGGAAAGCGGGCCGCGACAACAATAGAGGGCAGAGCCCCGCAATCACACGCAAATAGTAAGCAAGCAAACTATCCTATAACGCAATACACTCATGGAATCAACTGCACAACACATCCAGACTAACTAAACATACGGAAACTGATGCATGGATCAAAAGGCAGTAACAAGCAATGTGTACCTCTAGAAGCGACCTCCACCTCCGACTCGACATAGTCTCGACCATCCAGTCCACCGCGATAAGACCCGAACTCAAACAGTGAAAGTAAAAGGAAAATCCAGACCCTAACAGGATTCTAACAAACATAAATCTGAATATACATGGAAACACAACATGAGTAAGACATGGAAGAACTCTCATAGAAGCAACAACACATAGGGGGAGGGAGAACATGGACCTGATGTTGCGGTTGGCACTGGGGATGCGAACATGTCGTGACCCGATGATACGCTGCGTTCCCGCCAGAGAATAGAAGTGCAGAAAAGACACAGAAATATCTAACAGGGTTCTAAACAGCATTTAAAAAGAAAAACATGGTAGCCAAACAAGCACAATTAGAGAGTCTAGCATTGAAGGTACCACCGTGATTGCCAAAATGTGTAATCACGAAGTGTGCACCCCTCGAAACATGTTTTAAAATTAACTAAGGGTCATGGAAACATGGATGTGATTGCCACCTAACAAGTTGCCACTAATAAGAATGACAGGGGGGCTAACTATGCTAGGAAAAGGAAGGAGAACTAGGCACTGACCTTTGTCACGATGGGTCTCCCCGCCGCGATAATGCTGTTGTCGCGACGCCCTAGTAGGATGTGTTATGATGTTCGCGACGCCCTCCTAGGCCGCATTCTCTGCAGTGCGGGAGAAATGTGGCTGGACCTTCTTCCTACCCTCCGGCCGGCCAGAGGCTAAGAGCTTCCCGTTGACTGATGTGTGCCTACCAAAACAAAGAAAACAACAAATAAAACCCTATTAGAACATATTAAGTGTAGTATCTATACAAAAAAAAAAAGAAAGATGAGAGCATGGGGGGAACGAACCTGGGGTGGTTTTTAAACCCCTTGGGTAGTAGGAAAACGTGGGAAAGAAAAGGAAATATGCTCCTATCTAAGAAAGAAAATAATATGCATGAAAAGGGAAATGAGGAAGGAAGGGAAGAAGGGGCCCCAAATGGGGTGACTCCCTGGCGTTGTATGGCGTCCTTGGGTGCTGGAGAAGCTGTGGACGAAGTGGAAGTCGCCCTCCTCACGCACCAAGCTCCATGGATGAAGAAATGAGCATAGATTGATGAAGAGAATGTGAGGAAATGTGAGGGAAAGGGAGAGCTACGGGCTAAGTGTTTGGCCTGGAGAGAATTCGGCAGCACTTTATGGCAAAATCGAGCTCTCTCCTATTCTGAAGGAGAAGAGGTGTTTTGATAGAATCATAGAGAGAATATCCCATCCGTAGGAGATAATGGTCAAAAATAAGATGATAAATGCATGTAAATCCACATGGGAGAGTCCTAGGGAGGTTTCCAAGGGTCCTGGAACCTCAAACCGTGCTTAGGGGGGTTGGGAGGTTGCATTGGATGCCAATGGAGGATAAATAGGAGGTGGTTGCGGAGGCTAGTGTACACGGCTGTAGTCGCGACGGGTGGTAGGGGCGCGACAACATGAACGCGACGGCCATGCAGGTCGCGACTCTAAAGCCACGTGCATGGATATGCATGGGCTGTCGCAAGGGCCATGGGGGGTGCGACAAGGCTAACGCGGCGCCCCGACCCATCGCGTCAAGGAAAATCGAATATTATCAAAATATGGATCAATTATAAAGGAGAATAATGGGCAATGGGGCATGTGGAATAATGGATGGGATATCATAAAAATTGGGCTTTTAATGGGCTCAAAGCAAGGCTAATGGTGGGCTCAAGGTGAATGACCAACATGGTGCTCATTAAGATAATAAGAAATGTGGTTCGACTTGTAGGCCAGAATCGGCTGTCTACACTTAGCAGTTAGTGAAATCCCAAGTGGTTCTTGGAGACTGGATGTAGGACTTCCACGTGGGAAGGGCCAAACCAGGATAAAATTTCTGTGTGCCTTGCGTGATTGTTTCCACCAAGTATTTCACTTGTTTCACACACTACACTAAGTACTGACATTACTATTCAGTGTTATCTATTTTCAGATAATTATTTAAAGGGTGCAAAGAAGTCCTATTCACCCCCCTCTAGGACATCTAAATCTCCATTACGATCCAACAAGTGGTATCAGAGCGAGCTCTTCTTAAAGAATCAAAAGATTTGAGAAGAGATGGCAGCTGAAGCTCACAACTATGAAGGACAGTATGTTACAAGACCACCATTCTTTGATGGTGAAAATTACCAGTACTGGAAGATGAGAATGGAATGCTTCATCCGAGGCACAGATTTTGATCTGTGGCAGGTAATTGAGCAAGGTGATTTTGCTATGCTTGCTGATGGTACTTTGCCCTATCTATAGCTGATAAAAGAAATATGTCTCTAAACTACAAAGCTAAGAATTATTTATGTTGTGCATTATCTAAAAGGGAATTTAATAGACTATCTGCATGTAAAACTGCAAAAGAAATGTGGGATAAACTACAGGTAACATATGAAAGAACTGATAAAGTAAAGCAAACTAGAATAGATATTCTTGTTTCTCAATATGAACAGTTCAAAATGCTACCTAATGAAAATATCACCCAAATGTATAATAGATTCTCAAATATAATAGTTGGTTTAAGTTCACTAGGAAAAGCTCTTTCTAATGAAGAAACTATCAGAAAAATAGTCAAATCATCAACTCATTCATGGACTCCCAAAGTAACGGCTATTGAAGAAGCTTATGATCTTAATGAACTCTCTATAGATAAAATAATTGGTTCTCTAATGGCTCATGAGATTAATATGGAAAGATTTTATGAAAGTTCCTCGAAAAACAAAATGCCAAATGCTTTGAAGGTTGTAGATTATTCTTCCTCTGAAGATTCAAAAGAAAAATCTGAAGATAGTGATGATGAAGCCATGCTGTCAAGGAAACTTCAAAGAATTCTTGCCAAGAAAAAGAAGTTCGGCTCAAAAAGATATTTTAAAAGGGATAAGAAGAAGGATCCAATATGTTATGAATGCAATCAGTCAGGACACTTCAAATCAGAATGTCCTAAGCTCAAAAAGAAAGATCTAGCTGAAAAATATGAGAAAAAGAAAGGCAAAGAGAAAAAGTTCAGAAAATACAAGAAGAAAACAATGGCAACAACATGGGACAATGAAGAAGCTACAAATTTAGACTCTTCAAGCTCAGAATAAAAAGAAGAAGAATAAGTGAATCTAGTCCTCATGGCAGACTAGATTAGGTAAATTCTGAAACCTCCTTTACTTCATGTTCAGAATCTAATTCTGATAGTCTAGAAGATGTATTTAATGAATTGTATGATAAATGTAAAATTGTAGTTAAACAGATAAAAAATTTAAGTTAAATTTACTAAACGAAGAAAAATTCAACACCTTTCTAAAAAATGAAGTAGAAAGATTAGGACAAAATTTAACTGAAATAAAAAGATCAAATGAACTATTATTTGAAGACTTAAAAGCTAAAAATAGTAAAATTATGGAACTTGAATCAAATGTAAATGAATTGAAAGATGAATAAAAATTAAGAAAAGAAAATAACTATTTAAGAGATACCATAGATAGAATCACAAACTGTAAAACATCTGTAACGACCCCGAGAACTCGACCCTCAGCCCACGCCGAGGATCCGATTTTTGCAGTCGCCGCCCACGGATCCGGAGACCCGGAAGGGCTATAATATGAGTCCAACAGAATATGTAAAGGATGTAAACGTCAACCGCTAACTAGGAGCACCTATGCGGAAGCAGAAAAGAGAGCGAGACCACTGCGCATCGCTCTAGCTACAGTCCCAACACACAACTAGTACAAGTAAAAGCAGGGGGATAACAAGTCCCTTAGGGGCATATCCCGAGGGTGACGTACACTAAGAGGGGGAACCACTTCTAGCTACGGGGACCACGACTACCGCCCCGTCTCCTCCGCCCGACGCGCGCCCTGCCGCTGCTGAGAAGTCTCACCTGGGAAAAAGGAGGGATGAAATTCACAACAGAAGCTCAGTAGGGACTACCAATCTCCTACTGGCTCTAACAGGCAGAAGAATATATATCAATTAAACAACAACAGTTATATATTCTACCTACAAGAAGTGTGAAAGCAAAGCTACTACTAGCAACGGTACGAAAGTACAACACGGTCGGAAACTCCATACGACTGCTCGTCGTGACCACCACACGGCTAGCAAACACAGGCAGAGGGAACTCTGCTTGGACAAGAAACACTAGCTATGGAAAGCACTACCACTAGTCAAACGGTCAGGTGCGTCCACTGACGCCTTATCCTCGACCCAGGTCCAAACCTCCACGTCTCGTCAGAGTGAGGCAGGACACAAAGTAACACAATAGTAACCGCCGTAGTCTGGCCGGACTACAGTCCCACGCCTGACCTCTCTAGGCAGTTCCGGGACTGCAAAGAGTGAGGCAATGAGAAAAGTACTAGCTGGACTGCGCGGGGAAGAACTCCTCAAAACGACCTCGCCGTCCCAGACCAACTATGAGAGCTCTGCGAATGACTCAATGCCGCTGTCCTAACCACCATTTTCCCCTCTGCTCCAAAGTCCGTGACTCGAGCACGCCTTGCTGCCTGGAGTACTCCCTCAACAGACGCGCGGGGACAAGGGGTCCTAGGCAACGGTAACAACCTCTCTCACGAGACAAGCCCTCAAGTGCAGAGCATCGGGCAAAGACTAGTGTAGGACCGTACTAGGGAACTAGCATAGGCGCCACAGGTACAGTAAAAGCGGAAATGGGGAAGACTCCACAAAAACACGGAACTTCGCAGGACCTTAACCTATCTCTCTGCTGTAGTCGCAACGCATCGGGCCGTCATGACCTTGTCGTGATGCCCAGACCGGTCGAGACACTGTCGTGATAGCCCAAGCCATCGCGACCAGGTCGCAACGCTCAAGAGCGTCACGATGATGTCACGACGAGCAAGGCCGCCGTGACATCATCGCGACCTCTATAGTGGTCGCGTCTTCAGCCGAGGGGGGTTCCGGTGCAGTCCTCCCAGAGACCACCCCAAAAACACGATATAAGCATTCCACAGGGGGAGGGGAGCATGCTCAACATGTAGGAAAGCCATTAAACCATGCAAACCACCCTTAAAACCCCACAAACATGGATTTACAAGAATCTACGCTCGATGGAAACCTCACTCAACCACGAGCATGGTTCTCACACTCCTACACCCAAACCACGAGGAAAACACCATCTCAAGGGGGAGGGGAGCATGCTAGGATGAGAGGAGAACGAGGGTCCCTACCTCCAAGAGTAGAGCCGACCCGTTGGGGCCTTTACGTCAGAATGGCCACCTCCTCCTCGCTCCAAGCACCACAAGCACGTCCCCTGCACGAATGGGACGGTACCACCTCAGCACGAGCACCACGAGCACCAAGAACTAATGAGAAATCGTAAGGGAGCTCGAGAGAGGAAGAAGAAGGAAGAAGAAGAAGAAAGAGGGCGAGAGGGGGAGAATGGGGTGCAGCCTCGGTTTTAAACCGACGGCCCCCAAGACGCGACGGGTCGGCCCGGTGCGACAACAACCATGTTGTGACGCCCCTAGGCGTCACGACCATGTCGCGACGGCCACCCCTGGCGCGACCCCAAAAGTGGTCAAACCTTGAAGACTGGGAAAAACAAACACGATGGCTGACCAGGTCACCTCAACACTGTACACACCTGCCACCCGACACGACCATTCTGACAGTGAGGACAACAGTCACGTCTATCAGAAAAGCAGTCGTGACGCCTCCAGACGCTGCGATAAGAATGAGACGCCCACCCCTGTCGCGACCATGTCGCGATGGCCAGGTGTGTCACGTCATAAAGCATGTCGCGACCAGGGTGCCTACTACGACCCTGAGGACAGGGCCAAGGGCCTAGGAGGGCCGGGTCTTACAACATCCTGAGTTGTAAAACTGAAAGGTGCCAGAACAGGTAAAAAGAAATATGGAGTAGGCTATACACCACCAGAAAATGTAGAAGAAATTGTGTATCCTGAAAAATACCCAACCACTAAATTTGTAAAAGAAAAGATAATTAAAAATCCAAAAAGGGTTAATCAATATGCTTATAAACAGAAACAGAAAACTAATAACACTACAAATTTAAAGAATGCATATGATTTATGTTGTAGTCATTGTAATCAATTAGGACACACAATTAGCACTTGCACTACTAGGCACTTGCGTTGGATTCCAAAAACTAACCATCAAGGACCCAAGAAAATTTGGGTACTAAAAATCTCAACTTAATTCTGTTTGCAGGGGTGCCTGAGAGCATCCAAATAGTATTTGGATAGTGGGTGCTCAAGGCATATGACAGGTGACAGAAAATTATTTGCAAGTTTCAGAATTGAAATTGGTCAAGTCACTTATGATGATAATGGAAAAGGAAAAATGTTAGGCTATGGAACAGTAGGAACAAATGAAAAGGATTTAATAGAAGATGTTATGTATGTTGAAGGATTAAAGCACAATCTCATTAGTACCAGTCAACTCTGTGACAAAAGTCACTTGGTAAAGTTTCAGAACGACAAATGTATTATTCAAAAAGATGAAAAAATAGTCTTTGAAGCTCAAAGAGTTAAGAATCTGTATACCTTACAACTGACAGAACTGAAAGAAGTCAATTTGTGCCTTGCAACTACTACGAGTGAAGAGACTGATTTATGGCATAGAAGACTAGGACATGCAAGCACCTCAGTGATCAAGAAATTAATCAAGCATGATCTAGTTGAAGGTCTTCCAAAGCTGAAATTGAAGAAATCTAGAATCTGTACAACTTGTGCAAAAGGAAAGCAAATCAAGACATCATTTCAGTCCAAGACATTGGTGACAACCTCCAAACCATTAGAACTTATTCACATGGACTTGTTTGGACCTATAAGAACAATAAGTCTTGGAGGAAAGGTATATGGCTATGTAATTGTGGATGATTATTCAAGATACACTTGGGTATCATTCTTGGAAGCCAAATCAGAATCCTTTTCAGCTTTTCTGAAATTTAGTAAATTAGTACAAAAGAACCAGAAATATCAGATAATCATTATTAGATCTGATCATGGTGGAGAATTCAAGAATGAAGAATTTGTCAGATTCTGTGAAGAAAATGGCATAGAACATAACTTCCCTACACCAAGAACACCTCAACAAAATGGAGTAGTAGAAAGGAAAAATGGAACACTGCTAGATATGGCCAGAACAATGCTTACAGAATACAATTTACCAAGGTACTTCTGGACAGAAGTAGTCAACACAACCTGCTACATCATCAATAGGTGCATGATCAAACCAATTCTAAAGAAGACACCTTATGAGCTATATAAGGAGAAAAAGCCAAACGTCAGTCACCTTCGACCCTTTGGTTGTAAGTGTTTTATTTTGAAAAATGGTAAAGATAATTTAAGAAAATTAGATGCTAAAAGTGATGAAGGTTTTCTACTAAGATACATTTCAAAACCTAGATGATACAAAGTGTTTAACAAAAGAACTTTAACTATAGAACAGTCAGTCCATATTTTATTTGATGAAATTAACTCTTCAATTAAGAAAATAGAAGAAGAAGAAGGTGGTGTTGTTGAAGAATTGTGCAGGGATATGGAACAAACTTCTCTTGAAGAAAAAGGGGAAGACAAGGAAGATTCACCAATAGAAGAACTTTAACAACAAGAAGAAGCACATGAAGGACTACCTAGAGAACTGAGGTATCACAAAGATCATCCAAGAGAAAATATCATAGGTGATCCTCAAGATAGGGTAAGAACAAGAGGTATGAATGATCCCTGTGACTAAATTGCATTTGTTTCTTATATTGAGCCTAGGACAATCAATGATGCACTGGCAGATGAATCTTGGATCCTAGCTATGCAAGAGGAACTTAACCAGTTCCAACGCAACTAGGTCTAGACTCTTGTGCCTAGACTTTCTGACCATCCTTACAATGGACAAGGGCATATTTATAGCCCTAATCATGTGACCTAGGATTTGAGGACACGTGAGTACCAAGTACCCCAAGTAACACATGTGACAGTCACATGACATCCTACACAGATGGCATCATTAGTTATTCAAGAGAAAATGCAACAATATACTTCAATTGATACCACAATTGATGTAAGGTTTAAGTACAATCGATATAGACATGACAATCGATGTTTAAGCATGAAGCAATCGATGTTAGAACATGAAGCAATCGATGTATAGACAATCGATGTTTAAACATGAAGCAATCGATGTTTAACGTGATACAATCGATGTTTAAGTTGTTCAGCAATCGATGTGCAGACAATCGATATTTGATCAACTGTTAAGGTTGACTATCAGAAAGTCGAAGTCTACATCGACTGTTAAGAAGTTGGAGTCAGACATTGATTTTCTAGAAGTTGGAGGCAGTGCTAAAACATGAATATAGAGACCACACTTAGACTTCTCAAGCTTAAATTGTGACATCATTTCAATATGGTCAGTCAGTCTATGAATTGCAATCATGAATTAAATGATATGCAACATGAAGGCAATTAAGTTCATTAGCAAAATAATGACATTATGATATCAACTAGATGAATGAATGTGTTGACACAAATACTCATTACATTAAGAACAATTCACTGCAAATCAATCATGTGTCGACACCAGACATGATTGTGTTGACACAAACACAACACGTGTGTTGACACCTGAAGAGCATGTGTCGACACACCAAGGCAACAAACTTGCTAGATGGTTCATGAATTCTGATAAATTCTTTGTGCATTGCCAAGACATACTGTGACTAAAATCATTCACAAGATAAACTATTTACAAGATGAACTATGATTATGTCATCATCGAAACATATCAAATCAATCATTATCAAAACAATGATTATGGTTATTCACATAACCATAACTCAACATTCTCCCTCTTTTTGATGATGATAAAACATTTTCAGCAATTTCAAACTAAGATTTCTCCCCCTTTGACACCAACAAAAAGACTCTCCCCCTCTTTATCAAGGATAAAAGGTATTCACACTCTTGACAAAACACTCTCGTCTTGTGATGATACCAAAGATGAAAGCACACATATGTGATACCAAAGGCCATCAAAGAATGGAGATCAAAGAATGAGTGACAAGAAAGCAAGGAGAGGAAGTGGTAGATGAATGAATAAAAAATGATTAGAATTAATGAGATCTTAGATATTAAAATATGAGAGAAAAATTATTGTCAAGAACCAAGTACATTGAGGTCAGACATCATTTCATGAGGGACAATGTAAGTAATGGTGACATTTTACTTGAATTTGTTTCTACAGAAAATCAATTAGCTAATATATTTACTAAACCACTCCTTGAAGATAGATTTACCTCAATAAGAAGAGAAATAGGAATGTGCAATCCTGATTGAATGCTTAAAATTCCTAAGCACATAATATGATCTATCCATCGTCAACTTTTTCTAAGTCCTGGTCTTTCGACTTTTCCAAAGTTGGAGTTTCGAGAGTCGACTCCTAAGAAGTCGAAGTTTGTAAAGTCGGAGTCAATGTTAATTAAAAAAAAAGGGGGGGTTACAATTTTTTTTAGGGAGTTAAAATAATGGTTTATTCATTTAATCTCAGCCATTCATCTCCTCATCTATGGTCCGTTACACAACCTCTTTCTTTATAAGGATCTTTCCCGCTTTCTTTCCAAATCACCCCATTTGAAACGTCTCTGACTCCTTCGTCTTCTTCTAGTTCCCGCTATCGTTCACCCCGACGAAACCCTTGTCAAGCATCTGTCGATTCTTTCAATCTCTGAAGAAAGGTAGGATCTTTGACATTTTTGAACTCATTTCACATCTCCTCCATCATTTACCTTAGACCGTCTCTCTTTTCTTGGTCTAGATGGCCTCCTCTAGGGTTCTAGACGGAACCTTCTTCACCCAGGAGCATTTCTAAAGAGTTATTTCTGCAAAAGCTTCCATTTGCCCCGGGAAAATAGTTGATTTCTATCAATTGATGGGGCGACTCAGTTCTGTAGCAGAAACCCTAGAAGCAATGGGTTGGACCAAGCTCTGTCAGATCAACGAGTCAACTTATGAAGATGTAGTAAAAGCCTTTTATGGTGTTTGGCGGGTGTGACTGTTGAGTTTCCAAGATGGGGTTTGTCTGTTCGAGATGTCCCCTGGGGTTTCACATCATGGCTGCTCTAGGTTGTGGGAGGGCGTGCTGCGACGTCCCATTGAATGTTGTTGGGAGACTAAAGGTCGCTCATCATGGCTGCCTTTTGTAGGTACTGAACAAGAGCCTGTGGATTTGCTCGATGAGACTGTTAGGTGTTCGGTGGCTTCTTGTCGTTCGGCGTTCGGTGCGGCCAAGTTTGGAGTTGCTAGGAGGCCTCCAGGGGCGAGTCTTGTTCAGTGTCCGGGGACACATTGTAATACCCCATATAAGAATAATTAAATGGACTAAATCAGCAGACTACCAACAACCCGGACTAGTCATTTTCAGAGCTCGAGCAGGAAAAGAACTCTGAAGTTAAGCGTGCTCAGTTGGGAGTAGTCCCAGGATGGGTGACCTTCCTGGGAAGTCTACCAACTGGCATGGTTGTATGGTATCAGAGCCTAGGTTATCTTAAGTATAGGGTGATCTAGGTTGACCAGCCTCGACTAAGAGTCAGTAATCCTACCTATGAGAGATGTGGGTAGAACCATGGGTAATCAGCTAAAATAAACTCACACACGCACAAATTAAACTTTTAATCAGCATTATAACTATCAAACTATTTTGTAGGAACTAACCAGCTACAATGACTGCGGAACGTGCTCAGATGAGAGGCATGCAACAATCCCTCCAGGAACTGACTCGTGCCATACTACAAGCCACCCAGCAAGGCGGTGGTAACCGCGGGGGAAACCAACCAGGTGCAGGCGAGCTGCATCGTAACTTCAGGGGTCTGAACCCGCCTAGGTTCAGTGGGTCTACGGATCCAGATGACGCGGAGCACTGGCTAAAGGAAACGGAAAGGATTTTCCGTGTAATGCAATGTGCGGACGGAGATAAGCTTCTATTAGCAACATTCCAACTGGAGAAGGATGCCCGCGCATGGTGGGAGTCGGTGGAAGCCACAAGGGATAACGGCCAATTTACTTGGACCGAATTTAAGGAAGCTTATAATGCTAAGTACTTCTCTGAACGAGTACAAGAAAAGAAAGCTGCTGAATTCGCTGCTCTTAAACAGCGGAGTTTGACAGTAGCCGAATACGAAGCCCAGTTTTCTAGACTGGCAAAATATGCTGCACATCTGACCAACACTGAGAGAATGAAGGCTAAGCGCTTTCTAAATGGCCTTAAGCCTCAGTACATTACCCAACTGGCACCACTCGAGATACAAACTTATGCCGAGATGGTTAGGAAGGCCCAGGTACTAGAAGATGCTACGGACTTCACTGACCGTATCAAGGGGAAGTTCGTAAAGAAAGAAATAACATCAGGACCAGCATCTGCCAAGCCGACCAATGGCAAAAAGCGCCCGTTCCACCCAACTGAGGGATCCAGCCAAGAACGGAAACCCAAGGTTTTCGTACCCAACACTCCAACAAAGAGCCACTGCAAACACTGTGACAAGCCTGGTCACACCGCTGATGAGTGCTGGAGAAAAGCCGGAGCGTGTCTGCGCTGCGGAAGTCATGAGCATCGCATACCCGAGTGCCCGATGCTGAAAGAAAATGAGAGGCGCCCTGCTATGCCTAAGAAACAAGGCAGGCTGCAAGCCCTACACAATGAAGAAACCATCGAGGAAGGTGGCGTGGTGGAAGGTACCCTGCGAGTCTTTTCCTTGCCAGCATTTGTGTTATTTGATACTGGTGCTACTCATTCATTTATATCTCAACACTTTGCTAAAACCCTAACTGCAAAACCTACAACCATGGGTGGTGAATTCGCTGTCACAACACCCTTAGGGGAGAAGGAGAAATTAAACCAATACTTTCCATCCGCCGATGTAATGATCGGAGACCTTAACCTAAAGGCCGACCTGGTATGTATGTCCATGGAAGGGTATGACGTCATATTGGGAGCCGACTGGCTGTCCACATATGGGGCAAGCGTCGATTGTAAGAAAGGAAGGGTAACGTTTAGTGACTTTCCTAAATTAGCATTTACTGGAATTAGACATAAGAAGCGGATGTCCCTAGTCTCCGCCTTGAAAGCCCATAACATGATAAGGAAAGGATGTTTTGCTTTCCTTGCGGCCGTCATAGTCGAAAAGAAAGGTTCAAAAATAGAAGACATCCACATAGTCCAGGACTACCCAGATGTATTCCCTGAAGACTTACCCGGAGTTCCCCCTGAACGTGACGTCAACTTCGCCATCGAGTTGACTCCTGGAGCTGCCCCGGTATCGCGTCAACCGTACCGGATGTCACCTGCCGAATTGAAAGAACTAAAAGCACAACTGATGGAACTGCTAGAGAAGGGGTTCATCAGACCAAGTACCTCCCCTTGGGGAGCACCTGTGCTATTCGTCAAGAAGAAGGATGGGTCGATGAGACTATGCATCGACTATCGACAACTCAATCAGCTTACCATCAAGAACAAATATCCATTGCCTAGGGTCGACGAACTATTCGACCAAATTTCTGGAGCGCAATATTTCTCCAAGATCGATCTTCGATCTGGCTATCACCAAATGAGGATCAAGGAGGACGATATCTTCAAAACGGCCTTCAGGAGCAGGTATGGACATTACGAATTTGTTGTTATGCCTTTTGGTCTAACCAATGCTCCTGCAGCCTTTATGCAACTCATGAACAGCATATATCGGCCATACCTTGACAAATTTGTGGTCGTCTTCATCGACGATATCCTCATATATTCAAAGACCAAGGAAGATCATGAAGAACACTTGAGGACCGCACTGCAAGTCTTACGAGACAACGAACTATATGCAAAATTAAGCAAGTGCGAGTTCTGGCTCGAAGAAGTGTCCTTCTTGGGCCATGTCATAACAAGGGACGGCATCTCCGTGGATCCCTCCAAAGTCGAAGCTGTACTCAACTGGGAGAGACCCACCAACGTCACCGAGATAAGAAGCTTCCTAGGACTGGCTGGTTACTACAGGCGGTTCATCAAGGACTTCTCTAAGATCGCTGTACCACTCACACGTCTGACACGAAAGGAGAATCCCTACTTCTGGAGTAAAGAGTGTGAGAAGAGCTTTCAAACTCTCAAAGACTGCCTTACCTCAGCACCCGTTCTCGCTCTACCAGTAGAGGGAGAAAGTTTCTCTGTCTACACTGATGCCTCAGGAATTGGGCTAGGCTGTGTACTAATGCAAAAGGAGAAGGTCATTGCTTATTCCTCAAGGCAATTGAAGACGCATGAAGTCAACTACCCTGTGCATGACTTGGAGTTGGCTGCCGTGGTCTTCGCATTAAAGATTTGGAGACACTATCTCTATGGCGAGCAATTCACTGTCTACTCAGACCATAAAAGTCTGAAGTATTTATTCTCTCAGAAAGAACTCAACATGAGGCAGAGAAGATGGTTGGAATACCTAAAGGACTTTGATTTCAACATCCAGTACCATCCAGGTAAGGGAAACGCCGTGGCTGATGCTCTTAGTAGGAAGCCAATGGCATCTATCTCAAGTCTAGTCCTTGGCGAGATGCAATTACTCGAACAATTCGCGAGGCTAGACTTAAATATTGAACATAGGGATGATCATGTTTTGATTGCCAATCTCAAGATCCAATCCAATCTGCTGGAGGAAATCAAGATGCAACAGGACAATGATCCATTCTTAGTCCGTGTCAAGGAAACCTTAGCGGACAGACCGGATTTTGCCATGACTGAAGATGGAAGGTTAGTATTCCAAGGAAGAACTTGTGTCCCAGACAACGAAGCCCTAAAAAGGAAATTAATGGATGAAGCTCATCAAACTAAGTACACTATTCATCCAGGAGGTACCAAAATGTATCAAGACATGAAAAGAACATTTTGGTGGCCGAATATGAAGAGGGAAGTAGTCGAGCATGTAGCTCATTGCCTCACATGTCAGCAAGTAAAAGCGGAACACCTGCGCCCTGCCGGAGTACTCAGACCACTAGATATTCCAGAGTGGAAATGGGAAAGCATTGGCATGGACTTCATCATGGGTTTACCCAAGACTCGTGGTGGACTCGACGCCATATGGGTCATCGTTGACCGGTTGACCAAATCGGCGCACTTCTTACCCATAAAGAGTACATGGTCTGTGGAGGTGCTAGCTGCATTATATGTCAAGGAGATCGTGCGGTTGCACGGTATTCCGTCATCTATTATCTCAGATCGAGATCCAAGGTTCACCTCTCATTTTTGGAAAGGTCTGCAAACTGCCCTTGGTACGAAGCTTAATTTTAGTACTGCCTTTCACCCGCAGACTGATGGGCAAACTGAGAGGACAAATCAAATTGTAGAAGACATGTTAAGAGCCTGCATTATTGATTTCAATGGTCATTGGAATGAACACTTACCCTTGATTGAGTTCGCCTATAACAACAGTTACCAGGCGAGTATTAAAATGGCACCATTTGAAGCACTTTATGGCAGGAATTGTAGATCTCCTGTGTGCTGGAATGAAGTAGGAGAACAACAATGGTTAGGACCTGACATGGTACAAAGTACAACCCGGGATATACAGATGATACGAGATCGACTCAAGATTGCTCAGTCTAGACAGAAGAGCTATGCTGATAAGAGAAGACGGGATCTGGAATTTCAAATAGGAGATCATGTGCTATTGAAGGTATCTCCTACCCGTGGTATTCAAAGATTCGGAGTGAAAGGAAAACTTAGTCCAAGATTCATTGGTCCTTTCGAAGTACTTGAAAGGATTGGTGAAGTTGCTTACAGACTGGCCTTGCCGCCAAATTTGGCAAGTGTGCACAATGTCTTCCATGTCTCCATGCTTAGAAAGTATGTGTATGATCCTACGCACATCATTCGCTATGATGATCTGGTGTTAAACAAGGACATGACGTATGAAGAGAAACCGATCAAGATATTGGACCGGAAGGTGCAACAACTCAGGAATCGTCCCATTCACGTGGTGAAGGTCTTATGGAATAACCGCGGAGTGGAAGAAGCTACGTGGGAACCGGAAGGAATTATCAGACGAAACTACCCTAACCTATTCGGTAAGTCATTCTCTCCTGTAAGGTCATATGAATTTGGGGACCAAATTCTTTTAAGAGGGGGAGGATGTAGCAACCTGAATTTTTACGAAAAATAAAAATTTAAATAAAGAATTTAAAACCTAGCTAAATGGATATTTAAATAGAGCATTAAATAAAACTCATTAGATGGAAAAGAGTAATGGGATTTGCTTAATGGATCTTCTAGAATTTATTGGGTCAAAAATATGAATTTACAAAGAGAGAATAATAGGAAAATATCCTAAATTCGTAACTAAATTATTACCTAAATAGAAAAGGGGTATTTAATGCATTAAATAGCTAGTTTGAGTTATAATAGGATTCCTAAACCTACCCCATATGGGTTAGCACGAATTTGGATCTCTTCCTAGTCTAAATAGAGATTGGAAAGCAAGGAAGGAAGGAGGAAGTAAGGAAATTTCGGAATTTAAGAGGAATTAGAGTCCTATTAGGAAATAGAAAGAGGAGAAGCTTAAATACTCTCCTAAAACCCTCATGGCCGACCCAAGCTCGTGCCAAAGGATTCCTGGACCAGAAGGAGAGGCCAAGGAGGAGGAGATTTCGTGGGGAGAAGAACCTTTCAAGCTCTCAACCCCGTTCTTCAAGTTCTAGCCCTAGAAGAGGAAATCGAGTCAAGGTAGGCATTCTCACAAGCATAAACCGTGAAACTTTTTCTGTAGGATCTCTCTACCCTCTGGAACAAAACCCTCAAATTTCATAATTTTCCAGCGATCAAATCTTTTCTTATGAATTTTCAAAGTTCTGCAGTTCTTATGACCCCGAACCTTCATGCTTAATTCATATCTCCTTGGATACTCTATCTCATGCCTCCAAATTTTAATGGGAGATACTGATGCATGATAGGCATCTTTTGCCCCTAAAAGCCCTAATTTCTATTGAACATGTTACTCGAATTAAATCAATCTTGCTCCCTGTATCATGTTCTATGTTACTTGTTCTTGTTCATTCTCAAACCATGTTCAAACCATGCTCTCTCTCTAATTCCGATTTATTGGAAGTACCCTTACATGTCTAGTTTAATTTGCAACTGGTTTCATGATTTTTCGTTGACTATATAATTAGTTATGATTTCCTGAACGACCCTGTATCGAAATTTCAATGTTCTGGCCCGCAATCCAATGCCTGGTCTGACTCCTGTCGGAGTCAGGCGCAGACAACCAGAAGGCGACACCTCGATATGTCGTTTTCTGGGGCCTGATTGCGACAGCCACCCTGTCGCGACCAAGAAGGCGACAGGTGAGCCGTCGCGTTCTCAGTACCCGATTTGCATGCCCTGTCGCGACCCTTTTTAGGCCCTGTCGCGTTCTGTCCTGACCCTGTCGCGACCAGTACAGGGGTATGTCGCCTTCTTACCGTTATACCCCTAGTAAAAACCCTACTTAAAAAGGATGCTATATTGAATGATTTAAAATACATGTTCACGACTTATTTCTATCTATGATTTCTCTTGCACTTGCACACACTTGAACCATCCATTTATGGCTGAAATCTTACAGAAAATATCTCATAATGTATTACAATAAAGCATATTAACTGCCCTATTTTAAAGGACTTGCATTCGTTTTCTTGCGTTGTTTATATACCGATATGACGCTCCACTGTCCTAGAATTCCTCTAGAACGTCGAGCACCTGTTTTATATACACACTTTTCTTGGCTTGTGGTGAACTCTCCGTCGGATATTCCTTTCGCCGGACTAGTGAACCCTTGCACAAGGCCTCCGTAAGTCTCCTCTGATCATGGATTCCCACATGGTCGACGAGCCGGTTGTACCCTAATACCTATGATACCCTTTAGGGATCTATATGATCCAAACGGCTATTAGAAGATTCACTCTCATCTTAAATCACGCCGGACCTCTGGACCTGTGCATAACAAGGCCAGTGGTAGGGTCGTGAGTTCCACCTGACTGCTAACACCAAGTGCGCGTGTTGTGCAACTGTTACTATCGCCTGTTTACTCGTCGCATTACGTGCAATGTCCACTAGCTCTTATCTATACTCTACTCGCTCGTCTATTCACGTTCACTCTACTATCTCGTCTATTCATCTAGTGCTCTCATCTACTTCTTGGTACTCTATATTGGCCATTGACTGATTGTCTAAAGATAAACAATATAACCAATGCCTGGCAATAAAAAAGGGCCCGATCTGGTCCTGGGATGTGCGCCCGAAAGTGCTAGTGCCCATGGGAGTTAAATGATCAGAGTGTTTGGCATTACACTCAAGTGCTATCTATCTCGACTATCTATATGACAATCAAAAACACAAAACGTGCTATACTCTCTCGATGTCTAGAATGACAAACAAGTGCTATACTCGTCGTGCTATTACTATACTTGTGCTAGTTGTGCTATGGCCATCCTGCTATTCGTGCTATACTCGATACTTGTGCTCTTTTTGGAAACTATACTCGCTCTCGTGCTATTGTTCTATCTCTTGCTATATTTGACTCTCTTGTACCTGCTATCTTTAGATACTCTGCCATTAAATGCATTAATTATTTAAAGCCTGCTTGAGCCTGAGATTTAAGTCCTACTGGGCGTTATCGCTCACCCTACGTTATTTAATGTTGTGTTCTCAGGTGAGACCGAGGATGACACATACACTCACGAGGAAGAGAATGACCAAGAGTGAAGCCAGGAGTACCCTCGAGTCGTTATGTTATCTTAGAGTTGTAGTTAGTTATTTCCTTCTAATGCAATGTAATTGGGCCCTATGGAATGGCTCTGATATTAGTGGTTGTAACTAGACATTTGGAAAATTAATAATGAGAAAGATTTGCTTTAGTATTATTCAGTGTGCAATGGTTTGATGTCTAGTATACGCTCTATACCTTTTCTTGCAACTGCCTTCGCGCTCCGATATTCCGCGTTGGGGCGTGACACACATGGTTGAATAGCCATTGCTCTGAGTCTTGGATGGGCCATGATGGGCCTATGGGCCTAGGAGGCCATAAATGGCCTCTACAGTGAGGAAATATATAAACATGATATCCTGCACGTTGAAGATATCTTCGTTAAAGAAGATATGTAAATATTTGGCTCATTAAATTTAGATAAAAACAAAAGAACATGTATTAATCATCCAAATACATGGTCCTAGGAGAGGGGAGATATGTGATTTGAGTTCATGATCAAGGTCCATGCTTGATGAGAGAATAATAATTCGAATGATATAAATAACTACAATGGCATAATTATTTAAAATAGGAAAAATTACATGTACACCTCTGAAATCTTGCCGAATTACTAATATACCTCCGCCCTTTATGAAAATTACCGTAATACGTTTGAAATGTATTAACTAGAGCCCTCATATTCTTGGGGCTAAAGGTAAGGGAAACAAAGATAACAAGATATATTTGTTGGCCATTTTACCTTCAGTCAATGCCTATTTATGTTTTTTTGGGTTTGTATTGACTACCCCTCCTCTCTCTCTCTCTCTCTCTCTCTCTCTCTCTCACTCCCCCCCAACCATCCCCTCTGTCCCTCTCCCTCACTCCCTCATCCCCTTCCTCACTTCCTTGTCCACTCCCTCGCGCTCTCTTAGAACCCTTGATGACCTCCAATTGAGATTAAAAAGAGGATTTTTGTAGGAATTGAAGGAATGCACCTATTTTGTCTAGTAGAACCTAGATGAGATCTTGGCGACAGTTCCACGAATCTATGATCTATCCCAAAATTCACTAGTGTCCTACTTAGGAACAAGCCCGAAAGCTTATAGATTCCAAGATTGCCTATGTATTTACAAAGCCATCAGAGCTATTGATCTCTCTTAGATTGTGCTCACAAATCGGCCCCCCCTCTTTTGCATGGCTTCTTGCCATCCTATGACTTCTGTGTTAGTGCTCACCCTACAACACAATCCTTGCAAAAAATGAGAAAGTTTTTCTATCAAATAGAGGATTTTAGATGCTCTACTTCTTCTGTTCTACTCATCCTACTGTCAGTTTGCTCCTCTAATGTCCTCCGATGTGCCTCCCAATAGGTGAGGTCTTTGCAGGCCTAGTCGTTGTTGCAACTGCAACAACACCCCCACCCCCCACTATTGCCAAATGTAACAACTACATCGACCCCTACAATGGTGACACTTCCTCCCCCACTGTCATCTAGTATGGAGATAGTGTCACCCAACTCCACATCTTCGGTGCCCTACCTCTCTTGAGAGCCTTCTCACTTGACTCCTTCTTCACCTCCCTTACATGCCTCCTTGACCTTTGCATCCTCTCCCTCTATAAGATATGGCTACTGGGCCTTGGCCCCGTCATGAGGGTTGCAACGGGCCTACTGGTTGTGACGGTGTCACGATAGTAGGTTCAGTCGCAACATGCTTCTTGTCGCGCCCCCCTGGGGAGTTGCGTTCTTGTCGCGGTGCCTAGCGGCGTCACGTTCTTGTCGCACCATCTGGAGGTGACGCGACTCTAGTTTATGACCGTTGCATCACTTCGTCCTTCTTGTTAGAACGGCTTTGTCATGTGTCAGTATGCATATGGCCGTTGATGCAACCAGGTCAGCCGTCGCATTTTGGTTGCCCAGTCTTCGAGGTTTGACCCACTTTTGGGGTTGCGCTAGGGTTGGCAGATGCGACACGGTGTCGTGATCGGCCTGGCCGTCGCGACAGTGTTCGTGTCGCGACAGGCCGACCCGTCGCGTTCCGGGACTGTCGGTTCAAAACTGAGCAGGCACCCATTTCCTCCTCTCCTTCCTCTTTCTTCTTCTTCTTCTTCTACCTCCTTCGAGCCTTCTTGCCTCTTCCGAAAAATTTTTGGGTGTTCTTAGTGTGGAGGTGATGCCCTCTTCGTGTAGGCGGCGTTCGTGTGGTACTTGGAGTGAGGAGGTGGTGGCCATTCCTACGAGAAGGCCCCAACGGGTTGGCTCTACTCCTTGAAGTAGGGACTTCCTCTTCTCCTTCTAGTTCTAGCATGCTCCCTCCCACTTGTGTTCCTTGAGGTTCTCGTGTTTTCCTAGGTGTTTGGGGTTTGAGGGTGAGAGATCCATGCTCTGTTGTTGAGAGGTCTTTCTTTGAGTGTAGGATTTCTTATTTAATGCATGATCCATGGGGTTTGAGGGTGGTTTGCCTTATTTACATGCTTTCCTAGTGTCTACCATGCTCCCTTCCCCTGGATGGTGTGGTTTGTGTTGTTTTTGGGGTGATCCTTGGGAGGATTGTTGCGGGACCCCCTTTGTCTGGTGTCGCGACAGGTCTAAGGGTCGCGATGATGTCACAACGCATGCACCGACCGTGACAGGCTTTGTGCTGTCACAGCGGGCATGGGCGTTGCGATAGCATCGTGACGACTTAGGGCACCGCAACATGGCCGTGTTGGCTTTGGACATCGCGACCGTGTCGAGATGGCCCTGGGCATCGAGACAAGGATAGACACAGGTAAGATCGCGTAGAGTCCATTTCTCGTCGAGTCTTCACCTGTTCTCAGTTTCTTCTGTACCCGTGGCACCAGTGCTAGTTCCTAGTATAGTCCTACACTAGTCGTTCGCCCAGTGCTCGACACTTGAGGGCTTGTCTCGTGAGAGGTTGTTACCATTTACCTAGGACCCCATCCCCATGCCCGTGTTGAGGGAGTGCTCTAGGCGAAGGGTGTGCTTGGTTCACGGACTCTGGATCGGAGGGGAAAATGGTGGTTAGGACAGTAGCGTCGAGTCAATTGCAAAGCTCTCGTAGTTGGTCTGGGACGCCGAGGTCATTCGGAGTTCTTCCCGACACAGGCTAGCTAGTCCTTTTCTCACTGCCTCACTCTTTATGGCCCCAGAACCACCTAGAGAGGCCAGACGTGGGATTGTAGTCCGGCCAGACTAAGGTGGTTACTGTGTGGTTACTTTGTGTTCTTCGGCTCCACTCTGAAGAGACGTGGAGGTCAGGACTGAGGTCGAGGATAAGATGTCAGTGGATGCTCCTGACCTGTTGACTAGTGGTAATGGTTTCCATAGCTAGTGTTGTTTGTCCAGGCAGGGTCCCCTTTATCTGTGTTGCAGTTGTGTGGTGGTCACGACATGCAGGTCGTACAGAGTTTTTTGACCGTGCTATGTTTCCTCGTACTGTTGCTAGTTAGTTAGTTTTCCTTCCACACCATCATGCGCTAGAATAGCATTCATAAAACTGTTGTTGTTTACTTTAGTTATATTTTTGTTACCCTGATTAGCTAGTAGGTGATTGGTAGTCCCTACTGAGCTTATGTTGTGAAGCTCATCCCTCCTTTCTCCAGGTGACACTTCCCAACAACGGCCGGGTGCGTGTCGGGCAGAGTAGACGGGGCAGTCGTCATCGTCCCCATAGTTAGCAGTGAGTTCCCCTTTGTTAGTTTTACTTCACCCTCGGGGTATGTCCCTAAGGGCCCTTTTCTTCCTCTTTGCTTCCTTGTACCTGTTGAGTGTTGGGACTGTACCTAGAGTGATACATTGTACCTTCGCTCTTTCCTTTCTTTACTTTCGCATGTGCTTCTAGTTTAGTAGTTGACGTTTATTTCCCTTACATATTCTATTAGACTTGTGTTATAACCCTTCTGGGTCCTCGGATTCGTGGGCGGCGACCATGGAAATCATTTCCTCGGCTAGTGCCGAGGGTCAGGTTCTCGGGGTCGTTACAGTTGGTATCAGAGCGAGAGTCTAACAGAACTTGTAGAAGATTTAAACTACAACGTGAAGTCCCAACAGAAGTACAAGTACACTACTAGCCGCCTGAGTTAGTGTCATTAACCCTGTTGTCTTTGTGCCGTACAGGATATGGCTCCGCACAGACGCAGGCAGACTAGAGAGCTGATGGAGCAGTAAGGAGAATCTGATATGCCAGTGCTAGGTCAGGTTCAGGAGGATTTTTCAGTAGAGGAGTATGTGGCACAGCCTCAGGAGGCACCAGTAGCAGCAACACAGAGTGACCAGCAGCAGCAGTGGTACCAACCCCCATCTTCATAGTACGAGGCCTTGTTTCCCATGGTCGAGCAGTTTTTAGGGCTATGTTTCATGGGCCATGGCAGCTTGGGCAGGCAGTAGTGGGAGGACAACCACCAGTACCTCCCCCATCAGTACCAGAGCAACAGGCAAATCCACCAATGGTACAACCAGTTGTACAACAGGTGTCGGGTATTGGGAGTACCCAGGTCGGCAGGGCAAGGACAACATCAACTGAGGACTGGACCGCCTTCTTGCAGAGGTTTTTGTGTCTTCGACCACCGATGTTCTTAGGAGACTATGACCCATATAAGGTTGAGAGTTGGGCTCATGAGTTGGAGCGTACGTTTGAGACCATGGACTGTGCCGAGGAGGATCAGGTGAGACTGGCCGTGTATCAGCTGAAGGGACCAGCCCATGAGTGGTGGAGAGTTCAGAGGCAGACACACTTCCTTGAGTAGATATTAGATCAGATTTCTTGGTAGCAGTTCTTAGAGGTCTTTCACGGCTAGTACTTCTCGGACTATGCTCGACGTGAGAGGCAAGATCAGTTTCATGAGTTGGTATAGGGGGATTTGACGGTTGCATAGTACCATCAGAGGTTCGTCCGGTTGTTGAGGCATGTTCCCCATGTAGACAACAGTGAGAAGACTTGTGTGGAGCAGTTTATTGCAGGACGGAGGCCAGATTTGTGGTGGGGCATGACCGCTCACATGTGTGCCACTTTGGGAGTGGCAGTGGCTAAGGCCACTACCTTGGAGAGAGAGGCCTGGCAGCCCCAGCTGCAGCAGGAGCAAGGAGGAGCTTCCTCTAGAACCATCCCGTACCAGCATCCCACTGGTATTTGTGGTAGTGCGACTTCTTCATCTTCTTTGGGTTCGGGCAATTCCAGCCTGCACTCGAGGTTCAGGCAGATGACCACTCGCGGGGGTGGGTAGCACTGGCAGCAGAAGCGTCAGTCGAGGTTAGCAGAGCAATCGGTCCAGAAGGGAGCCGAGTAGGGTAGGCAGGAGGTGATCTATTACACTTGCAGTTTACCAAGCCACTACAGGAGGGATTGCTTGATGGGGCAAGTCCAGTAGCAGCAGCCAGTGCGGTTGTTGTTTACTCTGCAGTTACTGCAGTACCAGTACCCTCCATAGCAGTAGGCACCCCGTCAGTAGCAGGCGCAGGGTCAGTACCAACAGCCATAGTAGTTTCCACAGTTCCAACAACCGTAGTAGTTTCCTTAGTACCAGCCGTAGTAGCAGAGTCAGTACCAGTAGCTGCCACAGCAGTAGTAACAGCCGCAGCAGGCACCGCAGCGTGGGCGTGGTTGTGGTCATGTGATGATCCTTACCAGGGAGGAGGCTGAGACTTTGAACCTAGTCATAGGTGCTTTGGCCTATTCTTGGTAGAGTTGCTCGTGTTCTGGTAGATCCTAGTGCTTCACATTATTTTGCTTCCCAGGAGTTTTACGAGTCGCTTGTCTGTCACACCCCTGAGAGGCAGTGTGACGTGATGGTTGATCTTCCATCTGGCGATTACATGCGTTCTTTTGGCTACCTTGAGGGTGTCACAGTTGAGGTCTAAGGACACCATTTTCCGGCCAAGTTGTACGCGTTGCAGCTTCGTGACTTTGACGTCATCCTTGGCATGGACTGGTTGGAGGCTCACTCAGCTATCGTGGATTGTCAGTAGAAGACCTTGCAGTTTGAGATACCTGGAGCATCTATTCTCTGCTTCCGAGGTATCCGGTCTACCCGTCGACCTTTTATTTCTTTCTGTAGAGCTTGATGTTTGATCCGCGATGGTTGCATAGCGTACCTTGCTTCTGTTTGTACGTCAGAACCTAGTGGGTTGTTAGTTTTTAGGCTACCGTCTGAGCGGGAGGTAGACATCTCCATTGAGCTTTTTGTCGGGAATGATGCCTTTGTCTAGGGCACCGTACCAGATGGCTGTGGCTGAGTTGCGCGAGTTGAAATGCCAGTTGCTGGAGTTGCTTGAGCAGGGTTTCAATCGTCCGAGCCGTTCCCCATGGGGAGCACCAGTGTTGTTCGTGAGGAAGAAGGATGGTAGCCTGTGGTTCTGCATCGATTACAGACAATTGAACTAGGTCATAGTGAAGAACAAGTATCCATTGCCCAGGATCGATGATTTTTTTTTTTCAGTTGCACTCAGCCATAGTGTTCTCGAAGATTGACTTGAGATCAGGGTGTTGAACCACTCTTATATTTTATCCTTTATTTTGATGATAACAAAACTCATGATTAACATAAATATCATGAATATGTTTAATATCATGTTTTCCTCATAAATACAACATACTTTGGCACTATCGTTTCATGATTTGCACTGGAAAGCTAAATCGATTACTGTTCAATGCATATCAATTACTGACTAAGTGCCACATCGATTGGAGAACAGAAGTCCACATCGATTACTATTCTGAAAGTCCACATCGATTACTCCCACATCGATTATGCTTTCACATCGATTATGTACAAACATCAATTATGTTTAAACATTGATTACGTTCACATCGATTATGATTAAAAATTGATTATGCTTATACATCGATTATCTTTCACATCGATTACCTTAGAACATCGACTGTGTTCAAATATCGATTGCGCTTCACTTAAACATCGATTACCTTAAAACATCGATTACCTTAAAACATCGATTGTCTTAAACATCGATTACGTTTCACTTGAACATCGATTGTCCTAAACATTGATTATGTTCAAACATCGATTACATACATTAGAACATCGACTGCCTCACTTAAACATCGATTGCTCTTCATTTAAACATCGATTACCTATATGAAACATTGATTGCCTCTGAAACATCGATTACTATTATACTTAAACATTGATTGCTTCTATATTTCAAAAATTTCAAAATGTCTTTGGCGCCCAAATGAAAGTTCAAATGTACTTCATATGTTTAAGTTATTATTTCTCTGACTGAAGATCTTTTTGCTTGTCTTATAGGATCTCTTCCTTCCTGCAACAAAAGAAAAGCACCTACATTCTATTCTATCTATCTGCAGGAAATACAGACAAAAGGCAAAAAGAGGTATGAGCCAACTGACGAAAGACTTCACGAGTCTAATCATCTGCCTTGCATTTAATGTATGTAGGTCCACCTCTACGCACAGTCAACATCTTGGTCCTGCTGTTGGCATCCTTAGAATGTGCACCAACTAGAACATCTTCCTCCATTCCAAGTAGTCAGTGGGCACAAGAAGAAAGCTGTTAGACTCAAAGGAAAGAAGATGAAGAAGAAGATGAGCAACGGATCAGAGAGCTCTAACGGCTCCAACGGCCATCTGTCAACGGATCTGTTCAAAGCTGCTCCATAAAAGGGAGAAGCGAAAGAAAAAGAATAGATAGAGAGCGAACCTGAAGATCATTCAAAGAGTGTACATCTAGTGAGCATTCAACTCCATACACACTCAAGTAGGAAAGGAAGAGAGCTCGAGCTCATTCAAGATGAAGCATTCAATCCGTCTTCCTTCTTCCTCACTCTCTCTTTCTATGTCTCTGTGTATTTGAGAGAGAGAGAGCTGGGGGTTTAGCCTAAGGAGAGTCTTGTTCTGTAAACTCTTTCCTTCTTAGGCTCAGTCTCAGATCAATCATTTCATTATTTATCTAGAGCTTGATCTAGGGGCTTTAGGTCCTAGCTTCTATGTTCAGGAGTGTTCCTCTTCGGTTGGAAGAGAAGGCTTGTAGTGCAAGCATTCCCCTTGTGTTAAGGGAAGAACCGCACTGAGGTTTGTACCAGGAGGTTGGCTTCTTGACCTGTAAGAGAAGTGGGCTGTCTTCTTGCTCGGGAAAGAGAAGAAGACCAGCTGGGGTACTGGGTGTTGCATGCCCCTTGTTTAAGGGAAGACCAAGGTTACTTGGTGGTTAGTGAAATCCCAAGAGTTTGCTTGGGGACTAGACATAGGACTTCTTTTGGAAGGGCCGAACCAAGATAAACCTCTGTGTTCCTTGTGTGCTTATATCCGCGCCTTTAATTTCCTTGCACACACTTATTTAGACTAACCAAACTTTTTCAAGTGGTGATTGTTGTTTTAGTTTTTCAGATTACCTATTCACCCCCCCTCCAGGTTAGTCTTACTGCCAACCGTAAGTGGGCCAACACAGGGTACTACCAGTTGAGGATCAGAGAATCAGATATTGGCATGACAGCTTTTCATACGAGGTACGATCACTTTGAGTTCGTCATGATGCTGTTTAGGCTCATGAACGCGCCAACAGCTTTTATGAATCTGATGCATAGAGTGTTCAACGAGTACCTTGACATGTTTATGGTCATCTTTGTAGATGACATTTTGGTCTACTCAGCTTCTGAGGAGGAGCATGAGGAGCATCTAAGGTTCGTGTTGGAGACATTGTGGAGTCACCAACTTTATGCCAAATTCGACAAGTGCGTATTTTGGCTGAAGGATGTGCACTTTCTCAGACACGTGATCTCAAGTTTTGGTGTGGCAGTGGATCCTACCAAGGTAGAGGCAGTGTTGTCTTGGGAGCAGCCCACTACAGTGTTAGAGGTTCACAACTTCTTGGGCTTGGCAGGCTACTACAGGAGGTTTATCCAAGACTTTTCCAGGTTAGCAGAGCCATTGACCAGATTGACTAGACTCGAGACCAAGTTTGTTTGGACAGAGGACTACGAGCGGACTTCCCAGGAGCTGAAGGAGAGGTTGACTTTAGCACCAGCGTTGGTCTTACCATCAGGCGACGGAGGTTTGTGGTGTACACCATTGCTTCGAGATTAGGTTTGGGTGTCGTGCTGATGCGGCATGGTGGGGTCGTCGCCTATGCTTCTAGGCAGTTGAAGAAGCATGAGGAGAACTACCCTACCCATGACTTAGAGTTGGTAGCCGTGGTGTTTTCTCTAAAGTTGTGGAGGCACTACTTGTACGGTGAGGCGTTCGAGATCTTTACAGATCACCAGAGTTTGCAGTACATCTTCACTCAGAAGGATTTGAGCTTGAGGCAGCGAAGGTGGATGGAGTACTTGAAGGACTACGACCTTACCCTCTCCTATCACTCAGGAAGGGCTAACGTCATGGCAGACGCCTTGAGTAGACGGGTTCGACTGAGTTCATTGTTGGTCAGGGAGTGGAGACTGTTCGAGGACCTCAGTTAGGGAGTTTTCTGTCCTTCGAGGCACAGAGAGCGTGCTGTGATGACCAATTTTTCAGTCCGTCCGTTCGTGTACCGTCAAGTGCTTGAGGCACAATAGGCATATGCAGAGTTAGACAACGTGTTGCAGATGCTAGAGGTTAAGTTGGATGAGGACAGTGAGGTCAGGTTTAGAGGCAGAGTGTACGTTCCTTGTGATGCACGACAATCACTGTTGGCAGAGGCACATAGATCGAGGTATGTTGTTCATCCTGTTTCCACCAAGATGTATCATAACCTAAAAAGGTTCTTCTAGGGGCCTGGGATGAAGAGGAGTGTGGCATAGTTTGTCACTCGTTGCCTTACCTGTCAACAGGTGAAGGCAAAGCATCAACGTCCTGGTGGTGAGCTGTAGTCGTTGCCCATTCCCTAGTGGAAGTGGGATGACATCACCATGGACTTTGTGGTTGGTCTACCCCATTCTTCACAGAGGCACGATGACATTTGGGTGATTGTTGACAGATTGACCAAGTCAGCGCACTTCCTTCCAGTTAGGATGTCTTGGTCCGTGGATAGGCTTGCCAAATTGTACGTGGACCGAGTCGTTCCGTTGCACGAAACCCCAATTTCTATTATTTCTGACAGAGATCCGAGGTTCACTTCAGGGTTTTGGCACAATTTGCAGAGGGCTCTTGGCACAGAGTTGAGGTTGAGTTTGGCGTACAACCCGCAGACAGATGGTCAGTCAGAGAGGACTATTCAGACACTAGAGGATATGTTGAGAGCGTGTTGTTTGGACTGGGGTGGCACGTAGGAGTTGCACCTTCCGATGGTGGAGTTCGCATATAACAACAATTATCAATCTAGCATTGGAATGGCTCCATACGAGGCTTTGTATTGTCGGCCGTGCAGGACACCACTTCACTGGTTCAAGGTGGGTGAGAGGTAGCTCCTAGGGCCAGAGATGGTACAGCAGTGTGTAGATACGATCAGTTTGGTCAGGCAGAGATTGCAAGCAGCACAGAGTAGACAGAAGAGCTATGCAGATGTTCGCAGGAGGCCGTTGTAGTTCGAGGTAGATGACCTTGTGTTCTTATGGGTCTCACCGACCAAGGGTGTTATGAGGTTTGGAAAGAGGGGAAAGCTTAGTCAAAGATATATTGGGCCTTTTCCCATCTTGGAGAGGATTGGGAAGGTCGCGTACCGGTTGTGTCTTCCAGCAGAGTTAGTAGTAGTGCACAATGTTTTTCACGTTTCGCAACTGAGGAGGTACATTGCAGATCCATCACATGTGTTGAACTACTCATAGATTGAGGTCGCACCAGACTTGTCAGTGCAAGAGTACCCGGTCAGAGTTGTGGATTGCAGAGTACACTAGTTACGTAGGAAGCAGATTCCGCTTGTCAAGGTTGTTTGGGAGAACTGTGTTGGTGGCAAGGCCACTTGGGAGTGCGAGGACAAGATGAGAGAGGAGTTTCCATACTTGTTTGACTGACAGGTATGTCATTTTTGTCTTACAACCTTTCTGTTTCTGGAACCGAGTTCCTCTAATTTCGAGGACGAAATCTCTTAAGGGGGGAAGGATGTAAGATCCGGCTCTCTTGGGCCTTGGTTCCGTCCTCAGGGTCACGATGGTGTCGCGACAGTAGGGTCGGTTGCGACATTTTTCTTGTCGTGCCCCCCTGGGGTGTCGTGTTCTTGCCGCGGCGCCTGGCGGTGTCGCCTTCTTGTCGCGTCGTCTGGAGGCGACGCGACTCTGGTTTCTGACCGTTGCATCACTTCATCCTTCTTGTCAGAATGGCTTTGTAGGGTGTCAGTACGCGTATGGCCACTGACATGACCAGGTCAGCCGTCGCATTTTGGTTGCCCAGTCTTCGAGGTTTGACCCACTTTTGGGGTCGCATCGGGGGTGGCGGATGCGACATGGTGTTGCGATCGGTCTTGCCATCGCGACGGGCCGACCCATCGCGTTTCGGGCCCGTCGGTTCAAAGCCGAGCAGGCACCCATTTCCCCCTCTCCTTCCTCTTTCTTCTTCCTCTTCTTCCTTCTTCTTCCTCCTCCGAGCCTTCTTGCCTCTTCCGGTGATTTTTTCGGTGTTCTTGGCGTGGAGGTGACACCCTCTTCGTGTAGGTGGCATCCGTGTAGTGCTTGGAGCGAGGAGGTGGCGGCCATTCCTATGAGAAGGCCCCAACGGGTTGGCTTTTGCCTTATTTACATGCTTTCCTAGTGTCTACCATGCTCCCTTCCCTTGAATGGTGTGGTTTGTGTTGTTTTTGGGGTGATCCTTAAGAGGACTATCCTGGGACACCCTCTGTCTAGTGTCGCGACAGGTCTAAGGGTCGCGATGATGTCACGACACATGTGCCAACCACGACAGGCTTTGTGTTGTCACGGTGGGTATGGGCGTCGCCATAACATCACGACAGCTTAGGGTGCCTGACACTTGAGGGCTTGTCTCTGAGAGGTTGTTACCATTTACTTGGGACCTCCATCCCTGTGCACCCATTAAGGGAGTGCTCTTGGTGACATGTGTGCTCGGGTCGCAGACTCTAGAGCGGAGCAGAAAATGGTGATTAGGACAGTGGCGTTGACTCATTTGTAGAGCTCTCGCAGTTGGTTGGGATGCCGAGGTTGTTCGGAGTTCTTCCTGGCACAGGCCAACTAGTCCTTTACTCACTATCTCGCTCTTTGTGGCCCCTGAACCACCTAGAGAGGCCAGGCGTGGGACCATAGTCCGGCCAGACTATGACAGTTGTTGTTGTGGTTACTTTGTGTTTCTTGGCTCCACTCTGACGAGACGTGGAGGTCAGGACTGAGGTCGAGGATAAGAAGTCAGTGGACGCTTCTGACCCACTGACTAGTGGTAGTGGTTTCTGTAGCTAGTGTCGTTTTTCCAGGAAGGGTCCCCTCTATCTTTGTTGCAGCCGTGTGGTGGTCACAACGTGCAAGTCGTACGGAGTTTTCTAACCGTGCTACATTTCCTCGTACCATTGCTAGTTAGTTAGTTTTCCTTCTGCACCTTCCTACGCTAGAATAGCATTCATAAAACTATTGTTGTTTACTTTAGTTATATTTTTGTTACCCTGCCTTTTAGAGCCAGTAGGCGATTGGTAGTCCCTACTGAGCTTATGTTGTGAACCTCATCCCTCCTTTCTCCAGGTGACACTTCCTAGTAGCGGCAGGGTGCGCATCGGGCAGAGTAGATGGGGTAGTCATCGTCGTCCCCGTAGCTAGCAGTGAGTTCCCCTTTGTCAGTTGTACTTCACTCTCGGGGTATGCCCCTAAGGGCCCTGTTTTTCCCCTTTGCTTACTTGTACCTGTTGAGTGTTGGGACTATACTTAGAGTGATACGCTGTACCTTCGCTCTTTCCTTTCTTTACTTCCACGTGTGCTTCTAGTTTAGTAGTTGACGTTTATTTCCCTTACATATTCTATTAGACTTGTGTTATAGCCCTTCTGGGTCCCCGGATTCGTGGGCAGGGACCGCTAAAATCAGGTCCTCGGCTAGGGCCAAGGGTCAAGTTCTTAGGGTCGTTACACCCTCTCCTTGCTCGACATCTATGGAACCCTCCCACCCAAAGCTCACCCACCTCCCCTCCCTCGAGATTATTGACCTTAGATACAACTTCCTCTATGTCCCCCTCCCCGAGGAGCTAGCCACCCTTACCGAACTCCAGACCCTAGTCCTCAACCATGACATGTTCACTAGCGGGTGCCTCCTGGGTTGATGGTTTCCCTTGTCTCCCCATGCTCAGCACTCACAATAACTCCCTCAGCGGCCCCCTGTCGGAGTCCCTTAGTGACTTGGTGGGCCTCCGCATGCTTGCCCTCTCCTCCAATAGCCATGCTGGCCTGCTATCAATCCTCATCGCCCTCACCAACCTATAGGTGCTTGACATGACATATCACGAGTCAATTAAGGGTTATCTAAAGGGTAGGTTAGAGATTTCATGTAACACCCTCAAATATGCCTAAGTTGCACTCCATATCAAAGAGAGGCTTTTTGAAGTATTGGTTTGCTCTTGTAAAGAACTTTGTGATTAAGTGAACTTGATTGAAAGTAGTCCTATGACGGGTGACCTGCCAAGAAGTCCCTATTTTGGAGCTAATCATTGTACAAAAGGGACAAAATCATGATGTCGGTGGGCTAAAGCAATACCTCGATAACATAGAGTGTGAGACGTGACAGATTTGGTATCAGAGCTATACCTAGCAGGTGTGGGAGCTAAGTGTCACTTATGGTAAAATACTACACTATGAGAGCCACCTCTTGAGCCCATAATGGGACAAAGTGCTACATAGTTGGAGTCATCTTTTGAATCTGTGGGGACCATGTTGAGTTATGGTTATGTGAATAATCATAATCATAGTTTTGATGATGATTGTTCTGATTTGTTTTGATGATGACATACTTACTGTTCATATTATTGTTATTATAATATCACTGTCTTGTGATGAACCTACGTGCTTTCATGTTGCATATCCTTTGATAATTGGTTGCATATCATAGACAGACTGGCCACCTTGAAATCATGCTGGACAGAACTTCGGATGTTCACATTTTGTCCAAGTCTTAGACAGTCTAAGTTTGGACAATCGACTTTTGAACAGTCAGAGTCTGGAAATCGATTGATGACTAATTTGTTTATCAATCGATGACAATCGACTCTCTGAAAGTCATAACATGGATTTCCAATCACCTAAACATCGATTACCTCATGTTTAACATTGATTATCATAACATGGATTGCCAATGACTTAAACATCGATTATATCATACTTAAACATCGATTGTCATAACATGGATTTCTAAAAACTTAAACATGGATTACCTTATGTTTGACATCGATTGTCATAACATAGATTTCCTCATGTTTTTAACATCAACTATCATAACATCGATTACATTTTTCTCTGAATGCCTTAAGATCCTATTTGTGCAGGAATCATGTGATGTGCACGTGTAGCAACCTGAATTTTTACGAAAAATAAAAATTTAAATAAAGAATTTAAAACTTAGTTAAATGGATATTTAAATAGAGCATTAAATAAAACCCATTAAATGGAAAAGAGTAATGGGCTTTGCTTAATGGATCTTCTAGAATTTATTGGGTCAAAATATGAATTTACAAAGGGAGAATAGTAGGAAAATACCCTAAATTCGTAACTAAATTATTACCTAAATAGAAAAGGGGTATTTAATGCATTAAATGGGAAGTTAGAGTTGGAATTGGATTCCTAAACCTACCCCATATGGGTTAGCACGAATTTAGATCTCTTCCTAGTCTAAATAGAGATTGGAAGGCAAGGAAGGAAGGTGGGAGTAAGGAAATCTCGGAATTAAAAAGGAATTAGAGTAAAAGTAGGAATAGAAATACATACTTGCATAAATACACCTCTTAAACTCTATTGGGCAACCCTAGCTCGTTGCCAAGAGTTGCTGGACGTGGAGAGGAGGCTAAGGAGGAGAGGATTTCGTGGAGAGAAGAAGAGCTTGAAGCTTCTTCCCTTGTTCTTCAAGTTCTAGCCCTAGAAGACAATTCTAGTCAAAGGTAGGCATTCTCACAAGCATAAACCGTGAAACTTTTTTGTAGGATCTTCCTACCCTCTTGAACGAAACCCCCAAGTTTCATATTTTCCATCGATCAAATCTTTTCTTATGAATTTTCAAAGTTCTGCACACTTCATGACCCCGAGCCCTTTTCTTAAATGCATATCTTTGAATCCACTCGTCCCCTTGTCATGAAACTTTTTGAGTAAATACTGATGCATGATAGGCATCTTTTGCCCCTAAAAGCCCTAATTTTTGTTGAGCATGTTACTCGAATTAAATCGATCTTGCTCCCTGTATCATGTTCTATGTTACTTGTTCTTGTTCGTCCTCAAATCATGTTCAAAACCATGCTCTCTCTCGAATTCCTATTTACTGGAAGTACTCTCGCATGTCTAGTTTCATTTGCCCCTGATTTCATGATTTTTCATCGTGTATATAATTAGTTATGGATTTCTGAACAACCCTCTATCAAAAATTAAAATCCCTGGTCCGCAATCCAATGTCTGGTCTGACTCCTGTCAGAGTCAGGCGCAGACAACCAGAAGGCGACACCTCGATATGTCGTTTTCTGGGGCCTGATTGCGACACCATCCCTGTCGCGACCAAGAAGGCGACAGGTGAGCCATCACGTTCTCAGTACCCGATTTGCATGCTCTGTCGCGACCTGTGTGCCAGGCCCTGTCGCGTTCTGCCCTGACCCTGTCGCATTCCTTACAGGCCTATGTCGCCTTCTCAGAGTTTTGCAGAAAAACCCATGAAAAATATTTTTATCGCTTTCTTACCGTTATACCCCCAGTAAAAACCCTACTTAAAAATGGTGCTATATTGAATGATTTAAAAATACATGTTCACGACTTATTTCTATCTATGATTTCTCTTGCACTTGCACACACTTGAACCATCCATATATGGCTGAAATCTTGCAGAAAATATCTCATAATGTATCTGGTAATTTATTGCAATAAAGCATATTAATTGCCCTATTTTTTTTTAAGGACATGTATTCGTTTCTTGCGTTGTTTATATACCGACATTGACGCTCCACTGTTCTAGAATTCCTCTAGAACGTCGGGCACCTGTTTTTAAACACACTTTTCTTGGCTTGTGGTGAACTCTCCGTCGGATATTCCTTTCGCCGGACTAGTGAACTCTTGCACATACCTCCGTAAGTCTCCTCTGATCATGGATTCCCACATGGTCGACGAGCCGGTTGTACCCTAATACTTATGATACCCTTTAGGGATCTATATGATCCAAACGGCTATTAGAGATTCACTCTCGTCTTAAATCACGCCGGACCTCTGGACCTGTGCATAACAAGGACAGTGGTAGGGTCGTGAGTTCCACCTGACTGCCAATACGACGTGCGCGTGTTGTGCAACTGTTACTATCGCCTGTTTACTCGTCGTATTACGTGCAATGACCCCTAGCTCTCATCTGTACTCTACTCGCTCGTCTATTCACGTTCACTCCACTTTCTCGTCTATTCATCTAGTGCTCTCATCTACTTCTTGGTACTCTATATTGGCCATTGACTGATTGTCTAAAGATAAACAATATAACCAATGCTTGGCAATATATAAAGGGCCCGATCTGGTCCTGGGATGTGCGCCCGAAAGTGCTAGTGCCCATGGGAGTTAAATGATCAGAGTGTTTGGCATTACACTCAAGTGCTATCTATCTCGACTATCTATATGACAATCAAAAACACAAAACGTGCTACACTCTCTCGATGTCTAGAATGACAAACAAGTGCTATACTCGTCGTGCTATTACTATACTTGTGCTAGTCGTGCTATGGCCATTCTGCTATTCGTGTTATACTCGATACTTGTGCTACTTTGGAAAACTATACTCGCTCTCGTGCTATTGTGTTATCTCTTGCTATATTTGACTCTCTTGTACCTGCTATCTTTAGATACTCTGCCATTAAATGCATTAATTAATTAAAGCCTGCTTGAGTCTGAGATTTAAGTCCTACTGGGCGTTATCGCTCACCCTACGTTATTTGATGTTGTGTTCTCAGGTGAGACCGAGGATGACACATACACTCACGAGGAAGGGAATGACCAAGAGTGAAGCCAGGAGTACCCTCGAGTCATTATGTTATCTTAGAGTTATAGTTAGTCATTTCCTTTTATTGAAATGTAATTGGGCCCTATAGATTGGCTCTGATATTAGTGGTTGTAACTAGACATTTGAAAAGTTATTAATGAGAAAGATTTGATTTAGTATCATTCAATGTGCAATGGTTTGATGTCTAGTATTTGCTCTATACCTTTTCTTGCAACTGCCTTCGCTCTCCGATATTCCGCATTGGGGCGTGACAACATGCCACTTAAGGGATCTGGGTACACACAACCCTAAGTATGAGGTTTGGACATTTGGGTATAAATAGGCCCTTATCCTTTGCGAAAAGGGTGCGGCCAGAAAGTGAAGCACAGAAAGAAGCGGGAAAAAGGGAGAGCTCAGAGAGAGAAGCAGAATTGCGCCGCCAGGAAGAGAGGAAGCAAAGGAAGAAGAGTAAAGCTACCTGATCGAAGAGATTTGTCGATCTTCTTCCTCATCTAGAGATCTAGCCTCTGAAGAAAGACATCAAGTTCGTAAAGCTTCATTGAAGTCCAGTTGTTCTCTAACAGAGGAGAGCACCGACAAAGGTTCTTGGTTTGTGTGTGTGTTTTCTGAGTGTTGATTGATTTGCACAAGTGTTATGTGCAGATTAATCTCTATTAGAGAGTGTGTTTTAGTGTGTGTGCTCTTTGAGTGTTTTTGCTCAAGTGTGTGGACTGAGCCATTGTGCTTTGAGTGTGTGTGGTTGAGTCGTCGAGCTCTTGTGTGTGTTGTACTCAGTTTCATTGAGTAGTGTGTGCCTCACTCTTTGAGGGGTGGATGTAGGAATCACCTTGTGATTCTCGAACCACCTAAAAATCTCTTTTGCAGTGGTTTTCTAATTGTATCTTCGTTAGGTGTATGCATAGGGATTTCGATCACACACTGTTTGTTTGATTGTCTCACACATCAACTACACACACCAACATCAGATCAGTATAGTTATCATTGAATTGAGTTATAATCTGAAGTAATTTCTTTAAATTGCTTGAGCTTCCACTGTGTTGATAATAGATCTATTCAACCCCCCCGCCCTTCTAGATCTATTCAACCCCCCCGCCCTTCTAGATCTATTCACCCTGCTCATTCGATTCGATCCTACAATTAGTGTTAATCTCTATTTCTGATTCTGATCTGATTTGATCGCATTTGTTTAATACATCTAGTTTGATCTGTGTGCTTGATTTTTCAACTGCTATACAATTTGATTCATGGATTCTCGAGGTTTTGTTGTCGAGGGTCACTCTATAAATAGACCACCCTACTTTGATGGGTCTGACTATGCTTACTGGAAGAACCAAATGCAAGTGTTTCTTGGAGCCCAAAATTATGAAATCTGAATGATTGTTGAAAAAAAGCGTTATAAAATCACTGGCGATGAGGATACATGGGCCAGAGAGCAAATAAGAAAGGCTACATTAAATATTAGTGCTATGAACATGCTTCGATGTGCAATTCATCCCAAAGAATATGCTAGAGTGTCCATGTGCTCCTTTGCATAGGAAATGTAGAACAAACTTCGATTGATGTATGAGGGAACATCACAAGTTAAAGAAACTAAGGCCAATTTGTTGATTTCTGATTATGAATTGTTTACCATGAAGTCTGATGAATCTATATCTGAAATTTTTGCTAGGTTCATTGTAATTGTTAATGGACTGAAAGGATTAGGTAAGGATTACACTGATGCTGAGCTGGTAAGAAAAATCCTTCGTTCCTTATTTCATGCATGACATACTAAGGCAACTGTCATTGAGGATTCTAAGGACTTATCCAAAATCTCTCTCGATGAGCTCATAGGATCACTGATGACTTATGAAATAAAATTGAAAAGAACTGAAGAACATATGCTAAAGGCTAAACCAACTATACTCAAAGCCTCAACAAGTGCAAAAGACAAAGAGAAAGAAATTAATGTGTCTAAATCATCTGAATCTGATGAGGATGAAATAGCCCTCATCACTAGACAGTTCAGAAAATTTTTGACATCAAGAATTAGGAAACACCATGGAAAACACAACAAAGCCATTGGCAAGAAACAATTTCCATCTTCATCTTCTCATCTAAACAGAAATGACAAGAAAACTAATAATCTAATTATATGCTACAGGTGCAATAAGCCAGGACACATGAAAGGTGAGTGTCCTAAATTCAAAAGAGACATGAGCAAGAAGTATAGGAAGGGCATCAAGACAAATAAGCCAAATGCAATGCTAGCAACGTGGTCGGATGAAGACCAGAGTGAAGAAGAGGGAGACAATTCCTCAAGTTTTGAAAATGAGGTAGTGTGCTTTATGGCTATAGTAAAGTAAGCTCTTCTTATGAAGAATATACAGTTGATGACTCGCAAGATGCTTATGCCACATTGGTTGAAAAATGTTCTGAAATAAGAAAAGAAAACAAATATCTAAAAGAAAAATTGAAAACATTATGCATAATATTTCTCTAGCAAGTAGAATGTTAAAACTTGAAAAGGAAATATCTGAATTTAATGATGAAAGAGAAGTAATGTTGGATGAATTGGATAAATTCAAAATCATGTCTTAGAAGGCTAATAATGTGATTGAAAAATTGACAGAGAAAATTGAAATGCAACGAAAGGAAAAATAATAAGCAATTGATGAAATTGAAAAACTTAATAAATTGCTGAATGAAAAGGATCAAGTGATAAAGAATTTCACAAAAGGGAAATAAAATCTTGATGCCTTGTTGAGACTTAAAATGAATGCTAAAAAGTATAGACTGAGATTTACCACAGAAGAACCAACAAGAACTAAAACATTTGAGAAGAAAGAAAAACCTTTCAAAATTCCTTTGATAAAGTTTGCTAAAAGCAACAGTTCAGAAAATAAGAATAAACAATTATCAAAGAAAACATCTGAAACAGTCAAAAACTAGAATAAAAATAATGTATCTAATCAGAAGAAACCAATCAGGTCGACACATGTTGTAGAGAGGTCGGCACAGGTTAGCCATAAGTTGAAATTTGTGGCCACTGTGTCGACACACATTCAACATAGGTCAACCTATATGTTTCTGAAAGATAAAAGGATGTTAAACAAAAATTCAAACAAAAATCTGAAAAATTATAAAAATCCAAAACACATTTTCAGGATATTGATTGGAGGTCTAGAGCATCATATCAATCTAATTGGATCAATTCTTGGAATCAATGGTACCACGCCCTCATCGGTACAAGTTACTTTCATTCAATCCAAACTTTCCAAGATATCAATAGATTTTTTTGGTCTGGATCTCCACAGATGAACAAACATGTCAGAATGTATACTTTTTCTGTTTCTGAAAGAAAGAACACTGTTATTTACATTCCTAATCAAAATGTCAAACCACCAAAAAGGGAAGTTATTTCAGAAGTGAAACCCAAACCAAAAATGACTCAAATATGAATTAGAAAAGATTTTCTATTTTTGCTTAATCAAACTGATAGTCCCAACAATGTTTGGGTACCAAAATTTTTTCTCCTCTGATATGATATATGCAAGAAGGCCGTGCACCCAGCTCAAATGTGTGGTATCTTGATAGTGGGTGTTCACGGCACATGATTGGAGACGGGATAAAGTTTACATGTCTGGTTGAAAAGGAAGGAGAATCTATCACATTTGGAGGTAAAAAAATAAAGGGAAAATAATTGGATTTGGAAAAGTTGGTAAATCTTCCTCAAACTTAATTGAAAATATTTGTTAGTTGATGGTTTGGATTATGATTTGTTGAGCATTAGTCAATTGTGTGACAAAGGTCACAAAGTTGTTTTTGAGTCAAACTCTTGCAAAATAATTGACTCTTCATCTGAAAAAATAATCATCTTTGGAAAAAGAGATAACAATGTTTACTTGATAAATCTTGACAAATTTTTTGATGAAAACATCTGTTTGGTTGCTAATAAAAATGAAATTGCATGGACATGATATAAGAGACTTGGTTATGCAAGTTTCAACACCTTGAATAATTCATAAGGCTAAATCTGGTTAAAGGACTTCCTGAATCTTTTCCTAATGTTAAAAATCAAGTTTGTGGGATATGTGCTCAAGGAAAACAAACTAGGAAATCTTTTAAGATCTTCAATGGTGTACTCACTACTAAGCCACTTTCTTTACTTCACATGGACCTTTTTGGGCCAACAATAATTCTCAGTCTTGGAGGCAAACGTTATGGATTTGTCATCATTGATGATTTTACTTGATACTCTTGGGTTATCGTTCTATCGCACAAAAGTGAAACTTGTCATGGATTTAGGAAATTCTGTAACAGTGCTTTAATGGGATTTTCACACAAAATTAAGTCCATCTTGACTGATTATGGAGGTGAATTTGAGAATAGAGCTTTTTCTGATTTATGTGCTGAATTGAGCATTTTCCATAAATTTTCCTCTCCAAGAACTCCAGAACAAAATGAAGTTGTAGAAAGAAAGAATAGAACTCTTGTGGAAATGGCTAGGACTATGCTCTTGGAAAGCAAACTGCACAAATCCTTCTGGGCTGAAGCTGTGAATATAACAAACCACATTCTGTATAGAGCATTGGTCATACCATAAATCAGAAAAACCCCCTATGAACTCTTGAAAACAAAAAACCCACCTTGTCTTACTTTAAGGTTTTTGGTTGCAAATATTTTGTACATAACAACAATAAAGAAAATATTGATAAGTTTGATGCTAAGAGTCTTGAAGCTATTTTTCTTGGTTATTCTGAAAAGTCTAGAGCATATAAAGTCTACATTATGAAGAATAAAATTGTGGAAGAATCTCCACATATAGTCTTTGATGAAAGCTCTTATAAATCTGATGGTTCTACTTCTTACAGGACTCTACAAAATGCAGAAAAAGATGGTCTTATTATTGAATCTTCACCAATTGTTGAGGAGCATGAAGGAGCCTCTGAAAATTTGAACAATCCAGCACCTACCACAAGTGGATCAGGTAATATTGTTCCAGAACTGAATGAAACTCAAGAGGTAATTTCTGAACCCAGACTTTTAAGAGATCATCCTAGTGAGAATGTAGTTGGTAACTTTCAAGATAGAGTTAGAACTAGATCATCTTTTCAAAATGTAATAAATGAAGACCGTTTGACACTACTTTTCCAAATTGAACCTAAGTCTATTAATGAAGCTCTAACTAGTGAAGAGTGGATCAATGCAATGTATGAAGAACTTCATCAATTTGATAGAAAAAATGTGTGGGAATTAGTACCAAAGCCTAGTGACTAGTCTGTCATTGGCACTAGATGGGTCTTCTGAAATAAATTGAATGAAGATGAACATGTTGTTAGAAATAAAGCTAGACTAGTTGCAAATAGGTACAATCAATAATTTGTAATTGAGTTTGAAGAATCATATGCCTCTGTAGCTAGACTAGAAGCTGTAAGAATCTTTCTTGATTTTGTATAATTCCTAAAATTTAAAGTCTATCAAATGGATGTCAAAAGTGCTTTCTTGAATGGAATCATTAAAGAAAATATTTTTGTGGGTCAACGTTTGGGTTTTGAAAATGAAAAATATCCTGAACATGTTTTCAAGCTCAATAAGGCTCTTTATGGTCTTAAGCAAGCTCCAAGAGCTTGGTATGATCGTTTGAGTTCTTTTCTTCTGAATAAAGGATATACAAGAGGTAATGAAGATCAAACTCTATTTACAAAAAATGTCAAAAATCAAATCATTGCTATTCAAATTTTGGTTGATGATATAATCTTTGGATCTACAAATAAAGAATTGTGTACTAAATTTGCTAACCATATGCAAACTAAATTTGAAATGAGTTTGATGGGTGAATTACAATTCTTTTTGGGATTGCATGTACATCAAACAAATGAATGAATATTTGTAAGTCAAACCAAATATGTGAAAGAGCTCTTGAAGAAATTTGACTATCAGCACCTCAAACCTTCAAGCACACCAATGGCCATAAACGTAAGATTAGAGGAGAATTCATCTGGTAAGTTAGTAAATCCCAAGACTTATAGAGGCATGATTGGCTCTGTACTCTACCTTACAACTTCCAAGCTGGTTATTCAATTCAGTGTGTGCTTATGTGCTAGATTTCAGGCCAATCCTAAGGAAAGTCATATGCTACCTGTGAAAATAATTTTTAAATATCTTGTTTTTTTTTTTTTTTGGCAAATATCTGGGAGAGGTGGAAGGAGAGTGCTCACCCCTTCAGGGAAGGGATAAGGGAACCACTCCACCTCCACACAACAACCAGAGAGATTTTATTAATAAATGGTAAAGAAAGATACATCAGGGCCTTAAGGAAGGAAACCCTGCCTTATCCAGACGACAGGGTCCCTTAACAGAAGAAGGAAAATTGGCCCAAGAAAACCAGGAATTACAAGGTTCAATAGAGGAGCAACCAAAGGTAGCCAGAGCATCCGCAACCTGGTTAGCTTCTCTAAAAACATGACAAATAGAAACACAGAGAGACTGACATTTAGATAATATGTCAGTAACAGGATAAACAAGCTTCCAGGGACAAGGAAACAAACCCTTAATGATTTGCACAAGAACCAAAGAGTCAGACTCAATAAGAAAATTAGTAACACCTTTAGCGCTGCACAATCTAATTCCATCCCTTAGAGCAAGCGACTCAGACTCAAGGCTGGATCGAATGTTGGGGTATCGATGTGCAAAGCAGAAAATAACATCCCCACGATCATTCCGAAGAACTCCACCACCTGCTGCGATGCCCGAAGAGTGCTTGAGAGTGCCATCGACGTTGAGCTTGAATCTCCCCGTGGGGGGAAGCAACCACTTGACAATCTTTGGGGACTGTCTAAAAGACTGAGGAAGATGAATCCCCCAGTGAGAAATAGACCTACGCTGATCAAGAGCAACGTCTTTCAGAGCGAGCACCGAGGCGCTAATAGCATCCTGCACATTCATCCGAACTTTAAATAACACCTGAGAGCTGGACATGGTAACTGAATCGTATCTTGCACGGTTTCGACTGCACCAAATCTCCCAAATGACAGATAAGAAGATGAATCGAGCAAGCTTCCACCAAGAAGCACCGCCAAATCTGGTAGACAGGTAGGAGATAGGTGCATGCGCTACATTTTGCACAGTCAAATTCTGAAACTTGAGCACATCAAAAAGAGAGTCCCACACATCATTGGCTACATCATTGGTAAAAAATAGGTGGGTGCTGGATTCAACACTTGGGATAGAGCAGCAAGAACACTTGGAACAGAGAGGAATTCCACAACCCATCAGAACTTCATCCGTCGGAACACATCCTTTCACCAGACGCCAGGCAAGAATAGACCACTTTAAAGGGATATCACGGCTCCAAAGATTGCCCCAGCCAGCAACCAAGCCACCTTGAGAAAGGTTCCTCACTGAAGAGGAAGTGAAAATACCATGAGAGTTTGGACACCAAATCCACTTATCCACATCACCATAAACCGCAATAGTAATATTTAGAACCGTTGGAGGGCAGAACTGATGTGCCAGCATAAGGTGGCGACCTCCAGATTCCTGAATAACGTCATTGACAGACAGATGTTTGTGTGGAAGACTCCGCCATATGTTTTCAGGAAGGAAGTAGTGTAAAGGGACAGACCCAGTCCAAACATCATACCAAAAACTAACCTTAGAATTCATGCTCGCAAGGAATACTCGATGGTTGGAAGCAACCAAGGAGGACGCATGCCTCCAAAGTCTCCTATCAGCTGCAGACATCAACATATAAGTAGCTTCCGAGTAATGACTAATATGAAGATATTTTGCCTTGAAAAAATTACCCCACAAAGAATCACCAGTAATCACTTTCCATAGCATTTTAGTTTTTAGAGCAATTTGCATATCATGAATGTTAAGAACCCCAAGACCCCCACACTCTCTGGGCTTCGCAATATTTTTCCAGGAGACCCAGTGCTTCTTCGGAGAGCCTTCATAAGAACCCCAGAAAAAGTTGGCAAGCAACTTGTGAAAGCTTTTGATGACCGAACTGGGGATAGATAAAGATGACATAGTGTAGATTGGAATGGCAGATAACACATGTCTCACAAGAACCAGCCTTCCACCGGAGGACAGAAATCTCGATTTCCAAGCTTGAAGCCTTTGAGCCGTTTTAGATAGGATATGAGAGAAATAGATAGGCCTTCGCCTGCCATGATAAAGTGAAATACCAAGATACTTGAAGGGAAGCGCACCCCTAGGAAAACCAGTGATATGGCCAATAGATCGGCTGATAGATGAAGACGCCTTTTCATGAAGAATGAAAGAACTCTTTGCCACATTAATCATCTGCCCCGAGGCTGCCTCGTAGGCCCTCAAAAAGACCATAAGGCGCTGAACATGTCTGGCCGAACCATTGGAGAAGATGAGAGTATCATCAGCAAAAAGGAGATGGGATATGAGCGGACAACGTCTCAAGGTCTGATAGGCACCACCAAGACTTCGACTAAACAAGTTTGACAGCCCCCTACTTAAAACCTCTTGAGCCAAAATGAAAAGCACAGGAGCTAGAGGGTCCCCCTGACGAACACCTCTGGAGGATTTAAAAAAACCATGAATTTCACCATTAAAAAGCACAGAGAACCAGCAATTAGAGAGAAGAGGCTCAATAAGAGAAATAAAACTAATAGAAAAACCGAACTTATGCAGCACCGCATAGAGGAAGTCCCATTCCAATCGGTCATAAGCCTTGGCCATATCCAGTTTAAGGATCACATTCCCACCTCTGCATTTCCTAGCGAGATGCTGCGCCATTTCCATGGCCAAAGAGACATTTTCAGATATACTCCTTCCCTTAACAAAAGCACCTTGTTCTTTAGATATTAATAAAGGTAGAACCTAAGCAATCCTGTCATTTAGAATCCGGGAAATAATTTTGTAGAAGAAGTTGCACAGACTGATAGGCCAAAAATCAGCACAGACCTTAGGACAATCAATCTTCGGAATCAAAGGAATTAAGGATGAAGTGAAACCCCTGGGAAGAGCATGACCACAAAAATAGGCTTGCACAACACTACAAACATCAGATTCAATAAAACTCCAGCATGAGTGAAAGAAGTGACCAGTGAAACCATCAGGCCCCGGGGCACTATCAGGGGACATAGACATGACAACTCTTTTGATTTCTTCCATAGGCGGAATGGAACAAAGCATGTCATTGTGGTTGCTGTTAAGGACAGTAGGAATAATACCCATTAACTCCTGATTGATACTGTGGTCTTCCGACGTGAAAGCCTTGGAAAAGTGTGCAACAAATAAAGAAGCTATATCGTCCTTATTGTCCACAGGATCGCACTCATCATTGTTTATTTGGGAGATGATCGAATTTCTACGACGGGAATTAGCATAAGCATGAAAAAATTTGGAATTCCCATCACCTTCTTTCAGCCACTTTAACCTGGATTTCTGTCTCCAAAAAATTTCTTCCTGAGCATGGCAGCGCAAAAGAGCTTGGCGGGCGACTTGCAACTGGTCACTGTTTCCCTGGGAGTCGTCAGCATCAAAATTGGATTGAGCAATCTGAAACTCATCTTCAGCAGTCAGAACATTGTTAGTAACATTCTTGAATATATTCTTATTCCACTGACGGAAGAAAGTTTTCATGTGCTTTAATTTCATCGCCATAGAAAGAAAGGGTAAGATGTTTGAGGAGCTGCCAGCCAGCTCTGCTTGGCATCAGCCAGAAATCTGTCATGGGAAGACCACATTTGTTGGAAACAAAATCTAGAAGGCATACGTTGCACAGCGGGTGAAGTAGAAATAATAAGAGGGTAGTGATCACTGCATGCCCGAGATAAATGTTGAACCTGAATGTCCGGCAGGGTGAGAACCCATTCACCATTTAAAAGCACTCTATCCAACCTTGCCCAGATACCATTAGAAGACTGACCATTGAACCAAGTAAAGCGGCTACCCATGAACCCGGCATCTTCAAGACCTGCAGCGGCTACACAAGCCTGGAAGTCAATCATAGATCTCTGAAAAGCCATCCTACCACCTCTCTTTTCATGAACATCAAGGATACTATTAAAGTCACCTCCAATAAGCCAAGGAATAGCACAAGTAGCAGAAAAATCAACAAGGGTGTCCCAAAGAACTCTACGTTCAGCTAGTAAGCAACTGGCATGAACAATAGTAACAAATACATCCCGCTGGCCGGGAGAGCACAAACGAACAGTAATAAATTGATCCGAAGAAGACACCAGGTTAGCAGTAATATGAGCCTTCCAGAAGAGCCATATTCTTCCTTTATCAGTAGAATTCAAGAGACAATAATCCATGCCCAGCTTTTGTCTATAAGTATCAATTTTGTCATAGGGAAGCTTAGGTTCAATTATAGCCAAGAAGGAAATATCATGATGCCGAATAAGGAATTTTAGACGATGGATGGAAGACTTATTACCAATACCTCTAATGTTCCATATAATAGCTTTCATTGAGAACTACTGAGAGGAGGTGTTAACAGAGGCACTCCTGCGCAAAGCTGACCTGGTCTTGACACCTTCCACCACCTTTTCCACCACATTTTCTGTACCCACAAAGTTGGCATGAATAGCTATGAGATCAGAGTTATCCAAAGAGGAAGTAGACCCCGGTAAGGATATAACATGATGCATGGGCGGGCAGATGTCACTATTAATATTTAACTCCATCGGAATGAAAGGAAGTGAAGTATTCTCCTCAACATCAACAGGCTTCTGCTCCACAGGTAAACACTGCATATCAGTGGACTCTCCTGCATTATCGTCAAAGTCATTATTAGTAGCATGAGCATCAACCCCCAGACCATTTCCAGTGTTGACTTCAGGTACATTAGCAAGCATATCAACTGGCACTACATCGTCGTTCAGAATACCATCTTCAACCATTATAGTCTGCGCAACAAGAGACTCAACAGGAGGACATATATCTTCTTGGCCAGACCTGATAACAATGTTATCAGAAGAAACCATAGCAGTATTAGTAACATTGTTATTTTCCACCACATGATTTTTCTCATGAACCAACGCACGAGACGACGTAACCGGACGCCAAATCTGCTTTGTCGGGGGATCCTGATGATCCGGCTTGTTGATAACCAGCACGACTTGTTGATAACCAGCATAGATGGCTCATCAGCAGGTATATGTTTCTTACATTTGGAATCAGCATGACCTAATCTCTTACAGCTCTTGCAGTAAACCGGAGGGTTATGGTAGAAACGAGGCTGCCATTGACCACCAGAACCAACGCCTATCCAAACCCGCTCAGGGAGTTGTTTGGAGATATCCAACTGAACACAAACTCGCGCAGCATGAGTACGAGACAACGTAGCTGTGTCTCTGTCCACCTGTAAGACTTGTCCAATACTACCAGCAATTGACCTCAACATGGAATCATTATAGAAATTAGCAGGAAGCCCAGGCATGTCCACCCACACAGGAACAACAGACGAGTCTTCATCCGGAGAAAAATCCATGGACCTGAAAAAACTGAAAGAAATAACCCTTGACAAATAATGATTCCTTCAGAAGCACCTTAAGATAATCCTCTTTATCCTGAAATCGAAGGAGGAGATGCCTACCATCCAACGCACTAATGATGAACTCCTTGGCGAAATTAAAGCGTTGGGCTAAATGCATACGGATCTCCTGAAAGGAAGGCCTACCCACAGGGGTGCGAGCGATGATAGCATGCTTAAACGGAGCACAAGATATACGAACCTCCTCCATGGAGAAAAACACTGCAGGCTCACCAGAGTCTGTACAAGCTGGGCTATGGATCTTGAGAGGGAGTGCAGGGGGCAAGACAGACGCCATGAGAATTTCGGCAAAGGACTTGTGGGACGTCGAAGTAGCATTTGTATGGCCGGGCGAGGGAGGGACCTCCGCATTAATGTAACTGCATGATCCTTCAACGTGGGCCGATACCCCCGACGCGATACCTGCATGGATACCTACATGGGGGACGATCGCGGCTACACGAGCGGGAGCAGAGCCTCCCCAGGCGGATCGACTAGGGGAGGTCGGGGGACCCGTCGGCGACCCCATGGCCGGCGGCGGTCAACGCCAGAGCAGGTCGGCGGCGCCAAACCCTAGCAGAGCAACGGATGGCAGGGAACGTAATATCTTGTTGGTACATGTGATCTTGGAATCTGGTATCCTGCTGGTTGCCAACTAGATTTAATTGCTTACTATGATGTTGATTATGCTAGTTGTAAGCTTGATAGAAAAAGTACTAGTGGTTTGTGTTTATATCTATGTGGATGTCTAATCTCTTGGGCTTCCAAAAAACAACATTCAGTAGCTCTATCCAATGCAGAGGCTGAATATGTTGCGGCTGGTTGTTGTGGTACTCAAATTTTTTGGGTAAAACACTAACTCCTAGACTATAATCACAAATTTGGTTGTATTCCTATTCTATGTGACAACACTAGTGCAATCAATCTTTCTAAGAACCCAATTCAGCATTCACGAACAAAACACATTGACATAAGGTACAATTTTTTAAGAGATGAGGTTGCTAAGAAATTTTTTGAGCTTCATTTTATTGACACCGAAAGACAGATTGCAGATATCTTCACTAAGCCTCTCTCAAAAAATAGATTTTCATTCTTGAGGAGAGATCTTGGCTTGTGCAACTTTTCACATTCTTGATATCTTTCATTTCACTCTTGCAAATAAAAGTCTTTTTCTTCTTGCTAATAAATTCCTATCTCTGACACTGCATTGGTACTTTATTACTCAAACCCTCTTCAATAATTCTCATGCTCACCTTGTGAGGGGGAGCTACATGAAAGTGAGTGTCTTTATCACAATCTTTCTCTATTTTGATTCCTAAGCATTTGAATCATTGAGGCTCTATGATATTCCTATATGAGAGATTTCAAACATAAAGACTAAAATAATTGTGCACTCAGTTTAGTCTTAAAAATACAATCTAAAAACAAGTTCATGCCAGTTTTTAATGCTGAACTCATTTAAACTGAGATGCAAAATACTTGTAGGCACATAAGTAGCTTTAGTGTTTAACATGTGTATGTTTTGAAGCTATAACACTGTTAAGAATAATCTTTCTACACTCATGATCATGCCTAGTCTAATCAATGAGTGTCCGTTCCTGCAAAATTTGAAAAACAAATTAAAGAAAGATAGAGAGATACAAATAGAGCAATGAAAAGTTCATTTCATCACTGAGTAACCGGGCTCATTGCACCTAACCAAGTGTTTGGCTCGCATCAAAAGGTGATAAAAAAATATTTTCAACTCTATATAAGATAATGAAGGTTACACCACTGAGTAATCAGGGGTCTTGCATTGAGTAAATATGACCTCTTGTACTAAAAGGTGTGATTTGACCAATTTATTCTTGTATTCTCTCTCACAAAATGACAAAAAAATTCAAAGTATAAAAAGAACAGACTAAGCATTGATTTAGATGAAGTTCATGATCACAGAGTTTAGAGTTATTGTTCTACATTGTATTAAATGTTTAGCTACTAAACTCATGTGATAAACACTTATGTCAACTCATATAGGTCACTTTCACTCACATTTGCTTCATCTTTTTAAATATATTTAGTTTATTAAAACCTTGACATATGATGGGAGTGAATGTATCTTTGTTATTAAACTTTGTTGCACAATCATAAGACATAATAATCTCTCTCTCATATTTTAATATCTAAGATCTCATAGATTCTGATCATTTCTGATACATCCATCTCCCAATTCCCCTCCTTACCTTCATGTCACTCATACTTTGATCTCCACTCCTTGATGTCCTTTGGTATCACATCTGTGTCCCATCTTAGAGGAAGAATGTTTTGCCTTGAGGGTGACTATACCAGTCCTTGATGAAGGGGGAGGTTTTTTCTTTTGTTGTTGTCAAAAAGGGGGAGAACTTTTAGATGTTGAGATTGCTTCAGAGTTTTTTGTCATCATCAAAAAGGGGGAGAATGTTGAGTTATAGTTATGTGAATAACCATAATCATAGTTTTGATGATGATTGTTCTGATTTTTTTTGATGATGACATACTCATTGTTCATATTATTGTTATTATAATATCATTGCCTTGTGATGAACCTACGTGCTTTCATGTTGCATATCCTCTGATAATTGGTTGCATATCATAGATAGACTAGCCACCTTGAAATCATGCTGGATAGAACTTCGGATGTTCACATTTTGTCCAAGTCTTAGACAGTCGAAGTTTGGACAATCAACTTTTGAATAGTCGGAGTCTGGAAATAGGTTGATGACTAATTTATTCATCAATCGATAGCTGACAATCGAATCTTTGAAACTCATAACATGGATTGCCAATCACTAAAACATCAATTATCATAACATGGATTGCCAATGACTTAAACATCGATTACATCATTCTTAAACATCGATTGTCATAACATGGATTGCTAATAACTTAAACATGGATTACCTTATGTTTTACATCGATTGTCATGACATAGATTGCCTCATGTTTTTAACATCAACTGTCATAACATCGATTACCATTTTCTCTGAATGCCTTAAGATGCTATTTGTGCAGTAATCATGTGATGTGCACGTGTCACTTAAGGGCTTTGGGTACACGCAACCCTAAGTATGAGGTTTGGAAATTTGGGTATAAATAGGCTCTTATCCTTTGCAAAAAGGGTGCGGCCAAAAAATGAAGCACAAAAGAAGTGGGAAAAAGGGAGAGCTCAGAGAGAGAAGAAGAATTGCTCTGCCAGGAAGAGTGGAAGTAGACGAAGAAGAGCAAAGCTACCTGACCGAAGCAATTTGTCGATATTCTTTGTAAGACCCGGCCCTCTTGGGCCCTTGGCCTGGTCCTCAGGGTCGCGACAGGCACCCTAGTCACGACCCTGTGGTGACACACCTGGCCATCGCGACATGCTCGCGACGGGGGTGGGCATCGCGTTCTGGTCATGGCGTCGGGAGGTGTCGCGACTACTTTTCTGATAGACGTGACTGCTGTCCTCTCTGTCAGAATAGTCGTGTCGGGTGTTAGGTGCATACAGTATTGAAGCGACCTGGTCAACCATCGCGTTTGCTTTTCCCGGTCTTCAAGGTTTGACCACTTTTGGGGTCGCGCCGGGGGTGGCCGTCGTGACATGTTGTTGTCGTGCCGGGCCAACCCGTCACGTCTTGGGGGCCGTCGGTTTAAAAACCGAGTCTGTGCCGCATTTCCCCCTCTCTCCCTTTCTCTTCTTCTTCTTCCTCTCTCGAGCTCCCTTGCAATTTCTCATCGGTTCTTGGTGCTTGTGGTGCTCGTGCTGAGGTGGTGTCGTCCCGCTCATGCAGGGGACGTGCTCGTGGTGCTTGGAGTGAGGAGGAGGTGGTCATTCCAACGTGAAGGCCCCAACGGGTCGGCTCTACACTTAGAGGTAGAGACCCTCATTCTCCTCTCATCCTAGCATGCTCCCCTCCCCCTTGAGATGATGCTTTCCTCGTGGTTTGGGTTGTAGGAGTGTGAGAACCATGCTCGTGGTTGAGTGAGGTTTCCATTGAGCGTAGATTCTTGTAAATCCATGTTTGTGGGGTTTTAAGGGTGGTTTGCATGGTTTAATGGCTTTTCTTCATGTTAAGCATGCTCCCCTCCCCCTGTGGAATGCTTGTATCAGTTTTTTGGGGTGATCTCCGGGAGGACTGCACCGGAACCTCCCTCGGTTGAAGACGCGACCACTATAGAGGTCGCGATGATGTCGCGGCGGCCTTGCCAGTCACAACATCATCATGATGCTCTTGATCGTCGTGACCTGGTCGCGACGGCTTGGACCATCGCGACAGTGTCGCGACCGGTCTGGGTGTCGCGACAAGGTCGCAACGACCCGATGCGTCGCGACTGCAACAGAGAGACAGGTAGGTCTTGCGAAGTTCTGTGTTTTTGTGGAGTCTTCGCCATTTCCACTTTTACTGTACCCATGGCATCTGTGCCAGTTCCCTAGTACAGTCCTACGCTAGTCGTTCACCCAGGTGCTCGGCACCTGAGGGCTTGTCCCTTGAGAGAGGTAGTTACCGTTGCCTGGGACCCCCATCCTCGTGCGCCTTAGAGAGAGCGTTCGGGGCAATGAGCGTACTCGAGTCACGGACTCTAGAGTTGAGGGGGAAATGGTGGTTAGGACGGTTGCGTCAAGTCATTTTCAGAGCTCTCTTGGTTAGGCTTGGGACACCGAGGACGACCGGAGTTCTACCCGGTGCAGGCTAGCCAGTCCTTCTTCTCACTGCCTCGCTCTTTGTTGCCCCGAAACCACCTAGAGAGGCTAGGCGTGGGACCGTAGTCCATCCAGACTACGGCAGTTACTGTTGTGTACTTTGTGTCCTACCTCACTCTGATGAGACGTGGAGGTTTGGACCTAGGTCGAGGATAAGACGTTAGTGGGCGCACCTGACCGCTTGACTAGTGGTATTGCTTTCCATAGCTAGTGTTTCTTGTCCAGGCAGAGTTCCCTCTGTCTGTGTTGCTAGCCATGTGGTGGTCACAATGAACAGTCGTACGGAGTTTCCGACCGTGTTGTACTTCCGTACCGTTGCTGGTAGTAGCATTACTTCCGCACTCTTCGTTTGTAGGTAGCAGATATAACTGCTGTTATTTAATGGTTTATATATATTCTTCTGTCTGTTAGAACGAGTAGGAGATTGATAGTCCCTACTGAGCTTCTATTGTGAAGCTCATCCCTCCTTTTTCCCACGTGAGACTTCTCAGCAGCAGCAGGGCGTGCGTCGTGCGGAGGAGACAGGGCAGTAGTCGTGGGCCCCATAGCTAGCAGTGGTTCCCCTTCTCAGTGTACATCAACCTCGGGATATGCTCCTAAGGGACTTGTTATCCCCCTGCTTCTACTTGTACTAGTTGTGTGTTGGGACTGTACTTAGAACGATATGCAGCGGTCTCACTCTCTTTTCTACTTCTGCGTGTGTTCTCCTAGTTAGCAGTTGATGTTTACTTCCTTTACATATTATGTTGGACTTATATTATAGCCCTTCTGGGTCTCCGGATCTATGGGCGGCGACCGTGAAAATCAGGTCCTCAGCGTGGGCCGAGGGTCGGGTTCTCGGGGTCGTTACAGTTGGTATCAGAGCGCGAGTCTAACAAGACTTTTAGTGGATTTAAATTGTGACAGGAAGTCCCAACAGTAGTACAAGTACACTTCAAGCCAGCCGAGTTTGTATTATTAACCTTGGTGGTTGTGTGCCGCACAGGATATGGCTCCGCACAGACATAGGCAGGATATAGACCTGATAGAGCAGCAGAATGAGTCTGATATGCCCGCATAGGGGTAGGTCCAGGAGGAGGTGTCAGCAGAGGAGTCAGTGGCACAGCCTCAGGGTGCAGGGGCAGCAGTAGCGGCAGGCGGGCAACAGCAGCAAGAGCTCCACCCTCAGCCGCAGCAGTACGTAGATTGGTTTCCCCTAGTTGAGCGGTTCTTCAGAAACCTGTACCTGGGAGCGTGGCAGCCTGGGTAGGCGGCAGTGGGAGGTCAGCCTCCAATACCTCCCCCAGCGGCACCGGAGCAGCAGGCAGATCCAGAGGTGGAGTAGCCAGCAGTTCAGTAGGCGTCGGGTACTGGGAGTACCGGGGCCGGTCAGCGGAGGACGACTGTCACTGAGGATAGGACAGCCTTGTTGGAGAGGTTCTTGCGTCTCCGACCACCGATGTTTTTCGGTGAGTATGATCCAGACAGGGCAGAGAGTTAGACGCACGAGATGGAGTGCACATTCGAGACTATGGACTGTCACACCCCGACGCGGAATATCGGAACGTGAGGCAGTTGCATGTAAGCGAGTATAGAGCATAGAATAGACAACAAACCATTGGGCAATTTAATAATACAAAATCAAATAACTTTATTGATAATTCAACTGCTGTGTATTACATCAACTAACTCAGAGCCATAGCATAGGGCCCAATTGACTCTAATACAAAGGATGGAAATAAAAGACTAACTAAGACAATCTAGGATAACATGGTGATGATATGGCACTCGTGGATCACTCTTGGTCCTCCCCATCCTCGTGAGTGTACTCATTCTCCTCAGCCTCACCTGAGAACATAATGATAAATAACGTAGGGTTAGCGACAACGCCCAGTAGAATTTATATCTCATGGTGCGGGCAACTTTACATGATTTAAGTATTGAAAGTAGAGTTACTATATGATGAAGCAAGAGAGACAAGTAATGTAAGAGATAGCATGATAGCACGTGATTGAAAATAGCACGAGTTTCCAAATATAGCACAGAGCAGGATGGCCATAGCACAAATAGCATAATGTATAATAATAGCACAACGAGTATAGTATAGCACTTTGATTGTCAATTAGATAGTCGAGATAGATAGCACTTGAGTGTAATGCCAAACACTCTGGTCATTTAACACCCGCGGGCAAATAGCACTTTTGGGCACACCTCCCAGGACCTGACCAGGCCCTTTATATATTGCCAGGCATTAGTTATATTGTTTATCTTTAGACAATTAGTCAATGGCCAATAGAGAGTACCAAGAAATAGATGAGAATACTAGATGAATAGACGAGATAGCAGAGAGAGTGTGAATATATGAGCGAGTAGAGTGTAGATGAGAACTATAGGTCATTGCACATAAAACGTCAAATTAAACAAGCGATAGTAACAGTTGCACAACACGTGCAATTGGTGTTGGCAGTTAGGTGGAATTCACTACCCTTCCACTGGCCATGTTATGCACAGGTCCAGAGGTCCGGTGTGATATCAAGATGAGTGAGAACTTCTAAAGCTGTTTGGATCATATTGATCCCTAAGTGGTGTTATGGGCGTTAGGGTACAACCAGCTCGGTCTCCATGAGGGAATCCACAAAGTACGGAGTCTTACGGAGGTCTTAACAAAAAGGTCCCTTGTCTACAAGAACGGAATGTCTGTTAGAAAGGTTCCAACTTGTCAAGAGAGTAGTGTGTAAAGAAAACAAGTTGCTCGACGTTCCAGAGGAATTCTAGAACAGTGGAGCGGCGATATCGGTGTTCCAAAACCACGTAATAAAGCGGAAACAATGTCATTATTAAAAAAGAGAAATTTATGTGTAATTATTTAGGTATTTTACCAGATAAGTTATTCATAAAATTTCAGCATAGTCTCATGGCAAAGATAATCGTTTGAAGTGTGTGCATGTGTATGAAATCATGTGACAAGAATAGTCGTGCACATGAACTTTTAAATTAAAGGATTATGTGACATATATCAAATTATAAAATCATGATGGTTTACTGTTCATTACACAACTTAACATGGTATACACATGCTTAAATAGTCCAAATCAGCATTTAATTAGAGCTAAATTCGGTGCTGGAATCCTACAGGTTAATCACGTTGGAGGTCGTGGCAGCATTTCATAGGCGGGCAGAAATGCATCGGCAAAGACCACCACATTCTTAAAAACCCTAGCGCGATTTCCCAGAGGTGGGAAAAAACCATGAAACGCGTCGACTTGTGCGGTCGCATTTCAGAGAATGTCTGACAGGTCAACAGTGCATCATTTGAGGCACTAGATGCTCCAAAATGCGTCGCCCTCGATGGACGCTTTTCAAGTAATCGCGGCGACAGAAGCCGACGCGATACCAGTGCCATGAATTGCGTTGCCTGGACTGGACGCGATTCAAGCCTCGACCCAAAAATAGTGGAAAACGCAGGAACATGTAGCGACATTCATGCAACACTTATATCTCTTAAACAGGGGCACATGGGACAAAGTGATGAACATGGAACTTGTAGAGAACATCAAGATGAAGAGATCTATGCCTTTGGACCGAATCAGTTTGGGCTCGTAAGGCGTGCAAACAAGCATGAACAAGAAATGGGACAGATATGCGCAACGATGGGAAAACACTTATAACTCAACGATTACATGATGGAATTTGGGCATATCACTCGCAAATGAAAGTAGACACGATGCTCTATAAGATAGGATGATTTAGATGCTTCTTTGGCCCAAGAATACCTACCTTTGTGAAGCTTAAAGTATGGGCTGTGCACAGGTCGAAGCAGAACGCGGTTGGGGAAGAAGCTCCCTTCTTCAGCCGTTCTCCTCCCTTCCTGATGCCCTAGCTCTGCCTCCCACGACCCGAGCAAGTGTGTGAACCTTACCTTTTAGTTTTAAGACGAGTTCTTATAGATTTAGGGTTTTCCCCATGTCCTATTGTAACAAGGAATAGGGGAATGCGATTTCTAGCTCTTCCCTTCCATGTTTTGATGATCTCCCCTCCCAATAGGAGTGGAAAACCCTCTAGAAGGTTGCTACCATGGTGGGTGGCGATTTGGCTTGCCATTCTTGGCTAATTGCCATACTTTTAACCCTAATTTACCCATTTCTAATTTCCCTATAATTATGGTTACGAATTTTGGGATATTTGTTCTTGGTTCTCAACCCTTACTCCTAATTTGGCCCATTAGCCTTTGCATGAGCTAATTAAATCAAGCCCATACCTTTTTAATATTTGTTGGGTTTTATTGGATCCATTTCTCCCGTTATTTCTATTTATTTAGGTATTTAAAATATCAGGTTACTACATTCTCCCCCTCTTAAAAAGAATTTGGTCCCTAAATTCTTATGAACATGAAGGAGAGAATATCTTACTGAAAAGATAGGGGTAGTTTCGCCGGATGATTCCTTTAGGTTTCCATGTGGCTTCTTCCACTCCACAGTTATTCCACAGTACTTTAACCACATGGATGGGATGGTTCCTGAGTTGCTGCACCTTTCGTTCTAGTATCTTGACTGGTTTCTCCTCGTATGTCATGTCCTTGTCCAGCACCAACTTCTCATGGCGAATGATGTGCGTAGGATCGTACACATATTTTCTCAGCATTGAAACATGGAACACATTGTGTACACATGCCAGATTGGGTGGCAATGCCAGCCGATAAGCAACCTCACCAACCCTTTCGAGCACTTCAAAAAGTCCGATGAATCTTGGACTGAGCTTTCCCTTAACACCAAATCTTTGGATGCCACGTGTAGGAGATACCTTCAAAAGCACATGATCTCCCAATTGAAATTCTAGATCTCTCCTTCTCTTGTCAGCATAACTCTTTTATCTGGACTGAGCAATCTTGAGCCGATTTCGAATCACCTGAATATCTCTGGTTGTATTTTGTATCATGTCCATGCCTAACCATTGCTGTTCTCCAACTTCATTCCAGCATGCAGGAGATCTACAGTTTCTACCATAAAGTGCTTCGAATGGTGCCATTTTAATACTTGCCTAGTAGCTGTTGTTGTCGGCGAATTCAATTAAGGATAGGTGCTCATTCCAGTAGCCTAGAGAATCTATGGTGCAGGCTCTTAACATATTTTCTACTATCTGGTTGGTTCTCTCAGTCTGCTGTTGAAAAGCGGTACTAAAATTGAGCTTAGTACCAAGTGCAACCTGCAGTCCCTTCCAGAAATGAGAGGTGAATCTCGGATCTCGATCCAAGACAATGGATGATGGCACTCCATGCAATCTCACGATCTCCTTGACATATAGGGCAGCTAATACTTCCACAGACCACTTAATCTTTATAGGTGGGAAGTGTGCGGATTTGGTTAGTCGGTCGACAATAACCCATATGGCGTCGAGTCCACCATGAGTCTTGGGTAAACCCATGATGAAGTCCATGCCAATGCTTTCCCATTTCCACTCCGGAATATCTAATGGTCTAAGCACGCCAGCGGGGCACATGTGTTCTGCCTTCACCTATTGGAAAGTAAGGCAATGAGCGGCATGCTCAGCTACCTCTCTCTTCATATTCGGCCACCAAAACATTCTTTTCATGTCCTGATACATTTTGGTATCTCCAGGATGAATAGTATACTTCATCTGGTGAGCTTCATCCATTAACTTTCTCTTGAATTCTTCATTGTCTGGAACACATGTCCTTCCTTGGAATACCAGCCTTCCATCCTCGGTCATAGCAAAATTAGATCTTTCAGCTAAAGTTTCTTTGATACGAACCAAGAACGGATCACTGTCATGTTGTGCTTTGATCTCTCCCAGCATGTTAGATTGAATCCTGATATTGGCAACCAAGACTCGATCATCCCTATGTTCAATGTTCAAGTCTAACCCTGTAAATTGTTCTAGTAATTGCATATCGCCAAGAAGTAGACTTGATATAGATGCCATCAGCTTCCTACTAAGAGCAACAACCACAACATTTCCCTTGCCCGGATGGTACTGGATGTTGAAGTCGAAATCCTTCAGGTATTCCAGCCACCTTCTCTGTCTCATATTGAGTTCTTTCTGAGAGAATAAATATTTCAGACTTTTATTGTCTAAATAGACCGTGAATTACTCACCATATAAATAATGCCTCCAAATTTTTATGGCGAAGACCATGGTAGCCAACTCTAGATCATGCACGGGGTAGTTGACTTCATGCGTCTTCAGTTGTCTTGAAGAATAGGCAATGACTTTCTCCTTCTGCATCAATACACAGCCAAGCCCAATTCCTGAGGCGTCAGTATAGACAGAGAAACCTTCTCCCTCTATTGGAAGAGCGAGAACAGGTGCTGAGGTTAGACATTCTTTGAGAGTTTGAAAACTCTTCTCACACTATTTACTCTAGGAGTAGGGATTCTCCTTTCGTGTGAGACGCGTGAGAGGAACGACGATCTTGGAGAAGTCCTTGATGAACCGCCTATAGTAACCAGCCAGTCTTAAGAAGCTACTGATTTCTGTGACGTTGGTTGGTCTCTCCCAATTGAGTACGGCTTCAACTTTGGAGGGATCAACAGAGATGTCGTCCTTTGATATAACATGGCCCAAGAAGGACACTTCTTCGAGCCGGAATTCGCACTTGCTCAGCTTTGCATACAATTTATTGTCTCGCAAGACTTGCAGTGCGATCTTCAAGTGTTTTTTTTTTTATTTTTTTTATTAAGAAGGTCACAGGGTCAGCTAACCAACTAAGTGCACTATTCCCCAGAGGGGATTAGTGTTATCACTCCCCTGGTGCGATCACCTATGCCTGATGTATTTATAATGAAAAAGCATAAGTACAAGACCACCAGGGCATACCCCTACCACCAAACCCATACATCAAATAAATCAAAACCAACCCCAACCTCAAAACTAGAAAATAAAATTAAGGGCCTGTCCTAATGTTAGGCAAGCCAGCCTTATCAAAAACAAGAGCACCTCTAGTGAAAGGTGGAAGATCTGAAACATTAAGGAACACTTGATTCTTCCGAGATAGACAAGCATGAGAGGCTAAAGAATCCGCAACCTGATTCCATTCTCTGTAAATATGGGACACTTGACAGTTCAAATCTTCAATCATCTTCATCATGTTATGCCACCAAGTACGACAGACCAGGAAGGAGGGGCCTTGCGCTAGATAGAAACCACCAGAACTGTAGAATCAGTAAGGACAATAGATAAGATAACATTATTCTCCTTAGCCAAAGACATCCCATCATGAAGAGCCCTTGTTTCAGCAATGATGCTATTTCCTGTACCATAGAAAACTGCAAAACCCAGTCTAAAATTGCCCCTTTCATCTCTAATACTTCCTCCACCACCACAAGGGCCAGGACTGCCCCTAGAAGCCCCATCAATATTAAGACAAAAATGTGTGGAAGGTGGACACCAGCGCACCAAGATGGGCTGCTTGAGCTTGACAGTGGGTTTTACATTATAAGACAGTAAGATCTGAGCATGAGCTTGAGAAATTGTCTTCTTAAACACAATTTTACCAAGGGCATAATTGAGAGAAAAGATTATGTTACTGATCATACAATGCTTAGTGAATGGAATACCCTGAAAATATTTGGTACATCTAACCTTCCAGATCTCCCACATCATCAAATGAATGCATAAAAACCAACGAATTGGAATGCTGAATTCAGGGAGTAGGCAAATAAAAAACTCCAACATCTGATTGTTATCTGGTTACTAAGGTTGACTTTGATAGAGATTAAGGGAGAGATCCATCTCTAAAGATCCTGTGCCATATCACTTTCAAGAAATAGATGATTTAGGTCCTCAGGCTGGTGGTTTTTGCAACAGACACATTTTGAGACAATAGGAATACCACAATCAACAATCCTACCATCAACAGGCATTGCACGATGAATTAACTTCCATATAAAAATGGATACCTTGGGAGAGATAGCAGGATGCCAAAGCTTATTCCACTCCAGACGCTGAAAACCTTGAGGGTAAATCGCAGAGTAAGCTGAACCAACATTAAACTCACCCTTAGGATTGGAGGTCCAAACACATGTGTCACAATCATCCAGAAGATTAATCCTCAGCCAATCTGTATTAATGTTTAGAGAGCGCCACAACATATGATCCTCATTATTCATGACCTCTTGCACAATAGCAGAATTCTGAGGGATGGAGCTATGAGCAGTGTTTAAATAATGCACTAGAGGTTTGTCTCCAATCCAAACATCATGTAAAACGTCAATATTTGAACCATTACCAACAATCCACCTTGAGTGAGAAAGCACCGTTGTTTTTGCCTGCTTAAAGATATTAAGAGTAACACCTGCAAGAAAAGGTTTATAAATTTAGGACAAGTGCTTCTTCATAAAGCATTGCTTGGCAAACCTAGACCAAAGAGTATTCCCATGGATGATGTTCCAAATCTATTTAACAGTAAGAGAAACTTGGATGTATTCCATGCTCCTAAAACCAAGCCTTCCTTCAATAATTGGTTTTTGCAATTGCTTCCAAGAAATCCAATGGTGCTTCCTTTGACCATCTAAGCCTTGCCAGAAAAAATTTGCACAATGACTATCCATCAGAGCACATATTTTCTTGGGGATATTGGTAGAAGAGGCAATGTAAATAGGGAGGCTTTGCAAGACAACTCGGATGAGCACAGGTCTGCCCGCTTGAGATAAGACATTGGAAATCCATCCAGCGAGCTTGGCATTAAGCTTATCAATGATAAATTTGTAATCAGAGGACAGAAGTCTACCACACTTCAAAGGAACTCCTAGGTAGCGAATGCAGCCCACTTGGAGTGTATACCCAGTCAAATTGGAAATATGATAAATATGGCCAGGAGGGGCTTTCTTAGAGATCATGAAAAAGCTTTTATCTTCATTAACTCTTTGGCCAGAGCTAGCCTCATAGACTCTTATGAACCGAAGCAAGGAAGATACACCCGCATTGTGACCATTCATAAAAATTAACGTATCATCATCATAGAGTAAGTGGGAAATGGGTATACAACCCCTTCTGCCAGAATAATGCTTAATGCACTGAGAATGGAACAAATGCTCTAACCCTCTACATAGAACCTCAGAAGCAATAATAAAGAGCAATGGGGCAAGAGGATCACCCTGGCGCAGGCCCCTAGAAGATTTAAAGTAACCGGAGACTGATCCATTAAAACTGACAGAGAACCAACAGTTTAAGAGTAAACCACCAATCAGAGAGATGAAGCAATTACCAAAACCAAACCTCCGCAACACTGCAAAAATGAAATCCCACTCCATTCAATCATAAGATTTGGCCATATCTAGCTTGAAGAGCACATTATGACCCCGAACCTTCCTATTGAGATCAGTCAAGAGCTGGCGGGCAAGAGATACATTGTCAAGAATGTTTCACCCCTGGACAAAAGCACACTGCTGTTCAGAAATTAAGGTGGGCAGAATAGGTGCCAAGCGCATGCAAAATACCCAGGAGATGATTTTGTAAGAAAAATTACAAAGGCTGATTGGTCTAAAATCCCCATAAACTCTAGGCTCCTTAACCTTTGGAACAAGAGTTATAATAGAAGCAACAGTACCAACAGGCGTGGAGTACCCAGAGAAATAGCATTGAACAACATCAACCATGTCACTGCCAATAATATCCCAACAAGAGTTGAAGAAAGCTCCATAAAAACCATCAGGACTAGGTGCGCTGGAACCATTAAGAGACCATACCGCACTCTTGATTTCTTGAGTAGATGGAATTTCACAAAGCTTATTATTTTCATCTGCAGACACTAAGGCTGGAATACATTGCAACAAATTATCATCAATCCTGTGATGTTCAGAGGTGAGAATTTTCCTGAAAAACTCCACAGCTTTAGACTTCAGAATTTCCTGATCAGAAATCCAAGGCCCACCATCCTCAGTAATTAGTCTATGAATGTAATTCTTTCTCCTCTAACACAGAACAGTAGTGTGAAAAAAAGAGGTGTTTTTGTCTCCATTGTCTAACCACTCCACTCTAGCTTTTTGTTTCCAGAACATCTCCTCTATGCGAAGCGCTTGTTGGAAGATAGCATTTGCCTTATATAAGCACATCCTGTTGACATCTGAGGGATCCGTGTCAAATGCACCTTGATAACGATCAACATCATCAGCTGCAGCCTTTACATTTTGGGTAACGTCACCAAAAACATCTTTGTTCCAACATCTAAGTGTGGCTTTAACATCATTAAGTTTTGCTTGAAGGCGGAGAAGCCCATTAGAATGAGTAACCTGGTGATTATCCCAGCATTCCTTGACTACAGATAAGAAGGATTCATGGGTGGTCCGCATCTGTTGGAAAATAAACCTGCTGGGACCACGACGTTGGTTAACTGAATTGACAAGCAAGGGAGAGTGGTCAGAAGGCCCTCTACTAAAATGCTTGACATGGGTATTATTAAAGCAGGACTGCCAGTGGTTATTATAAAGGACTCTGTCAAGCATGGCACGGATATTGGAAGAACCAGTTCTATTATTTGCCCAGGTAAAACCTGAGCTAACATAACTAGCATCAAAAAGACCCACAGCAACAATAAATGCATTGAACTCTACCATAGCTGAAGTATTAGTGAAAGCACCTCCAATTTTTCATGCGGAGAAGAAATGCAATTAAAATCACCTCCTATTAGCAGGGCACGTTGACGGTGCTGCTAAAAGACAGCAAATCTTCAAATAAAGAACGTCTCTCCATTCGGTCACAGGAAGCGTAGACAAAAGATAAATACATATTGCAACTGTTATTCACCTTATATGCTAGGTTTTTGAATATATGAGGATATCGTCAATGAAGACGACCACGAACTTGTCAAGATAGGGTTGGTAAATGCTGTTCATGAGTTGCATAAAGGCTGCAGGAGCATTGGTTAGACCAAAAGGCATAACGACGAATTCATAGTGTCCATACTTGCTCCTGAAAGCCGTTTTGAAAATGTCGTCGTCCTTGATCCTCATTTGATGATAGCCAGATCTGAGGTCAATTTTGGAGAAATATTGAGCTCCAGATATTTGGTCGAAAAGTTCATCTGCCCGAGGCAATGGGTACTTGTTCTTGATAGTTAGCTGATTGAGTTGTCGATAGTCTATGCATAGCCTCATAGATCCATCCTTCTTTTTAACGAACAGCACAGGTGCTCCCCATGGGTAAGTACTTGGTCTGATGAACCCTTTGTCTAATAGCTCCATTAGTTGGGCCTTCAGTTCCTTTAGCTCGGTAGGTGACATCCGGTACGGTTGACGCGATACCGGGGCAGTTCCAGGGATCAACTCAATGGCGAAGTTGACATCACGTTCAGAGGGAATCCCTGACAGATCTTCAGGGAATACATCTGGGTAGTCCTGAACTATGTGTATGTCTTCTATCTTAGGCCCCTTCTTTTCAACTATCACGGCCGCAAGGAAAGCGAAGCAACCTTTCCTTATCATGTTGTGGGCCTTTATGGTAGAGACTAGAGACATCCATCTCTTATGTTGAATCCCCGTGAATGAAAACTTAGGGAAATCACTAAATGTAACTTTCCCTTTCTTACAGTCGACACATGCCCCATAAGTGGACAACCAGTCGGCTCCCAGAATTACATCATAGCCTTCCATGGGCATACACACCAGGTTGGCTTTTAGGTTGTGTTTTCCGATCATTACATCGGTAGATGGAAAATATTTGTTCAATTTCTCCTTTTCTCCTAGTGGTGTTGTGACAGAGAATTCACACTCCATAGATATGGGTTTATCATTCAAAGTATCAGCAAAGTTCTGAGATATAAATGAATGGGTTGCTCTAGTATCAAATAAAACAAATGCTGGTAGGGAGAAAACTTGCAGTGTACCTTCCACCATGCCACCTTCCTCAGTGGGCTCTTCATCATGCAGGGCTTGCAGTCTTCCCTGTTTCTTTGGCACATTAGTGCGCCTCTCATTCTCTTTCAGTAGCAGGCACTCGGGGATATGGTGCTCGCGACTTCCACAGCACAGACATGCACCGACCTTCCTCCAGCATTCATCAGCTATGTGACCTGGCTTGTCACAGTGCTTGCAATTACTTTTTGCTTGAGTATTGGGGATGAAAACCTTGGGTTTCCTTTCCTGAATGGGTCCTTCTGTGATGTTGAATGGAAGCTTCTTGCCATTAGTTGGTTTGGCAAATGATAGTCCAGTTGTCAGTTCTTTCTTCATGAACTTTCCTTTGATACGATCCGTGAGGTCTGTAGCATCTTCCAGTAGTTGAGCTTTCTTTACCATCTCGGCGTATGTTTGAATGTCGAGAGGGGCCAGTTGATTAATATACTGAGGCCTAAGGCCATTGAGGAAATGCCTAGCCTTCATCTTTTCTATATTCACCAGGTGTTCAGCATATCGGGCTAGTCTTGAAAACTATGCCTCATATTCAGCCACCGTTTGGCTCCTCTGTTTGAGAGCAGCAAATTCCGTGACGTTCCTTTCTTGCACGCACTCTGAGAAGTATTTGGAATTAAAGGCTTCTTTGAATTTAGTCCAGGTGAATTGACCATTCGCCTTGGTAGCTTCCACTGACTCCCACCAAGTGCGAGCGTCCTTCTCCAATTCAAATGTAGCTAGTAGCAACTTGTCCGCAGTTGCACATTGCATGACATGGAAAATCCTTTCCGTCTCCTTTAGCCAGTGATCGGCCTCATCCAGATCAGTAGAACCACCGAACTTAGGCGGGTTCAAACTCCTAAAGTTACGATGCAGCTCGCCTGCACTGCAGTTTCCTCCTCCTCCTTGTGCTACTTGCAGAAGCGCACGAGTGAGTTCTTGGATTGTTTGTTGAATGCCCCTCCTTTGAGCACGTTCAGCCGTCATCTTAGCTTTCGTAAGTTTCCTAAAAAAGTAGCTTATCATTAGGACATTGATATGAAGTTTAATTCATGCGTGTGTGATTATCTTTTAGATCTTATCCCTGGGTTCTACCCAAATCTCACATAGGTATGATAGTTGACTTAGACACGTGTCATGGCAGTCCGTCCTAGAACATCCTAACTTAATTATCCTGGTAAGGACATCCTAGGCTCTGATACCATAAAACTGTCACACCCGACGCGGAATATCGGAACGTGAGGCAGTTGCTGATGATCAGTCCATCCCCATATAATTCTATTTAATTATATATATAATTTTGGCGATTAACAAAACCTAAACAATTATTTTCTAACAATCTTTTATGAAGTTCATCCACAGGGAATAAGTCAAGCCTAATCTGTAAGTAATCCTTACACTGTATCATTTAAAGTTCAGAGCATGTATTTTCTCTAAGTCCATAACGATTTCCCTTATAAGCATAACGATTTCATAAGTATCGCATAACGATTTCCCTTATAAGCATAACGATTTCATAAGTATCGCATAACAATTTCCCTTATAAGCACAACGATTTCATAAGTATCCGTTTCTTTATAAGCATGAACGATTCTATCGCTACATCGATTTTGGTTTCACAACGATTTGTTAAGTGAAACAACGATTTCGGTCTTACAATGATTCGTTAAGTGAAACAACGATTTCAGTTTCACATAGATTTCATAAGAAAAACAACGATTCGGTCATCAGTTTCTTAAGAGAAACAACGATTTGATTGTTGTAATGATTCGATAAGTGAAGGCAATGATTTGATAGATAGAACGATTTGCCTTTACGCTAGAACGATTTGCTCAAACAACGATTTGCTTATATCTGTACGACGATTTACTTGTACAATGATTTGGTTACTCTCGTACAATGATTTGCTTAAACAATGATTTGATTATGTTTGAACAACGATTTGCTCAAACAACGATTTGCTTGTACAACGATTTGGTTACTCTCGTGCAACGATTTACTTAAACAACGATTTGATTATGTTTGAATAATGATTTGCTCAAACAATGATTTGCTTGTACAACGATTTGGTTACTCTCGTACAACGATTTGCTCAAACAACGATTTGTTTATGTTTGAACAACGATTTGCTCAAACAATGATTTATTTATGTTTGAACAACGATTTGCTCAAACAATGATTTGTTTATGTTTGAACAAAAATTTACTCAAACAATGATTTGTTTATGTTTGAACAAAAATTTACTCAAACAACGATTTGATTATGTTTGAAGAACGATTTGCTCAAACAATGATTTGTTTATGTTTGAATAACGATTTGTTTATGTTTGAAACAACGATTTGATTATGTTTGAACAACGATTTGCTCAAATAACGATTTGTTTATGTTTGAAACAACGATTTTCTAAAACAACGATTTGATTATGTTTGAACAATGATTTGTACAAACAACGATTTCATAAGTTGTATAACTATTTTGTTGTCATAACGACTTCATGGATTACATCGATTTCACATATGATATTCAAATTTATTTTCAAATATTGTGAAAGTCAAAGTATTCCCACGTGCATCACTAATATCCTTGCATTTAATGAGATTGTACACTCCTCTGCACGATGCATATCTGGGTGCCTTCTATTCCTATGTTTCTATAACAAACACTTTTCAGGATAGCAGAATGGCATTACTCTTTTAGTGTACGTTCTTATTGCATAGTTTCTAACGTTGGCTGACAAGCATAGAGATAGTCTAGCTGTGTGTGTGCTTCGACATTTATTGTGTGGATGTCATATCTTACAACATTGGACAACCAAAAGCTGATGAATATTTGGATGAATCTTCTCTTTGCGTGCATGGCTCCAGAGCATTAAATGGCTTCAAGCTTACCTGTCGCGCACGATGAACCATGTTGTCTAACGTGCTTCAAGCTTAGAGACAACGACCGTTTCAACGGCTATAATTTCAAGAGAAAATATATAGAAGTCTGATGAGTCCATGAAATACAATTCATGTGCAATAGAGCTTTCAGAGAACCAACCTTCAACTTGCGAGCATCAGAAGCAAGAGCCTCTTGCTTCACTCCATACATTCCTTAGCTCGTAGCTCTCATCCTTCATTGTCTAGATTTTTGAGAGCTTGTAGTTCCGAGTGATTGGTTTTATTGTCGATCTTTGTCTCTCAGACTTTGCCTCAGATCAAGCATTTCATTATGAGCTTGGTCTAGGGGCCTTTCGCTTTCTTTCACATTTGTTGTGAAGTTCCTCTTCGGGTTGTGAAGAGAAGACCTGTTGAAAATAGGTGGTGTGTATTCCCTTCGGTAATGAAGGAAGACCTGTGTATCAGGGTGGTTGTATTCCTCTTCAGGGTTAGACGAGAAGGCCAGCTACGGCTGGATGTGTAAGGGTCCTTGAGGGGGACTGTACCCTTGGTTATTGAAATCCCAAGTTGTTGCTTGGGGACTAGACGTAGGACTCCTTTGGATAGGAGGTAGGAACCAGGATAAAAGCTCCTGTATTGTGTGATTGGTTCTTTGTGTGTTTGTCTTCATTATCTCTAACACTAACCATCGATCTTAGTGTCTTCTGTTAAGTGTTTTTATTGACAGGTTCTTGTCTAAACAAATTTTTAAAATCCCATTCACCCCCCCCCCTTTGGGCTTGCTAGCTGGGCAACAAGTGGTATCAGAGCCAAGTCTCTTCGACAAAGAAGATCTTGTGATCTTAAGAGCAAAGATAAATGGCAGCTCAAGGGTATGCAGAAGGTCAGTCAGTCAACCAACCCCCTCTATTCGATGGAGAAGATTACAACTATTGGAAGACCAGAATGGAGTTCTTCCTGCAAGGTCTCGATTTTCAACTCTGGTCCATCATAGAAGAAGGAGATCAAGTGGTTCTAAACAACAAAGAAAATTGGACAGATGATGATAAGAAGAAGATCTCTCTAAACTGCAAAGCTAAGAGTATATTGTGTTGTGCTCTTAGTAAGAAAGAGTTTAATAGGATTTCAGCATGCAAATCTGCTATGGAAATGTGGGAGAAACTCAGAATCACTTATGAGGGAATAGACAAAGTCAAAGAAACAAGAATAGATATCTTGGTAGCTCAGTATGAGAGATTTCAAATGCAACCAGGAGAAACCATCACACAAATGTACAGTAGATTCACAGATATTACAAATGGTTTGGCTGGTCTTGGAAAGAGCTACATCATGGGAGATATGATAAGAAAAATATTAAGATCCCTACCAACTTCATGGACTCCTAAAGTGACAGCAATAGAAGAAGCCAACGACTTAAAGAGAATGTCACTTGAGAAGCTTATCGGGTCACTAATGGCCCATGAAATAAATATGGAGAGGCTTGGAGAATCCTCCAGCAGAAAGAAGCATAGCAACGCGCTAAAATCTACAGAAGGTAGCTCTGTAGAAGAGTCAGAAGATGAAGATAGTGATGAGAATAGTGAAGATGAAGAAGCTCTTCTTTCTAGAAAATTGCAGTGGATATTGGCTAAGAAAAAATATCAATCTGGAAGAAGATATTTTAAGAAAGGGAAAGATTTCAGGAAACCTGAAAGAAAAGAGGTTAAGAAGTCAGAACCTATATGCTACGAATGCAAGAAGCTAGGACATATCAAGGCAGAATGTCCAAAGCTGAAAAAGACAGAGTTTAAGAAGAAGGACCACTCGAAGAAATTCAGGAAATATAAGAAGAAAGCTATGGTAGCTGTATGGAGCAACGACATCGACTCAGACGGTGAGTCAAGCTCCAGTGAAGAAGAAGAAGAGAAGGCCAACCTGGCCTTCATGGCAAATATAGACGAAAAGGTAACCTTTGACTCTTCATTTACTTCCTGTAATGAATAAGATTCTGACAGTTTAGAAGAGGCTTTTAATGAGTTATATAGTAAATATAAAGATGTATGTAAAATATTAAAAACTACTATGAAAAGTCATGCATGTTTAGAAATTACTAACTCAGATTTAAAATCTGAAAATGAGCAGTTAGAAAGACAAATTTCCGAATTAAAAGGGAGAAATGAATTATTATGTGAAGACTTGAAAAATAAAAATGAACGAATAACAAATCTAGAAAGTTAGGAAACCGTAAGTAAACTTAAAAAGGAAATTGACACCCTAACCAAGGAAAATGAATATTTAACTAATACAATTGAAAAGTTTACAAATGGTAAATCAACTCTAATACTAAAAGGAGCTAGAAGATCGGGTAGGAAGAAGCATGGTTTAGGATATACTCCACCAGATAATGAAGAAACAATAGTCCACCCTAAAATCTATCCAACACCAAAATTTGTAGCTGAACAAAATACTGAATACAAATCTAACTTTAAGTACATCCCAACTGAAAAAGTTAGTAGAATTTCCTACTGTAGTCATTGTAACAAGTTAGGACATACTAAAGTAACTTGTACAACTAAACACCTAAAATGGATCCCTAAAAGAAAAGATGATGAAACTAACCATCAAGGACCCAAAAGAACTTGGGTACCTAAATCTTAGTGTCTTAATTGTAGGGAAGCCTTAGAGCATCGAAGTGGTACCTGGATAGCGGGTGCTCAGGGCACATGATAGGCAACAGAAAATTATTCTCACACATTGAAGATGAAGAATGTTGTAATGCCCCTCTTAGACCCAATACAGTTATACCAACTCACGTTGGATCTAACAGAGGTATTACAGTGGAATGAATCCAACAATTGACACTATAGGTTGAGATATACACAAATGATAATTCGGTTCCAATAATAAGCAACAAAATATGGAACTAAATGATGGTAATCAACATTATTCTCAATTATAAAGTCTAGTGCATAAAAGAGAAATGACAATAGTCCCGAATTTATTACAATTCATAGTCCAAATGCATAAAGGAAAATACATATAGTCCTCACATACAAGAGTCACTCTAAAATCTCTCAACCAATCTAAGTCTCCACGTCCTCTCGCTCCGAGTCAGAGTGCACTAACTCTTGAGTGTCCTCTGGTTCTCCTGAAATTGGTAAGTAAGTATGAGTCTACAAGACTCAACAAATCACATGAAAGACAATTCAAGATATTAAGGGTATAATAGATTTGAAAACATGGTAGTATAATATCATTCACATCATTGGTAACATATACTTTTTCCTACTAGCATATTTCTAAATCCATTAGCAATCGCATATTTCATAACACTTCTAATTATCATGGAATGGAACATGTCATGTAATGCATAAAATTCACATCTTATTCTTTAACAATTAATTCAGCAAGTTCCTACATATAGCATGAAATCATTCTTATCATGGAATCTACTTATCGTCATGTAACATGTAAACCATTTTAATAAAAGCCTTATACTACGTTATGCAATATGCAACAGTTGTCATGTAATACCTAACCTTTAACATGTAGCAATTTCTTTTATATAAAATTGGCATGTAATTCACGTATTCATGCAGAACAATGACAGGTGGATCGTGAAACATATAATCATGTAAACAATTTCATGTAGGCATGTAGCATGTAACATGTAGCATATGGCATGTAGACATTTTCAGTTAATTGCCAAGACATAGTCCGCACTATAATAGAGATCAGTAGTCATTTAACATTCACTTATCACCCAGGCAATGCAGTGATGAAGTCATGGTATTTGCGCAAAACTGGGGAAAGTCCTTCCCACCTTAACCAGTAGAACTTGTCTACCTCTAGGATTTCAATCCATTATCCACAGATTCAATAGATCATTTACATGTAGGTGAACCATTACCATAGGGGCATCTACGGTGTAGTTCCTTATAGGAATCTCTAATATAACAATGTCTTATTGGCATTCAATTCAACGTATGTTCTAATATATATATATATATATATACACATTACATGCAATTCTAACATACGAAAATGAAATGATCTATAGTATATTTCTTTTCAGTTTTGCAATTTCATTTTCTGTTTATCAGACCCCTAACATGGTACTAAATGTAACACGTTCTTTCATGCACATATTCTCATATTTATTAAATTTCTATATGATATCTATTATTCAGAAATTTATTACAGTAAGTACACATGTCCAAAAATTCCAAAATTTTGACAAAAATTTAGAATCAGGATATACTATGCACATGCAAAATTTTACATTTTTCTGAACTACATAACTATTTTTCATAATTGAATTTCACTAATTTAACCTAACTAGCATGATGCATTCAGTGGGAAAACTATATGATTCTGTACAGGAACTGGTATATCATCATATTGCAGTCTCAACTAAAATTTTCTAACATGAATCATGTTGACAATCAGTTTACTTTTCTTTTTATTAATCTCATTAACATAACAAAATGATTATTCACATGTTCATGCGGTCAAAACATCATTACAACAGCCTGTCCATAATGTAACAGTAATAAAACTCACAATTCATAACCTGGATGAAACCCCACATCATCATGGATCATAGATAGGCAATTAAAATCAATTTTCAGGCTAAACATGGTACTGATAAACTTAACGGCGGGGTATATGGCGTTTACTGAAGTTGACGTCCACACACACTGTCGTTAAGCCTCTATAGACGACGGCACATAGCGCCGTTAACTTATACTAGCGGCGGCACATAGCGCCGTTTACATATAATAAAGGTCGGAAAACGAATGCTTCTCACATGAAGTAGACGGCCGTTGTTGCCGCCGTTAATAAGAAATAGACGGCAAGCGATCTGGACGTCTAGTTCTTATGCGCAGAAAACACAGAAAACCCTACATGAAATAACGCGATTTCTACCACTTCCCATAGGTTATTTTCATGCTTTAAAAATACAAAAAAATGGTAAATACATAGTGTATCATATCCTAAACTGAACCCCCAAGTAACTTGCCTCTAACCCTCCTACAGGAGTGACAATCTTAAGCCCGAAGAAGCCTGCCTCGTCTGTGAGGCAGTCCCTTTCCTTCGACTTCAACCGCTCTAATCCGCCTCCAATCGCAGCTCCTCCACTTGGATGAGCTCCTGATCACGAAGTTGGATGTACCATTTTGGTCTAGAAGCCTCAAGAACGCACGAACCAGCACTGCAACCCCTTTCCTCGGCCCTCTTTCTCTCTTCCAAAAACCAGCATGAAAACCCCTATCTAGTTGCGAAATCCGATCTTATAAAGATTTCCTACGCAATGGCCAGCCTAAATCCTGACCCTAGGATGAGAAACGCTCAGATGTACGCATTAAAAGCCCCTAGAAATGACCGATCTCTCTTTCCCCGAATGGAAATATCAAAAATAGGCAAGTCAGCTTAACGTCAACATAGCTTGTGTAAGGCCCTATATTTTTACTCTCATATATAGGTGTTAAACTGTACTTATATATGTGTGAGAATGTGTATATAAATTATTTTTAGTCATGTTGTAAATATGTATGTATATATTATGTATATTAAGAAATACATTGCATAGATGATATTATACTAAGAATATACATTGTAAATGGTACATAACTGTGTGGTGTATATAGAATTTTCTGCAATTTTAAGTTCAGTTCTGGCGGCCAGTAGACGTCAAAATATGTGGACGCCGACCCTAAGTCAGCGGCCACATCGATGGACGCTAACCCAGTATAGACGGCCAGTGATTTGGACGTTTATCTCCCAGATCTGTTGCGATTTCAGATCTGGAAACACCTCAGAAATGTGCCCTTGATTTAGGAAAACCGTCCTCAGTGGTAACCCAACCTTACTCTCTTTGCGTCTCTGACCCTTAGCCTATAAAATACCCAGATTCCGGCCGGAGATGACCCTTTTGACTCTTGGGTCAAAAAACCCTATTTTTTTGTGCGAAAACCTGTTTTGGAACCCTTGGATCCAGCGACTGGTGACTTCCTCCGGCATTCTTCAACGACAAAAGAGGAGTCAATACATGCGGGAACGACTTCCCCACACTGGAGTACAGAGGAGATCAACAAGGAATCTGGATAAAGAGAGTTTTGAAGGCTCTTTGGCACAGGCCGAGGAGGGCTTCTCCGACCAAATTCGAAGAGTAGAGATTTTATCCAAGGCAAGTAACCTACCCACATCATCCTTACATGTGTCCAGTATGTCCCAGGATTTTTACAGATTTTCTCGAGTCCTGGAACCCCCCATTCAAATGATTTTCTTAGGTGCAATTTGTGTTTTGCACAGACGGGATATTAACGGCATGATCCCCTGCCGTTAATATTCTGAGTTGACAACATTATTTGTTGTCGTTAACTGCTAGACGGCCATTCCTTTGTCGTTAAGTTCGTCAGTCTGCAACAGTTTGCAGATCTGACCTTTATAAACTATTTTCTGAGGTTTTTCGCATGAGGATATATGATAAATTTTATATGTTATGTAGTACGAGTGTGAGATCATGTTGCATAATTTCTGTGAAAATCTTTACTTAAGGCTGTAATTATGAAAATTTCATAAATGCATGATAAATAGGTTTTGAGCAATTCCATTTACTGTTTGTATGATCCCTGTAAAATTTAATTGTCAGAAAATTTTTGTGATATGTACATTGATATCAGAACTTACTGTTAAAATTTGGTAGTTTCCTGATGACTGTATAGTTTACTAGATTTCTGACATGAAAATAGTGAGCATGATTAATTAGTGTAGAAATTTTAATAAATAGTGTGAAAATGGTTAAATCCTCAGAATTGGTAATATGGTTAGTACTGTCAGTATGCATGTGTAGCGTGTACTATAGGTTTGAATGATGACTACTATATAAATTTGGTTATTTTAACCTTAGATAATATCACTGTTTGAATTTTTTAAAATTGTATAAATTCCAGAAAATTTTGAAATTTCGTATATGTGATCTGTGAATAGTAAATGACCCGTGGTTAAATTTTCATGCAAATTGGATAACTATGGACACTGAGTTGTACATTTCATGTAAAATGATTACATTAATACATGTTTAGTATAATTACTGTTAAAAATTAGTTAACTACAGTATGATTAGTGTTAATAATGGCTGATGTGAATTCTGTTAACAGTAATACCATGTTAAGTGATACGAAAATGTGTGAGTACCGAGTGCATATAAGAATTGTACATTATGTGTGTGTTAAATCAATTAGAAGAATGTTAAAAAAATGTGCCAAGGGTGACACTGCTACCTAAAGGGCTGTGGAACTGTACTGTGGTAAAGTCCCCACGGGAAATTTCAATGTGTGTATTGTCCCATGGGCATTGGGATTTAATCCTGGAGGCGAACAAGTATTGCTGGTTAGGGTGGAGAGTACTTCTCCCGGTTCTGCGCAGTAACTACGATCTATCATTGTATTGCCTAGGTGATAGATGTGTGTATAATGTGATTAGTGTGTGTCCTTCTATTGTGGTTTGGGATATGTGTCACGGCATATAAAACGTGAACTTATGTTAATGAAAGTGCATGTGCAAATCGTGAAACTAGAGTAATTGAGCATGTGTTGTTTTAGACCCGTGTGACAGTATGTAAAATGTTAATCTTATATACTAATGTTTTCGTTCATAATAAATAGCCAGTTTCATGTATATAAACATGTTATCCATGTGATAATCATTAGAAAATCCATGAGATAAATGATTTGTTGTTAAGATAAAAATCTCCATGTTTAGTTTAGTTTTCATTTAACTTGTGAATATGATAAATTGATCTATTAATAGTTGTGTAGAAAGCATGTTTAGGCTTTTATTTGACAAATTAATAACCCATGCCATCTACATGTATGTTTAGTGTGTTTAGTGTTACTTGTTGAGTTCTTTGAACTCATCCTTGCTTCGGCGTACAGGTGTTGAGACTACTTCTTTCGAGAAGATTGTTAGGAGCGACTCGGAGCAAGAGTAGTGTACCTTGGTGGATTGACATTGTATTTCATTTCATAAGTATGTAATGAGAGACTCTGCGTAGTCTCATATGGATAATGTGGTTATTTGAGAAAAGTTGTGGACATTGTACTTATTTTAAATTCTCAGTTATTTCATGTTAATTTCTTTTCTTCTATATGGACTGTGGATAAATGTGGATGATGGAATAAGATGGCTTTCAGTTCTTTAAATTCCGCTGTCATATGTTATGTATTTATGTACGTTTCAGCCTAATCTATAATAGTTGGGTAAATGTCCCACTGTAGCGACGTTTGTTATATCGATGATGGTTGGTATATCTGTACCGGTATAAGAAGGGTCGTTACAAAGATTGGTATCAGAGAGAGAGGTTGAAATTGTATATAAATATGCACATATTACCATCGTCTTCATTGTATACTAAGTCTGTGTAGATTGTCCACATAGTTAGGAACTAGTTAGATAACAGTTTCTAATTGTGAATTGAATCACCTTGCAGGCTATGGCTTTACGTGGTAGACGTGGTGTTCCTGCTCGTGAGGGAGATCAGAGGAGAGATGAGCCTAGGCATGAGGATCAGAGAGAATAGCAGGCTCCAGCACCCCAGGGTCCTGTGCTTCCCCCACCGCCACCAGTAGACTATGGAGTATTCATGCAGGGTTTAGTACAGGCCATGCAGACGCATGCCCGCACCCAGGCTGCTCTCCAGGCTCAGTTAGAGGCTCGGCAGGCTCAGGTTAGAACGATAGACAGAGTAGTCTATTTTACTTGATGATTTGTTTACTATGTTGCTATACTATATGTGTTGCTTATGATGTTTGCTGTGGCAGGCTCAAGTGCCATTTCCCCCGGCTCAGGACCATGGTGGACCCTCCATCATGGAATGGTTTAAGCAGATGTCGCCACCTTCTTTTAAGGGGGAGAGCGATCCATTATTAGCTGAGAGCTAGATGAGGGAGATTGAGAAGATCTTCCAGGCTATTAGGTGCACTGAGGTAGACAAGGTCACTTTAGCCACCTATATGTTGCAGGTATGTGTAAATTAATTTGGTGGTTATTTTTTTAAGTATAGATTATGTTGGTTAGTCCTTATGGGTGGTTTTGACAGGAGCGAGCCGACGTGTGGTGGTCCTCGTTGTTACGTACCAGGTTCGAGGATGGTGCTATGGAGATTGGTTGGGACGAGTTCGTGAGGCTCTTCCGAGCCAAGTTTGTCCCGGAGCACATCCAGGACAAGATGGAGCAAGAGTTCCTTTCGTTGACTCAAGGCTCCATGATCGTGCTGGAGTACGAGGCCAGGTTTGCAGAATTATCAAAGTATGCTCCTCATATAGTAGCTGATGAGCGCAGGAAGGCGAAGAAGTTTGTGATGGGGCTGAGACCATCACTGAGGACGAGGTTGGTGGCCTTCGACAATCTTACCCTCGAGGCAGCACTTAGCGCGGCGTGTCGGCAGGAGGGAGAGATGGAATAGTATCTAGAGGAGAAGAAGGCTTCTCAGGAAGGCTTCTCAGAAGAGGCCAGCAGCTCCATTTCAGAGGCAAGAGAGAAAGAAGGCAATTTTTCAATCACCGCAGCGTCCCGTGGCATCGGGTAGCAGTCAGGTACCTTCTCAACGTTCCCCTAATGGTAAGAAAAGTGTCCTCATTGCGGGAGGGCACATGGTGGTACAGAATGTTGGAAGTTGGTGGGGAAATGCTTGAAGTGCTGAAGCAGCGAGCATAGGATCAAGGATTGCCCTAGACTACAGCAGGGAGGTCAGCGTGGAGCGGCACCAGCCCCAGCAGCAGCAGCACCAGCGACAGGACGACCAAGGAGACCTCGAGCCCCAGATCGAGTGTTTGCATTAGCTCGTGAGGACGCCGAGCAGGCGGATCATGTCACTGAAGGTACGGTTTTGTTCTTAGGTGTGCATGCTCGAGTTTTGTTCGATACGGGTGCTACCCACTCGTTCATTTCCGAGCATTTTGCTAGGCAGTTAGCCTTAGAGTCAGGAATAGAGTCTGAGGAGTTAGAAGTCCCTTTGTCTGTGCACACACCTACAGGTACGGTATCGACTAGAAAGTGTATTCCGCCTTTACCGGTGTGCATTGAGGATAGAGTCCTAGAAGGGTGTTTCTTCTTATTAAAGATGAAGGACTACGATGCTATTCTTGGTCTAGATTGGCTAGAGGAGCACTATGCATTAGTAGATTGTTGTGGGAAGAAGATTGTTTTCCATATTCCTGGTGAGGATGAATTTTCTCATCCTTTGCTGAGGAACTTGTCATGGAAGTTTGTCATCTCGGCCATGAGGGCGATGAGAATGATGAACAAGGGTTGTGACGCTTTTCTTACCAGCGTGGTATTAGTACCCAAGGCTGATGAGTCACTTACTCTTGCGGAAATTGATGTAGTGTGGGAGTTTCCAGATATTTTTCCTGATGATTTATCTGGATTGCCACCGGCTAGAGAGATAGAGTTCACTCTAGAGTTGCTTCCAGGCACCTCTGCTATCTCGCAGGCACCTTATCAGATGGCACCTGCGGAATTAGCTGAGTTAAGGAAGCAGTTGCAGGATTTGTTAGATAAGTGATTTAGTCGTCCTAGCATTTCCCCTTGGGGCACACCTGTCTTATTCGTGAAGAAGAAGGAAGAATCACTTAGGTTATGCATTGATTATAGAAAGCTAAACGAAGTGACGGTGAAGAACATGTATCCCTTACCTCAGATTGATGATCTGTTTGACTAGCTGCAAGATGCAACAGTCTTTTCTAAGATTGATTTGCGGTCTGGTTATCATCAGTTGAGGATTAGGAGTGAGGATGTGTCCAAGACGGCTTTTAGAACCCGTTATGGACATTATGAATTTTTGGTCCTTCCTTTTGGTTTGACCAACGCCCCTGCAGCGTTCATGGATCTCATGAATAGGGTGCTTAGACCATACCTAGATAGTTTCTTCGTTGTTTTTATTGATGACGTGTTGGTCTACTCTTCGGATGAGGCCACACATCATCAGCATTTGAGGGTAGTGTTAGAGGTTCTCCGTGAGCACAAGCTATATGTAAAATTCAGCAAGTGCGATTTTTGGTTGCGCGAGGTTCATTTCCTTGGGCATGTTATCTCCGGTGCTGGTGTAGCAGTGGATCCAGCGAAAGTCCAGGCTGTTATGGATTGGGAGATTCCCAAGACTCCTTCGGAGATTCAGAGTTTTCTTGGTTTAGCGGGTTATTATTGACAATTTATTAAGGGATTTTCATCCATCGCCGCCCCATTGACTCAGCTGACCAGGAAGGGAGTGAAGTTTGTTTGGTCCGAGGAGTGTGAGAGTAGTTTTTAGTTATTGAAGACTAAGCTCACTTCGGCTCCTGTGCTAGTTTTGCCGAGCGGTGTAGAGGGTTTTGCTATCTACACGGATGCATCTCGGATTGGCCTTGGCTGTGTATTGATGTAGCAAGGAAGGGTAGTAGCGTATTCTTCTCGTCAATTGAAGGAGCATGAGCGAAATTATCCGACTCATGATCTTGAGCATGCGGCAGTGGTTCATGCACTAAAGATCTGGAGACACTATCTTTATGGTGTCAGATTTGAGGTGTTCACTGACCACAAGAGTCTGAAGTATCTTTTCTCCCAAAAGGAATTAAACCTGAGACAGAGAAAATGGATTGAGTTCCTGAAGGACTATGACTTCGACCTCCAGTATCATCCTGGAAAGATGAATGTCGTAGCGGATGCCCTTAGTAGAAAGAGGTCGTCTCTCCAGCAGGATTGGAAGATGTTGGAGGATGCGGCGTGTGCGATGACTGAGTTAGAGCCATCATTGTGCCAGGCTTTTGTAGCTCAGTTGTCCATTAGGTCTTCGGTGTTGGATGACGTGATCAAGCAACAGAAAGCTGACCCTAAACTCCAAAAGTTAGTGGGTAAGGTAGGCATTGCTCGTAATGAGGATGGCGTGATTAGATTCCATCACTGTGTTTGTGTTCCAGACATCGTGGATGTCCGTGAGCATGTTTTAGCAGAAGCTCATAGGTCTAGATTCTCTATTCATCCAGGTAACACTAAGATGTACCAGGATTTGAAGAGATCTTTTTGGTGGTCTGGCATGAAGAGAGATGTAGCAGAATTTGTGTCTAGATGTCTAGTATGCCAGCAAGTGAAGGCCGAGCGGCAGCGACCATCTGGTCTTATGCAGAAGATGGAGATCTTAGTATGGAAGTGGGAGGTTGTCACTATGGATTTTGTTATGGGTTTGCCTCGATCCAGACGGGGTAATGACTCGATCTGGGTAGTGGTAGATAGATTCTCAAAGATTGCGCATTTCTTGCCCATGAAGAAGAAGCAGTCAGTAGAGAGTTTAGCTAGATTGTATATTGGTAGCATTATTAGATTGCATGGTGTCCCGAAGTCGATCATTTCGGATCGAGATCCTAGATTTACTTCGAGATTATGGAAGGGTCTTCAAGATGCGTTAGGTTCAGAATTGAAGCTTAGTTCGACTTTTCATCCCCAGACAGTTGGACAGTCCGAGAGGACGATCCAGACGCTCGAGGATATGTTGAGGGCGTGTGTGCTGGATTGGAAGGATGATTGAGAGCGCCATTTACCTCTAGTGGAGTTCGCATACAACAACAGTTTTCATGCTAGCATTAGTATGGCTCCATTTGAAGTATTGTATGGTAGGCCTTGTAGATCTCCTTTATGTTGGGAGGAGACGGGTGATAGGCAGCTGATTGGTCCAGAGTTAGTTCAGGAGACTTCGGATAAGGTTCAGTTGATCAGGAAGAGGCTTGTTGCGGCACAGGATAGGCAGAAGAGTTATGCCGACAACAGGAGGAAGGATTTAGAGTTCGAGGTAGGTGAGCATGTTTTCTTGAAGATTTTTCCTACTCGCGGTGTAGTTAGATTTGGCAAGCATGGTAAGTTAAGTCCTAGATTCATTGGCCCGTATGAGATTCTCAGACGCTTGGGCAACGTGGCATATGAGCTAGCTTTACCCCCAGCGTTAGCTAGTGTTCATCCCGTTTTCCACGTTTCTATGCTCAGGAGGTATGTCAGAGATCCATCTCATGTTATTAGCCACGAGCCAGTGGAGATCCAGCTAGATCATTCTTATGTGGAGCAACCAGTAGCTATTCTTGATCGGAAGGTTCAGCACCTCTGGAACAAGAGCATTGCGTCGGTGAAAGTCTTGTGGCGCAACTTCTCGCGAGAGGAGGCTACATGTGAGCTTGAAGATGCAATGAAAAGGGAGTATCCTCAGTTGTTTGAGTAGTGTCACTCTAACTTCGAGGACGAAGTTTCCTTAAGGGGGAGAGGGTGTAAGGCCCTATATTTTTACTCTCATATATAGGTGTTAAACTGTACTTATGTATGTGTGAGAAGTTGGATGTACCACCTTGTCTAGAAGCCTCAAGAACGCACAAACCAACACTGCAACCCCTTTCCTTGGCCCTCTTTCTCTCTTCCAAAAACCAGTGTGAAAACCCCTATCTAGTTGCGAATCCAGTCTTATAAAGATTACCTACGCAATGGCCAGCCTAAATCCTAACCTTAGGATGTGAAACGCTCAGATCTACGCATTAAAACCCCCTAGAAATGACCGATCTCTCTTTCCCCAAACGGAAATATCAAAATAGGCAAGTCAGCTTAACGTCAACATAGGTTGTCGTCAGGAACAATGTAAACATCCATCGATAGTGTCGTTTACAAGCTTGCCCAAAAATTTAATAAATTTAGAACATAATAAACGACACAAGAGTATGTCATTAACAGGAATTAAATGGCACGAGCAATGAGTCTCCAGATGAAGCTTTCTACTGTTCATGTGTATAGAGAGGGTAATCAGGTAGCTGACGGTCTGGCTAAAGCAGGATGTTTATCTAATGTCAATCAGGTGTTCTGGGGGTCAATAAATCTTCCAAAAGTTTGTAAAGGGCCCCTCCTATTGGACAAAATCGGTCTCCCTCATTTGAGAATTTTGTAACCAGTCTGTCATCTTTCTGTACTCCATCTTTTATTTTAATCCCAGGCCCAGGCTCTCTCTGGTGGAGTGGGTTTTCTTTTCCCCGCTGAGGAAGGGTGCACACTCCTAGATGAGATCCTGAGGACCTTCCTTTTACCAAAAAAAAAAAAGGAATTAAATGGCAGTCTATATTGCCGCTAACAGGACTTAATGCTAAGAGATGTTGACGCAAGTTCCACACAAATCAGCATTCAAATTCATGCAGAAATAAATGTACAATTTGCAACATAAATTCAAGAAAATTTTCTAGGTCACTACAAAGGTACAGTGACGCATGGTGACAATGGAAAAGGTACAGTGATCAGTTGCGGTTCGATAGAAACTCAAGGAAGAACTCTTATAGAAGATGTGTTATGTGTTAAATGTCTCAAGCACAACCTAATAAGTATCAGCCAATTGTGTGACAAGGGTCATCAAATCAAATTTCAAGAATCTAAATGCAGCATTATGGAAGATGGTGTAATAGTGTTCGAAGCATGCAGAGAAAAGAATCTATATGTATTGCACCTAGAAGAATTAAAACATCAGGATGTATGCCTTGCAACAAACAAAGAGAAATCAGCTGAATTATGGCACAGGAGATTGGGTTACTGCACTTTAGATGGAATTAGAAAATTGGTCAAGAGAAATCTAGTGGAAGGTCTGCCCAAGGTAAGTTCAAGGATAAAGGGTGTGTGTGAACCTTGTGCAAAAGGGAAGCACACAAAATCATCCTTCAAGTCAAAAATAGTTGTAACCACTTCCAAACCTTCAGAACTGTTACATATTGATTTATTTGGGCCAATGAGAACAACCAGCCTTGGTGGAAAGAATTTTAGATTCGTGATAGTTGATGATTATTCAAGATTTACATGGGTATCATTCTTGGAGCATAAAGATGACACGTTTGACAGCTTTGTTAAGTTCAGTAAGAGAGTTCAAAAGGACAAAAAGTTCAGTATAATAAGTATTCGATCAGATCATGGAGGAGAATTTCAAAATGAAAAATTTGTAGAATTCTGTGATGATCAAGGAATAGAGCATAATTTCTCAGCACCAAGGACACCACAGCAAAATGGAGTAGCTGAGAGGAAAAATAGAACACTATTGGACATGGTCAGGACAATGTTATCAGAATACAATCTTCCAAGATATTTCTGGGCCGAAGCTATCAACACAACATGCTACATAGTAAATAGAGTGATGATCAGGCCAATCCTGAAGAAGACTGCGTATGAGCTCTACAAGGAAAAGAAGCCTAATGTCAGTCATTTCAGAACATTTGGTTGTCCTTGCTTCATCCACAATAATGGAAAGAGAGATATTGGTAAGTTAGATTCCAAATCTGATGAAGGAATATTCATAGGGTATGCTTCTAAACCTAAAGGTTATAGAGTCTTTAATAAATAAAGTTTATTAATTGAGCAAACTGTCCATGTTATTTTTGATGAATCTAACCCTTCCTTGAGAAAGGAAGTAGATAGTGACAATGATGATGCAGAAAATCTATCCAAGAAACTAAAGGATACATTTATCAAGGATAATGTAGATACACACTTGGAAGAACTACAACAAAAGGAAACTGTACATGAAGATCTTTCAAAGGAATGGAGATACCAGAAGGATCACCCAAAGGACAACATTATTAGAGATCCATTGGTTGGGGTAAGAACAAGAGGTAATGTTATTCCATGTGATTACTTAGCATTTGTCTCTCAAATTGAGCTGAAGACAATTAATGATGCACTGTTTGATGAATCTTGGATTTTAGCCATGCAAGATGAACTTAATTAGTTCAAGAGAAACCAAGTTTGGTCCCTTGTTCCGAGACCATCATATCATCTTGTTATTGGCACCAAATGGGTGTTCAGAAACAAATTGGATGAAACTGGTGTTATCACTAGAAACAAGGCTAGACTGGTTGCTCAAGGCTATTCCCAAGAGGAAGGCATAAATTTCGATGAAACCTATGCACCAGTGGCTAGACTAGAGGCTATTAGAATTTTACTTGCATATGCATCTGCATTAGATTTAAAGTTTTTTCAAATGGATTTAAAATCTACATTTTTAAATGGATATATAAAGGAGGAAGTCTATGTAGAACAACCTCCTAGTTTTGATGATGAAGATTTCCAAATCATGTCTTTAAATTACATAAAGCACTATATGGTTTAAAACAAGCACCTAAAGCATGGTATGAAAGGCTTAGTGCATTTTTATTAAACCATGGTTTTATCAGAGGACAGGTAGATAGCACTTTATTTATTAAGTTAAAAGTTAAAAATATATTGTTTGTGCAAATCTATGTGGATGATATAATATTTGGATCTACTGATGAATCTCTATGCAAGTACTTTGAAAAGCTTATGCAGGGAGAATTAGAAATGAGCATGATAGGGGAACTAAATTATTTCCTTGGACTTCAAATCAAGCAAGGCAAAGATGGCACACACATCTGCCAAGCAAAATACACCAAGGAATTATTAATGAAATTTGGATTCGACAATGCAAAGCCACTGTCCACACCAAGGAGTACATCTACAAGGTTAGACATTGATAAAGATGCTAAGAAAGTGGATCAAAAACTTTACAGAGGTATGATAGGATCATTACTTTATTTAACTGCTAGTAGACCTGATATTTTATTTAGTGTATGCATGTGTGCAAGGTATCAGGCTGATCCTAAGGAATCTCATTTAATATCTGTTAAAAGGATCTTTAGATATCTAGCTAGAACTCATGATCTAGGCTTATTGTATCCAAAAACATGCGAAACTAGTTTAATTGGATATTCTAATGCTGATTATGCTGGATGTAAGGTAGATAGAAAAAGCATCAATGGTAGTTGTCAATTTCTTGCAGGATGCTTGATTTCCTGATCCTCAAAGAAACAAAATTCAGTAGCACTATCAATAGCTGAAGCTGAGTACGTGGCTGCTGGAAGCTGTTTCACACAACTCCTATGGATAAACCAGCAACTTGAGGATTATGGATTGCACATCAAGACCATTCCTTTGTCGTGCAACAACACAAGTGCGATAAATCTCACCAAGAATCCAGTTCAGCACTCTAGAACCAAGCATATAGAGGTTAGATATCATTTTATTAGAGATCATGTAGCAAATGACAATATAAATATTTCTTTTATAGATACTCTAAATCAGTTAGCAGACATCTTCACAAAGGTCTTACCTAAAGAGAGATTTACGTCCCTTAGAAGGGAATTAGGCATGTGTAATTTGTGATAGATTTCTCTACACATAATTGAAATAATAATATCTTCAGAATAATGCTTATTCTCTCCCCTGGATTTAAGTAAATTCTTTAATTGCCTGCGTCTTTACTAGCTTTGACGATTCGTTATTTTATAAGACTTTATCTCTTGCGAAATCGTCTCCTTTTGTCATTTTTTGCATTTATTGCGATGTTTTTTCAAAAGCAACTTTAAGTCCTGCTTTTAATCCCGTAATCTATGCCATACCGATTCCACCTTCTCTTTCATCTCTTTTGACTTGCTTGGAACGATAAACCCTATCGACTCCGGCATCCTCTCTATGTGATTTCGAAAGAATCCCTCTGTTCGCACCAAAATCTCTTGAGGGCTTCATTTCTACTCCTTCCCACGATCCACCAGAACCTCTCCTTGTTCGATTCCCAGGTGGTTTCTGGGGTCTTCAGTACTGTAGGCGGCTACGGCACTGTGTTCCACACCACAGAGCAGCAAGAGCGTTTTGCAGCAGTGAAGACCAAAGTCTGTGGCAACAAGGCAGTGGATATAGTTGATTTGGAGAAAAATGGGATGCACAGCGTGGTAGCAGCGATGCAGAGAATGAAGTGGTCCAGATTGGCAACTATTTCAGAAGCAAGCTACCCGGACCTGGTAAAAGCCTTTTTCATTTGTCTGAAGGTAGAAGAGGATGGATCCCTTACCTCCTCAGTGAAGGGCACCCCTATTCATATTACTTATGCTTTAATGGAATCCCTGTTTGGTGTATCTACCGCCAGTCGCAGTGGGGTAGACAGTGTTGATATCCACATCAAGGGTTTGGGGATTATTGGTACTGAGTACAAGCTAAAGGATGGAAAAATTGACATTAATCAGTTGAATGCCTTCAACTGGATTTTGCACTTCATTGTTTGCTAGATTCTTGTTCCAAGAAGTGCTACTTTCTCCACTTGTACGAAAGTAGATTCCGATATGATGTTCTGGGCAATTCAGAACCAAGATATCAACATGGCTGAGGTGATTATCGAGAGAATGAAGTTTGCATCTGCAATTTTATGGGACAAGAAGAACAAATTAAATGTGTCTCTACTGTATGCTCACTTGTTGACAAGGATTTTCCAGCACTATAACATCAGTTTGAGTGGTGAAGTGTCTGAGAAAATGGGCCAAGCTATCAGTTCCAGAAATTTGAAGAAGAGTGGCTTCTCATTAGTAGCTGGTGTTTAGACCAAGACCTCAGTCGCTGAAGGTGAGGTTATCATTAGAGAGGGTCCAGAAGTTCCTCCCGTTCAATAGGCAGAGGCAGAAGTAAGGGTTGAAGCCCCTGTTGCAGACGCTCCAATTGTTCCAGCAGTCCAAGAGGATGAAATCAGAACAGATATCAAAACTGAAGTTCCTGTGGCAAGTCCAAGAAGAATTGATGAGATACCTCCTGAGCTCATTGAGCCCATTGGGCAATCCTTAGAGGTTGAGTCCCCTTCGTCAGTGGTTGCACAAGTAATTGAAGATATTCTGGAGACTGTCGCTAATAGTCAGGGGGAGTAGGAAAAATCTCATGAAGAACTCCATCAAATTCCTACAGAAGTAAGTGTCATGGATGTTGAGCAAGAAGGAAGTGTTCCAGAAGTTGTGGCACTAGGCCACAGTGTTGTTCAGATGGAGGATGCTCCTGTTCAGGGGGAGCATGTAGCTGAGAAGGAAGTAGAGATTCAGGGGGAGCACATTGTTAGCCCCCATGCTGATCAGTTCCAAGAAGGGGTTGTGAAGAGCCCCTCAGATGAAGATGTTGATCATGTGGAGCTAGTTATTGGCACTAGTGTCAAAGGCAAGGGTGTGGCCACTAAAATTCCTCTCCTTACAAGTAAGGCACACCGAAGATCAAAGAAGAAGAAAGTCTATGTGTAGCACCCTTGATTTTTTTAAAATCAAGAAAAATGAAATTTTATTAATTAATAAATGAGATAAATTGATTTAATTAGAATAAAGGGAGAATACATGGAATAAAAGGGCATTTAAAGCAATACCCATTAAGCTAAATTATTAATGGGTTACTCTAATAACCCAAACCTAATAGATTGGGCCCAAATAGGGTTAGCCTATCATGGGATGAGAAATAATTAAGCCAAATTCGGAATAAAAATAAGTGATAATTAGGAAAGGGTTTAAATAATTATTAAATAAGTCATGTTTATCTCAAATAAGAGTCCCTAACCCATCCTAACCCCATTGGCCACGAAATTAGGCCCCTCCCTATCTTATTAGATGAATAATAGCAAGAAAAATAGTGATAATTATGGAAATTCGTAATTAAAGGAGGAGGAAAGAGTTTTAGGTGATTTAGAACTCTACAAGCCATCAAAACACCCCCCATTTGACCCTAGCACCCCATAGCTCGTGGCTGGAACTCAGGGGGACGAAGTGGAGGAGTCTTGGACATGGGAGCTCGGAGGAGAAGGCTGGAGCAAGGGTTTTTCTCTTCTTTTCTTCGTCACCGAACCCTAGCTTGTCTTGTCAGCACCAAAAGGTAGGCAATCTCTCAAGCTAAAATCGTGAAATAATTACCTAGGTAGAGTTCATGTACCTCTTCAAAAGCCCTATGGTTTTGTGGTATTCTGTTCATCCATTTGGGCGAATTTAATTCGTGAAGCCCTGCTATACCATGAACCCGAAATCTCATGTTTTCTCTAATTCCCAGCATGTACTTATTCCCATGCCATGATAAAATTCTCAATTATACTACATCATATTAGCTTTCAAGCGCCCCTAGTCTTGCTCTATTTCGACCTCCCATGAGGGAGAATTAAATCTTTGAATCTCAGTCTATTGCATGTACCCAACTCTTAAAGTTTACCTTTAAACTTTGTTAATACTTGATATCTTGTTATGATGAAATTCTCTAAAATACTAAATCATGTTAGATTTCGAATGCCCCTAGTTTCATAATTTTTCATCATGTATTCATCTCAAATTAATTCATGGAACCCTATAACTGTGCCTGTTTAGGTTACCGAAAAGTAACCTGATCAAAGAATGTCTAAACCTTGTCTATTTTCAAATTAATTGTGCATGTTAATAGATATACATGTCTACTTTCGTTTAAAACTGGTTTTGTGCTTTTTAGATCACTGTACTATTTTATATGAAATTTAGAACATCCCTGTATCAAAAAGGACTCACCCTAGGAAAAAGGGCAAACCCACCTGTTATCGCGACGACGCGATCCGCCGCGATATCAGTAGGGTCACTCCGGTCGATGGCGTCGTGTCAAGAACGCTGCGGCATAAGCCGCCTCGATTCACTCCGGACCGGGCCATACCGGCCAGGTTCCGTGTCGCGCCCGACCGCCCCGTCGCGATTTGAATCGCGACGGGTATCACTACTAGAAAAAGCAGTTTTACCGACGGATATTTCCGACGGAATTTGTCCGTCGGAATATCCATCGGAAATACAGATTTCCGACGGATTTCTGACCGATTTCCGACACAATAATCGGAGTTTCCGACCCATTTCCGACCAAATTCTTTTCCGTCGGTAATTTTCTGACCAACTATTTTCGACGGCTATTTTCGACAAGTTTCTGACGGAAAGCTGTCGGAAACGGAGTTTCCGACGGAAAGCATCCGTCAGAAACGCCGCATTTTCTTGTGGTGTATGTCTGCCGCGTTTTCAAGAATCCGACCAGAATGGAAAAATTTGCGCATATGCCTTGTTGTTTAAGCTATATACTCCCTAATTAACCATGATTAACCCATGTTATAGTTAATTCGACTTGGTAAATTAATAAATGGTATTAATGATATAAATTTAATTATTTAAAATGACATTGCACGACTTGTCATATCCTCAAGATTTCATTACACTTACACACACATAACATTATTAAATGTTATTTGACCTTGATAAATTACGTAATAATGTATTCGGTAAATTAGCGAAATAGATGACTAAATTACCCTATTTTTATTAAATACAATTGTTTTCATTTTATACGCGCATTTTAAATACCGTTATCGTTTCCCTCGGCCTTCGAGCACTCGAGGCACGACGGATCTGTTTCTACACACTTTCTCTTGACTTGGACCACCTCTCCATCGGGAATACTCTCGACTGGGCCAGGGACTCCTTAGCAAGACCTCCGTAAGTCTTCTTGGCTTTGGCGTACGTCCTTAGTCAACGAGCTAGTTGTACCCCAAAACCCGTTACATCCTAGGGATCAGTACGATCCATGCCTTTGTGTTTTTCCTTCTCGTCTTGGGATCACTCCGAACCATTTGGCCGTGTTCACGACATGACTAAGTGGGTCGTTGTGACTTCTACCAGACTGTTGGCACCCGACTTGGTGCTGTGCAACTGTTACTATCGGAGTTTCACGTTGTTTTTACGAAATTGTCCCTATCTCATCTAATGTCCATATCCTCTCATCTGTTCACGTTCTCTCTACACTCTCATCTATCTCGTCTAGTACTCTCTTATCTCTTCTTGGTACTCTATTGGCCGTTCGTGTGATTGTCTAAGATAAAAGACATGACTAATGCCAGCGCAATAGGGCCCGATCAGGTCCTGGGAGGAGCGCCCGAAAAGTGCCAGTGCCCGTGGGAGTTAAAATGATCATAGGATGTGTTACGGCATGCATCTAGCGCCAGTTTACTATCTAGATTAATCTATGACAATCAAAGTGCTATCTCTACAAGTGCAAGCGTGATCGTTACTAGTGCACCGTTGTGTAATTTACATGTTATATCGTTACATGGCCATTCTATTATCGTTCTCGTTGTACTATTTTCCCTGTGCCAGATGCAATTGTTCTCTCGTTATCGTGACATGCTCTACATGACTTTACTCTCTAGTTAACCTGCCTTTAAAACATTAACTATTTAAACCATGCTTGTGTTCATGAGATATTAAGTCCTACTGGGCGTTATTCGCTCATCTTGCGTATTTATTTAATGTGTTTCAGGTGAGTCAGATCATGACCACACTCACGAGGATGGGACCGATGAGGAGGCTCAAGAGTGACCATTCATCCACCAGTGCTATCTAGTAGTAGTTAGTATAGATATGAGTTAGTGAGTCAGTTAGTCATAATGTAGTAGTTTGATTTTGAATAAAGTACTCTGGGCCCTAGTTTTGGCTCTGATACGTCGATGTATTAGTCAATTTATGAAGATGATGAGTTATTAGTGAATGTAATGGAGATTGTTGGATTATTAATGAGATATGAGGTTGTTTGGTATTATTTCCATTTTGTGTAATGGTTTGTTATTTATTTCTCACTCTATACTATTTAATAACTGTAATCCCGCTTCGATATTCCGCGTCGGGGCGTTACAGTTTTGTGGTATCAGAGCCTAGGTTATTCTTAAGTATAGGATGATCTAGGTTTGACCTGACTTGACTTAGAGTCTAATTCCATACCTATGTGAGATGGGTAGAACTGTGGGTAATGAGATAAAATAAACTCACACACGCACAAACCTAGTGCAAACTCAACGACTTACATTTTAATTCTCTTTTGAAGGAACTTAAACAATGGCAGTGGAGCGTGCTCAACTCCGTGACATGCAGCACACAATTCAGCAGCTCACTCAAGCTTTACTCCAAGCTGCTGGAGCCAATAATAACAACAACAACAACCAAGGAGCTGGTGAATTGCACCAGAACTTCTGCAACCTAAACCCGCCTCGATTCAGCGGTACCATAGACCCTGATGAGGCAGAGAATTGGCTCAAGGAGACTGAGCGTATTTTCTGCGTTATGCAATGCACAGATGGAGATAAGCTTTTACTTGCCACATTCCAGCTGGAAAGGGACGCCCGTGCGTGGTGGGAGTCCATTGAGGCTACTCGAGCAAATGCACAGTTCACATGGGAAGAGTTCAAGGATAACTTTAACTCCAAGTAGTTCTCTGAGAGAGTCAAAGAGAGGAAGGCCTCTGAGTTTGCTGCATTGAAGCAGAGGAACCTCACAGTTGCTGAATACGAAGCACAGTTCTCCCGATTGGCTCGATACGCCAATCATTTGGTCAGTACAGAACGAATGAAGGCAAAGAGATTCCTTAATGGGCTCAGGCCTGCTTACATCACGCAACTTGCGCCATTTGATATTCAGACCTATCCAGAGATGGTCAGGAGAGCACAATGCCTGGAAGATGCGACTGAACTCACTAAGCGCATCAAGGGTAGGATGTTCAGGAAAGAGCAAACTTCTGGAGCATCGAGCAAGCCTACTAACGACAAGAAAAGGCCGTTAAGTATCACTGACGGGCCAAGCCAGGAGCGGAAGCCCAAAATCCCCACCACTACTGCTCCGAACAACAAACCGAGATGCAAGCCTTGTGACAAGCTTGGTCACACGACAGATGAATGCTGGAGGAAGGCAGGTGCTTGCCTTCACTGTGGAAGTCGTGATCACCGCATACAAGAATGCCCCCTATTGAAAGAAAATGAAAAGCGTCCTACGGGACAGAAGAAGCCAGGCCGATTGCAGGCTCTGCAAGAAGTGGACACCACCGAGGAAGGTGGCGTGGTGGAAGGTACACTACCAGTCTTTTCTCAATCAGCATTTGTTTTGTTTGATACTGGCGCAACACATTCGTTCATATCACAAGCATTTGCTGATACATTAAATGAAAAACCTGCATCTATGCAATTTGAATTGCCTGTTACTACACCATTGAGAGAAAAGGCTCAACTCAACAAATACTTTCCCTTAGCTGATGTTAAGGTTGGTGAACTTAACCTTAGAGCTGACCTGATCTGTATGCCCATGGAGGACTACGATGTCATTCTGGGAGCCGATTGGCTATCCACGTATGGGGCTTGTGTTGATTATCGAAGAGGGAAGATTACTTTTAATGAATTCCCTAAGCTGATCTTCACAGGACGTAAACACAAAAGGCACTTGTCTCTCGTCTCTGCCATAAAGGCACAAAACATGATAAGAAAGGGCTATGTGGCATTTCTTGCCGCAATTGTAGTTGAAAAGAAAGCAACCAAGATATCAGACATTCACATAGTGCAAGAATACCCTGATGTGTTTCCCGATGAGCTACCAGGCATTCCACTTGAGAGAGATGTGAATTTCTCAATTGATCTCGTACCTAGAGCCACACCGGTTTCACGAAAACCATACAGGATGCCCCCCGTTGAATTAAAAGAGTTGAAAGAGCAACTAATGGAACATCTAGAAAAGGGTTTCATTAGGCCAAGTACTTCTCCTTGGGGAGCACCAGTCTTGTTCGTCAAGAAGAAGGATGGATCCATGAGATTATGCATCGATTACAGGCAGTTGAACAATCTCACTATCAAGAACAAGTACCCTCTGCCGCGTGTCGATGAACTATTTGATCAGATATAGGAGCAAAGTATTTTTCTAAGATTGACCTTAGATCGGGATATCACCAGATGAGGATTAAAGATGCAGATATCTACAAGACAGCTTTCAGGAGCAAGTACGATCATTACGAATTTGTAGTCATGCCTTTTGGACTAACCAATGCTCCTGCAGCTTTTATGCAATTAATGAACAGCATCTACCGGCCCTACCTCGACAAGTTCGTCATGGTATTCATTGATGATATTCTCATATACTCCAAGACCAAAGAAGAGCACGAGGAGCATCTGAGGATCGCTCTACAAATCTTGCGGGACAATCAACTCTACGCCAAATTGAGCAAGTGTGAATTCTGGCTTGAGGAGGTGTCATTCCTAGGTCATGTTATTTCCAAGGACGGTATCGTTGTCGACCCTTCCAAGGTAGAAGTCGTGCTCAACTGGGAAAGGCCGACCAATGTCACAGAAATCAGGAGCTTTCTTGGACTGGCTGGATATTACAGAAGGTTCATAAAAGATTTCTCCAAGATAGCTGTACCTCTTACGCGTCTTACGCGGAAAGAGAATCCGTATGTCTGGAGCAAGGAGTGCGAGAAGAGCTTCCGAACACTGAAGCAGTTGTTGACGTCTGCACCTGTCCTCACATTACCAGTCGAGGGTGTAGGATTCTCAGTCTACACTGATGCATCTGGAATCGGTCTAGGCTGCGTATTAATGCAGAATGAGAAAGTGATAGCTTATTCTTCAAGGCAGTTGAAGCCACATGAAGTCAATTATCCTGTCAATGACTTAGAGCTAGCCGCTGTGGTATTTGCACTCAAAATCTGGAGGCATTACCTGTATGGGGAACAATTTATTGTCTACTCCGACAACAAGAGTTTGAAATACTTATTTTCTCAAAAGGAGCTCAATATGCGACAACGGAGATGGCTGGAGTACTTTAAAGACTTTGATTTCAACATCCAATACCATCCAGGCAAAGGTAACGCAGTAGCCGATGCACTCAGTAGAACGCCAGTAGCTTCGATATCCTGTCTAGTCATGGGTGAGATGCAATTGTTAGAGCAATTCGCTAGTCTAGATCTGAATATTGAAAAGAGGGTGATAAGATGTTAGTGGCTAATCTTAAAGCTCAACCCGACATCTTTGTCGAGATCAGAGAGCAACAGGCTAATGATCTGTTTCTAATCAGAGTAAGAGAGACTATAGCTGACAAGCCGAACTTCTCCATTGCTGAAGATTGAAGAATATTATTCCAAGCCAGGACATGTGTGCCTGACAATGAAGAGCTAAAAAGGAAACTGATGGATGAAGCCCACAAGACCAAGTACACAATACATCCAAGTGCAACCAAGATGTACCAAGACATGAAAAGGTCATTTTGGTGGCCAAACATGAAGCGTGAGGTAGCTGAGCATGTCGCGCACTGCCTCACTTGTCAGCAGGTAAAAGCAGAACACCGTCGTCCTGCGGGTGTACTTAGACCCTTGGACATACCTGAATGGAAGTGGGAAAGCATCGGAATGGATTTCATCATGGGTTTACCCCGAACGCGTGGTGGACTAGATGCTATTTGGGTCATCGTGGATAGATTGACAAAGTCTGCACACTTTCTAGCAATTCAAAGTACCTAGATTGTTGATATGCTTGCAGCTTTGTATGTGAAAGAGATAGTCAGACTACATGGAGTTCCAGTATCCATTGTCTCAGATCGTGATCCCAGATTCACTTCTAGATTCTGGAAGGGACTCCAGGCTGCCCTAGGCACAAAACTTAACTTTAACACAGCTTTCCACCCACAGACGGATGGACAGACCGAAAGAACAAATCAAATAGTGGAAGACATGCTACGAGCTTGTGCTATAGACTTTGAAGGGTATTGGAATGAACAACTGTCTCTAATAGAATTTGCCTACAACAATAGCTATCAGGCCAGCATTAAGATGGCACCATTTGAAGTGCTGTACGGCAGGAGCTGCAGATCACCAGTCCGTTGGAATGAAGTAGGTGAGCAACAATGGCTGGGACAAGACATGGTGCAGAATACCAATATAGATATCCAGATTATCAGAGACAGAATTAAGGTAGCTCATTCCAGGCAAAAGAGCTATGCTGATAAAAGAAGAAGGGACTTAGAATTTCAAGCTGGAGATAATGCGATGCTCAAAGTATCCCCGACCCAAGGATTTCAAAGGTTTGGGATGAAAGGCAAGCTGAGACCGAGATTCATAGGTCCATTTGAAGTATTAGATAGAGTTGGCGAGGTGGCGTACCGACTAGCACTACCTCTCCAGTTCTCTACCATACATAACGTGTTCCATGTGTCAATGCTGAGAAAGTACGTGTACGATCCATCGCACGTAATCAACTATGATGACATTACTCTGAACAAGGATATGACCTATGAAGAAAGGCCAGTGAAGATCTTAGACAAGAAGATGCAACAGCTTCGGAATCGATCCATACCTGTGGTCAAGATTCTATGGAGGAATCACGAGGTTGAAGAGGCAACATGGGAGCCCGAAGCAACCATGTGACGAAATTATCCGAATTTATTCAGTAAGACATTCTTCCTCTTACGATTATATAATTTGGGACCAATTCTTTTTAAGAGGGGGAGGATGTAGCACCCTTGATTTTTTTAAAATCAAGAAAATAAAATTTTATTATATAATAAATGCGATAAATTGATTTAATTAGAATAAAGGGATAATACATGGAATAAAAGGGCATTTAAAGCAATACCCATTAAGCTAAATTATTAATGGGTTACTCTAATAACCCAAACCTAATAGATTGGGCCCAAATAGGGTTAGCCCATCATGGGATGAGAAATAATTAAGCCAAATTCGGAATAAAAATAAGTGATAATTAGGAAAGGGTTTAAATAATTATTAAATAAGTCATGTTTATCTCAAATAAGAGTCCCTAACCCATCCTAACCCCATTGGCCACGAAATTAGGCCCCTCCCTATCTTATTAGATGGATAATAGCAAGAAAAATAGGTGATAATTATGGAAATTCGTAATTAAAGGAGGAGGAAATAGTTTTAGGTGATTTAGAACTCTACAAGCCATCAAAACACCCCCCATTTGACCCTAGCACCCCATAGCTCGTGGCTGGAACTCAGGGGGACGAAGTGGAGGAGTCTTGGACGTGGGAGCTCGGAGGAGAAGGCTGGAGCAAGGGATTTTCTCTTCTTTTCTTCGTCACCGAACCCTAGCTTTTCTTGTCAGCACCAAAAGGTAGGCAATCTCTCAAGCTAAAATCGTGAAATAATTACCCTAGGTAGAGTTCATGTACCTCTTCAAAAGCCCTATGGTTTCTTGGTATTCTATTCATCCATTTGGGCAAATTTAATTCGTGAAGCCCTATTGTACCATGAATCCGAAATCTCATGTTTTCTCTAATTCCTAGCATGTACTTTGTTCCCATGCCATGATAAAATTCTCAGTTATACTACATCATACTAGCTTTTAACCGCCCCTAGTCTTGCTCTATTTCGACCTCCCATGAGGGAGAATTAAATCTTTAAATCTTTGTCTATTGCATGTACCTGACTCTTCAAGTTTACCTTTAAACTTCGTTCATACTTGATATCTTGTTATCATGAAATTCTCTAAAATACTACATCATGATAGCTTTTGAACGCCCCTAGTTTCGTAATTTTTCATCTTGTATTCATCTCAAATTAATTCATGGAACCCTAACTGCACCTGTTTAGGTTACCGAAAAGTAACCTAATCAATGCATGTCTAAACCTTGTCTATTTTCAAATTAATCATGCATGTTGATAGATATACATGTCTAATTTCGTTTAAAACTAGTTTTGTGCTTTTTGGATCACCGTACTATTTTATATGAAATTTAGAACGTCCCTATATCATAAAGGACTCGCCCTAGGAAAAAGGGAAAAAGGGTAAACCCACCTGTTATCGCGACGGCGCGATCCGCCGCGATATCAGCAGGGTCGCGCCGGCCGATGGCGTCATGTCAAGAACACAGCGGCATAAGCCGCCTCGATTCACTCTGGACCGGGCCAGACCGGCCAGGTTCCGTGTCGCGCCCGACCGCCCCGTCGCGACTTGAATCGCGACGGGTATGCTTGTCGCGTTTTCAAGAATCCGACCAGAATGGAAAAATTTGTGCATATGCCCTATTTTTTAAGCTATATACTCCTTAATTAACCATGATTAACCCATATTATAGTTAATTCGACTTGGTAAATTAATAAATGACATTAATGATATAAATTTAATTATTTAAAATGACATTGCACGACTTGTCATATCCTCAAGATTTCTTTACACTTACACACACATAACAATATTAAATGTCATTTGACCTTGATAAATTACGTAATAATGTATTCGGTAAATTAGCGAAATAAATGACTAAATTACCCTATTTTTATTAAATACAATTGTTTTCGTTTTATACGCGCATTTTAAATACCGTTATCGTTTCCCTCGGCCTTCGAGCACTCGAGGCACGACGGATCTGTTTCTACACACTTTCTCTTGACTTGGACCACCTCTCCATCGGGAATACTCTCGACTGGGCCAGGGACTCCTTGTCAAGACCTCGTAAGTCTTCTTGGCTTTGGCGCACGTCCTTAGTCAACGAGCTAGTTGTACCCCAAAAACCCGTTACATCCTAGGGATCAGTACGATCCATGCCTTAGTGTTTTTCCTTCTCGTCTCGGGATCACTCCGAACCATTTGGCCATGTTCACGACACGACTAAGTGGGTGGTTGTGACTTCTACTAGACTGCCGGCACCCGACTTGGTGATGTGCAACCATTACTATCTGAGTTTCACGTTGTTTTTACGAAATTGTCCCTATCTCATCTAATGTCCATATCCTCTCATCTGTTCACGTTCTCTCTACACTCTCATCTATCTCGTCTAGTACTCTCTTATCTCTTCTTGGTACTCTATTGGCCATTCGTGTGATTGTCTAAGATAAAAGAAATGACTAATGCCAGCGCAATAGGGCCCGATCAGGTCCTGGGAGGAGCGCCCGAAAAGTGCCAGTGCCCATGGGAGTTAAAATGATCATAGGATGTGTTACGACATGCATCCAGCGCCAGTTTACTATCTAGATTAATCTATGACAATCAAAGTGCTATCTCTACAAGTGCAAGCGTGATCGTTACTAGTGCACCGTTGTGCAATTTACATGTTATATCGTTACATGGCCATTCTATTATCGTTCTCGTTGTACTATTTTCCCTGTGCCAGATGCAATTGTTCTCTCGTTATCGTGACATGCTCTACATGATTTTTCTCTCTAGTTAACCTGCCTTTTAAACATTAACTATTTAAACGATTCTTGTATTCATGAGATATTAAGTCCTGCTATGTGTTATTCGCTCATCTTTCGTATTTATTTAATGTGTTTCAGATGAGTCAGATCATGACCACATTCACAAGGATGGGACCATGAGGAGGCTCAAGAGTGACCATTCAACCACCAATGCTATCTAGTAGTAGTTAGTATAGTTATGAGTTAGTGAGTCAGTTAGTCATAATGTAGTAGTTTGATTTTGAATAAAGTACTCTGGGCCCTAGTTTTGGCTCTGATACGTCGATGTATTAGTCAGTTTATGAAGATGATGAGTTATTAGTGAATGTAATGGAGATTGTTGGATTATTAATGAGATACGATGTAAGGCCCTCGAATTTCCGTCGCATTATTTGTATTTGTGTGTGTATATTTGTGCTTGTGTATGTATATACATATTTACATACGTATTAATTAGTACAATTACGTGTGCATGTGTCTATATTAGATGTAAATAATGCAGTTATTGAATGGTGATAGTATGGATACACTACCATATACATATTGCATGTATATATGCAAGGTATGCATGGTTTTCTGCATATTTTAGAGTTCTGGCCGAAGGCCTTATTGGCGTCAACCCCTAGCCGTTGAGGTGGTGTCAGCGTCCAGACATGGACGCCAACACTAATCCTAGCGTCTAACGATATGGACGCCTATTTCTCTGACCTGTATGCGTTGCAGAGCCAGAAATTCCGGAAACAAGGGAGCTCACCCATTGGGGAGCTGTCCCCAACGGCTCTGAGAGCTATCTTGTCACCCTGTGAGTGGGAGAGAGGCCTCCCCATATGTCTGAACCCGGATCTGCCTTCTCCCACCCCTCTCTTCACCTTTGCAAGAGAGAATCAAGAGGAGAAAAACCCTAGAGGGAGCTGTGAGAAAACCCCACTTTGCACCCAAAGATCTGACCCCCTGAAGCTGTATCCGGCCATCTTCCTCGACAAGAAGCTAGCTGGACTGAAGGAGAAGACCTCCCCGACATTCCCTTGCTGTGGAGATCATCCAGGAGCCCGGAGGAAGGAGATCTAGGAGGACGTTCTGCACCTTCTTGGGACTGCCCAAGGAGGGCTTCACCAGCACCTTAGATCCATTGAAGCAATTTCCTAGAGGCAAGTGACCTAACCATAATGTCCCCGTATGTGTCTAGGTCGATTCTACAATTTTTATGAATTTTCCCTCGAGTCCTAGACCCTCACATTCACCCAATCTTGAGAGCTCGGGTCTGTGTTCTGCACAGACCTGCATTGACGGCAAGGTCACTGGACGCTGAGATTATGCTTGGCGTCCATCGACCATGCTGCTGACACTGAGTCAGCGGCCAGAGACCGCCGCCAAGTTTCTCTGGACAGAACAGTGACCTGTTCTGCCCTTCCTATACAACTATTTTCGGTATGGTTTTCGTGATGAGGATATATGGTAACCCTATACACTATGTATACTGTTAAATGTGGTGTGTGGATGAGTGTGATGTGTGGTGGTGGATGTTAGAAAATTGTATTCCATGAATTTGTAAGCATGATTTGTTGATAATCTTGCCAATCCATGTTTTATGATTAGGACTAGTCTGAATGCCTTAGTTTTGTCAGATCATGAAGATTAGTGGATCAGTATATGTATACTCAATTTTTGGTAAATTGTCCATGCTTGCATAAATTGCTAATAAATTCGGTTCGGTAAATAAAAAGGGCATGCAAGAAAGATTTGTGGTGATCGATCTATAGTTGTATGATTTAGGATAATTCTGTATTCTCAAATCATGCATATAAAGTAGTCTCTGTTCAGGCAGTAGCTTGCTAAAATTTTGGCTTGTGTGCATAAGTCCATATCAACTTAAATTATGAATGGCATGCTAAATAGGTGTTTTATTTACTGTAAATTCAATTTAGCTCAGAAAAATCTGAAAAATTGAATGTATGACCTTGAACCCGAAAATAGCATGTGGTTAAAATTTCAGGTCATTTGGACCAGTATATAAGGAGTTATGTATTTTCCATGTGAAATGTAAAAATCTATGTATGTTATCGTAGGTGGTTAGATATTGTTTAAACCCAACCTGATTAGTGAATTTACTGTGTGTTAAACTCCTGAAATCTGTAGTGCCATGTCAGGAAAAACAGAGATATGCATGTGAGTGAGAAAGTGAATGAGATGAAAAGTGATATGTGTAAAACCATGTGTAAAATCGGTAAAATGTGTAAATGTGTAACTGTGCCAATGTGACACTGCTTCCGTAGAGGGCAGTGGAACTGTATCAGGGAAAAGTCCCCCTGAGAAAGTTCAATGTGTAAGTGACCCTAAGGGCATTAGGGGGAAATCCTGGAGGTGGACAAGTACCACTGGTTAGGGTGGAGACTTGTTCTCCCGGTCTGCGCAGTCCAAGAGTCGCCATTGAAATGCCTAGATGGCGTCTATGTGTAATGTGATGTGTATATGTCCTTCTTTGGTGGTTTGGACTATGTGTCACGGCACCTAAAATGTGTAATGTGTAATTGTAATGTGTATGTGTTCATGTGTTAATGTGTAAGTGAACAATGTGAAATGTGTATGTGTAAAGTGCAACCATGTGAATTGGAAACTTGTGTAAAGAAAATGTGAAACTAAAAATGTGAGAATATGACATTGAAATCCATGTGAGACAAATCTGAAACCATGTGAAATCAGTAATTTCATGTTGTTATCATCATGTTTATATGTGCACAAATGTCTAGAATCCATGTTAGGGATAATTGATGAGCACTTGTACAAAATAGCATGATTGGTTGTTCACATGGTATGTTTTAAACAACATTGTAGCTCTCATGTGTAGGTTTACAGCCATTAAACCATGTGAAACCAGCAACTTAAAGCATGTGAAAATGTCTATGTATGTACTTAAGAACATGTAAAACCCATGCTAGTTGTGTTTTCCTTTCATATATGCACAGTGTTCATGTTGGTAGCTCTCATGTCTTGGTTCTTTAAAGGCAAAATTTCATGAGTAAATTGAATAGAGAGCATGTGATAGGTAAAGTTTTATTCTTAGAAATCTGAAAGCATGATCCATGTATTAATTGGTAAAACTTTCATGATAGGTTGAAACTTTCAAATGACTAGCATGCCATGTGTTGAAAATTTTGAATGTGCATGTAGAAACCGCTATGACTTATACGTGTATGTTATGAGTAGTGTTGCTTGCTGAGTCTTTAGACTCACTCCTTGCTTCGGCGTACAGGTGTAGTTGGTGACGTGGCACCGTTGGAGGAGACAGTGGAGACGGACTCCGAGCGCGGAGATTAGTCTTTGGAGTTCTTTGTGACTTGTGCATTTCATAGTATGTAATTTGAACGTTGTATTAGAGTTATCATGAAAAGAATGTATAAGTGTGGACATTATGTATTTAAATTTCAGCAATTTAAATTATGTGAACTTTTAGCTCTTAATGTTAATTGCGAATTTCATGTATGTTTAATGTGGATGATGAATAAATGAAGACAGTTGTCTTTTACTTCCGCTACTCTGTTGTATATTCGCGTGTATCTCAGCTGTTTGTATCGTTTGGGTAAATGTCCCACTGTGAGGACTCTCGCTATACCGACGTGGGTTGGTATAACCGTACCGGTATAATGAGGGCCGTCACAGAGATTGGTATCAGAGCGACCGGTTGAGATTGCACATGAATATACCTAAGTCATCATCCCCATTGCATGCTAAGTATGTCCACATGTGTAGAAAACACTAATAAGAAGTGAAAGATAGATAAGAAAATGGTTAGAAAACTTAGTAACCTAACTCTAATGGTGGCTGAAATTTATTACAGCCATGGCTTCGAGAGGTAGGCGTGGTGGAGCGTCGGCCCGTGAGGACGAGCCGCGACGTGATGAGCAGGCGGAGCAACAGGCCCCAGCACCACGAGGCCCTGTACTTCCCCCACCGCCGCCTGTGGATTACGGAGTATTCATGCAAGGTCTGGTACAAGCCATGCAGACGCAGGCTCATACCCAGGCAGCACTCCAGGCACAGTTGGAGGCCCAGGTAGAATAATGAAACAACTAAGTAGTTTGCTATTTAAATTGCATGATATTGTGTTTATCGTATATTGTTTATTGTTTAATGTAGCAGGCTCAGGCACCAGCTCAGGACCATGGTGGACCTCCCATCATGGAGCGATTCAAGAGGATGACCCCACCCTCTTTTAAGGGGAGAGTGATCCATTAATGGCAGAAAGCTGGTTAAGGGAGACAGAGAAAATCTTCCGAGCCATCAGGTGCCCTGATGAGGATAAGGTGACATTAGCCACCTACATGCTACAGGTAGACTTTTAATTTTGTATGTTTGTATGTTCTGCTTAATTTAGAATTTGTTAGTTGGTGCTTATGAAGGTGTATTGCAGGAGAGAGAGGATGTATGGTGGTCCTCCCTACTACGTACACGCTTTGAGGACGGAGCAGTAGACGTGACGTGGGACGCGTTCGTGAGACTCTTTCGAGCCAAGTTCGTCCCAGAGCATATCCAGGACAAAATGGAGTAGGAATTTCTCTCCCTGACGCAAGGCTCCATGACCGTGCTGGAATACGAGGCAAGGTTTTCTGAACTTTCTAAGTATGCACCGCATATCGTAGAGGATGAGCGCAGGAAGACGAAGAAATTCGTGATGGGACTCAAGCCATCACTACGGACGAGACTCGTGGCGTTTGACCACCGCACGCTGGACGAGGCCCTCAGTGCTGCCTGCAGGCAGGAGGGAGAAATGGAGCAATATCTGGAGGAAAAGAAGGCTTCGCAGAAGAGGCCGGCAGCGACATTCCAGCGGCAGGATAAGAAGAAAACGGTGTACCAGACACCGCAGCAATCCGTGACAGTCACAACTCTCAGGTACCTTCTGTACGTTCCCCTGGTGTGAAGAAAGAGTGTCCCCATTGCGGGAAGACACACGGTGGTTCCGAGTGTTGGTTGGTAGCGGGTAGATGCTTGAAGTGTGGGAGCAGCGACCACAAGATCAAAGATTGCCCAAGACTTCAGCAAGGAGCTCAGCGTGGAGCGCCAACCCCAGCAGTAGCGGCAGCCGCGCCAGCTACAGGAAGACCAGGAAGGCCTCGAGCCCCAGCTCGAGTGTTTGCTTTGGCACGCGAGGACGCCGAGCAGGCGGAGCATGTCACCGAAGGTACGTTTTGCTTTTAGGTGTGCACGCTCGGGTTTTGTTTGATACGGGTGCTACTCACTCGTTCATTTCCGAGCGGTTCGCTAGGCAGTTAGCCCTAGAGTCAGGCGTAGAGTCTGAGGATTTAGAGGTCCCTTTGTCTGTGCACACCCCTGCGGGTACGGTATCGACTAGGAAGTGCATTCCGTCGTTACCTGTGTGCATTGAGGATAGAATCCTAGATGGGTGTTTCTTCTTGCTAAAGATGAAGGACTATGATGCTATTCTTGGTCTGGATTGGCTAGAGGAGCACTATGCGTTAGTGGATTGTCGTCGGAAGAAGATTGTTTTCCGCATTCCTGGTGAGGACGAGTTCTCTCATCCCTTGCCAAAGAACTTAGCGGGAAAGTTAGTCATCTCTGCCATGAAGGCGATGCGCATGGTGAACAAGGGTTGTGACGCATTTCTTGCCAGCGTTATGCTAGTACCCGATGCTGGTTCGTCACTGACTCTTGCAGAGATCGATGTGGTGCAGGATTTCCAGATGTCTTTCCCGATGACTTGTCTGGATTGCCACCGGATAGGGAGATAGAGTTCACTATAGAGTTGCTTCCAGGCACCTCTCCTATCTCGAAGGCCCCATATCGGATGGCCCCTGCAGAGTTAGCCGAGTTGAGGAAGCAATTGCAAGAATTGCTTGATAAGGGATTCATTCGCCCTAGTGTTTCCCCTTGGGGCGCACCTGTATTGTTCGTCAAGAAGAAAGACGGGTCACTTAGGTTGTGTATTGACTATAGGAAGTTGAACCAAGTGACTGTGAAGAACAGGTACCCCTTACCTCGGATTGATGATCTGTTTGACCAGTTGCAGGATGCATCAGTCTTTTCTAAGATTGACTTGCGATCTGGTTATCATCAGCTGCGGATTAGGAGTGAGGATGTGTCCAAGACGGCATTTAGATCCCGTTATGGACATTATGAGTTCTTGGTTCTTCCTTTCGGATTGACCAACGCCCCTGCAGCGTTCATGGATCTCATGAACCGGGTGTTTAGTCCGTATTTAGATAGCTTTGTTGTAGTGTTTATTGATGACGTGTTGGTCTATTCTCCGGATGAGGCCACGCACCGTCAGCATTTGAGGTTAGTCTTAGAGGTTCTCCGTGAGCACAAGCTGTATGCGAAGTTCAGCAAGTGCGAGTTCTGGTTGCGCGAGGTTCACTTTCTCGGGCATGTGATCTCCGGCGCTGGTGTAGCTGTTGATCCAGCAAAGGTCCAAGCAGTTATGGATTGGGAGATTCCCCAGACTCCTTCGGAGATTCGTAGTTTCATTGGGTTAGCTGGTTATTATCGGCGATTCATTGAGGGTTTCTCATCCATCGCCGCCCCTTTGACAAAGCTGACCAGGAAGGGTGAGAAGTTCGTATGGTCTGAGGCATGTGAGCGTAGCTTTCAGCTATTGAAGGCTAAGCTTACTTCTGCTCCGGTATTGGTATTGCCTAGTGGTCCAGAAGGTTTTGCCATTTATACGGATGCATCTCAGATTGGTTTAGGCTGTGTGCTCATGCAGCAAGATAGGGTAGTGGCTTATGCTTCTCGTCAGTTGAAGGAGCATGAGAGGAACTATCCGACTCATGATTTGGAGCTCGCAGCTGTGGTTCATGCACTAAAGATCTGGAGGCACTATCTTTATGGTGTCAGATTTGAGGTGTTTACCGACCACAAGAGCTTGAAGTATCTTTTCTCCCAAAAGGAATTAAACCTGAGGCAGAGGAGATGGATTGAGTTCTTGAAGGACTATGACTTCGACCTTCAGTATCATCCTGGAAAGGCGAACGTCGTAGCGGATGCTCTTAGTAGAAAGAGGTCTTCGCTCCAGCAGGATTGGAAGATGTTGGAGGATGCAGCGTGCTCTATGACCGAGTTAGAGCCATCGCTGTGTCAGGCTTTTGTAGCTCAGCTATCCCTTAGATCCTCAGTCTTGGATGAGGTGATTGAGCAGCAGAAAGCCGACCCTAGATTGTTAGAGTTAGTGGGTAAGGCGGGCATTGCTCGTGATGAGGACGGTGTGATTAGATTTCAGCACCGTGTTTGTGTCCCTGATTTGTAGATGTCCGTGAGCATGTGTTAGCGGAGGCTCATAGATCGCGATTCTCTATTCATCCGGGTAACACTAAGATGTATCAAGACCTGAAGAGATCATTTTGGTGGTCCGGCATGAAGAAGGATGTTGCGGATTATGTGTCTAGATGTCTAGTATGTCAGCAAGTGAAAGCCGAGCGGCAGCGACCATCCGGCCTTATGCAGAGGATGGATATCCCGTGTGGAAGTGGGAAGCTGTCACTATGGACTTTCGTATCGGGTTTGCCTCGATCTAGAAGGGGCAATGACTCGATTTGGGTTGTTGTAGATAGATTCTCGAAGACTGCTCATTTCTTGCCCATGAAGAAGAAGCAGTCGTAGAGAGTTTAGCTAGATTGTATGTTAGTGGTATCATTAGATTGCATGGTGTGCCGAAGTCGATCATTTCGGATCGAGATCCGAGATTTACTTCGAGATTGTGGAAGGGTCTTCAGGATGCGTTAGGTTCGGAGCTGAAGCTCAGTTCGGCGTTTCATCCCCAGACCGATGGACAGTCCGAGAGGACTATCCAGACGCTCGAGGATATGTTGAGAGCGTGTGTTCTGGATTGGAAGGATGATTGGGAGCGTCATTTACCTCTTGTGGAGTTCGCATACAACAACAGCTTTCATGCTAGTATTGGTATGGCTCCATTCGAGGCGTTGTATGGTAGGCCCTGCAGATCTCCTTTATGTTGGGAGGAGACTGGTGATAGGCAGTTGATCGGACCGGAGTTAGTTCAGGAAACTTCGGATAAGATCCAGCTTATCAGGAAGAGGCTTGTTGCGGCACAGGATAGGCAGAAGAGTTATGCCGACAACAGAAGGAAGGATTTGGAGTTCGAGGTTGGCGATCATGTCTTCTTGAAGATATCGCCTACTCGTGGTGTCGTCAGATTTGGCAGGCATAGCAAGCTAAGCCCTAGATTCATTGGCCCATATGAGATTCTCAGACGTTTGGGCAGCGTGGCATATGAGCTAGCATTACCCCCAGCTTTGGCTAGCGTTCACCCTGTATTCCACGTATCTATGCTCAGGAAGTATGTCCGAGATCCGTCTCATGTGATTAGTCATGAGCCAGTGGAGATCCAGCCAGATCTTTCGTATGTCGAGCAACCAGTAGCCATTCTTGACCGGAAGGTTCAGCATCTCCGGAACAAGAGAATTGCGTCGGTGAAGGTCCTATGGCGGAACTTCTCACGAGAGGAGGCTACTTGGGAGCTTGAGGATGCGATGAAGAAGAAGTATCCCCTTTTGTTTGAGTAGTGTCGTTCTAACTTCGAGGACGAAGTTTCTTTAAGGGGGAGAGGGTGTAAGGCCCTCGAATTTCCGTCGCATTATTTGTATTTGTGTGTGTATATTTGTGCTTGTGTATGTATATACATATTTACGTACGTATTAATTAGTACAATTACGTGTGCATGTGTTATATTAGATGTAAATAATGCATGTATTGAATGGTGATAGTATGGATACACTACCATATACATATTGCATGTATATATGCAAGGTATGCATGGTTTTCTGCATATTTTAGAGTTCTGGCCGAAGGCCTTATTGGCGTCAACCCCTAGCCGTTGAGGTGGTGTCAGCGTCCAGACATGGACGCCAACACTAATCCTGGCATCTAAGGATATGGACGCCTATTTCTCTGACCTGCATGCGTTGCAGAGCAAGAAATTTCGGAAACAAGGGAGCTCACCCATTGGGGAGCTGTCCCCAACGGCTCTGAGAGCTATCTTGTCACCCTGTGAGTGGGAGAGAGGCCTCCCCATATGTCTGAACCCGGATCTGCCTTCTCCCACCCCTCTCTTCACCTTTGCAAGAGAGAAACAAGAGGAGAAAAACCCTAGAGGGAGCTGTGAGAAAACCCCCACTTTGCACCCAAAGATCTGACCCCCTGAAGCTGTATCCGGCCATCTTCCTCGACAAGAAGCTAGCTGGACTGAAGGAGAAGACCTCCCCGACATTCCCTTGCTGTGGAGATCATCCAGGAGCCCGGAGGAAGGAGATCTAGGAGGACGTTCTGCACCTTCTTGGGACTGCCCAAGGAGGGCTTCACCAGCACCTTAGATCCATTGGAGCAATTTCTAAAAGGCAAGTGACCTAACCATAATGTCCCCGTATGTGTCTAGGTCGATTCTACAATTTTTATGAATTTTCCCTCGAGTCCTAGACCCTCACATTCACCCAACTTGAGAGCTCGGGTCTGTGTTCTGCACAGACCTGCATTGACGGCAAGGTCACTGGACGCTGAGATTATGCTTGGCGTCCATCGACCATGCCGCTGACACTGAGTCAGCGGCCAGAGACCGCCGCCAAGTTCCTCTGGACAGAACAGTGACCTGTTCTGCCCTTCCTATACAACTATTTTCGGTATGGTTTTCGTGATGAGGATATATGGTAACCCTATACACTATGTATACTGTTAAATGTGGTGTGTGGATGAGTGTGATGTGTGGTGGTGGATGTTAGAAAATTGTATTCCATGAATTTGTAAGCATGATTTGTTGATAATCTTGCCAATCCATGTTTTATGATTAGGACTAGTCTGAATGCCTCAGTTTTGTCAGATCATGAAGATTAGTGGATCAGTATATGTATACTCAATTTTTGATAAATTGTCCATGCTTGCATAAATTGCTAATAAATTCGGTTCGGTAAATAAAAAGGCATGCAAGAAAGATTTGTGGTGATCGATCTATAGTTGTATGATTTAGGGTAATTCTGTATTCTCAAATCATGCATATAACAGTAGTCTCTGTTCAGACAGTAGCTTGCTAAAATTTTGACTTGTGTGTATAAGTCCATATCAACTTAAATTATGAATGGCATGCTAAATAGGTGTTTTATTTACTGTAAATTCTATTTAGCTCAGAAAAATCTGAAAAATTGAATGTATGACCTTGAACCCAAAATAGCATGTGGTTAAAATTTCAGGTCATTTGGACCAGTATATAAGGAGTTATGTATTTTCCATGTGAAATGTAAAAATCCGTATGTTATCGTAAGGTGGTTAGATATTGTTTAAACCCAACCTGATTAGTGAATTTACTGTGTGTTAAACTCCTGAAATCTGTAGTGCCATGTCAGGAAAAATAGAGATATGCATGTGAGTGAGAAAGTGAATGAGATGAAAAGTGATATGTGTAAAACCATGTGTAAAATCGGTAAAATGTGTAAATGTGTAACTGTGCCAATGTGACACTGCTTCCGTAGAGGGCAGTGGAACTGTATCAGGGAAAAGTCCCCCTGAGAAAGTTCAATGTGTAAGTGACCCTAAGGGCATTAGGGGGAAATCCTGGAGGTGGACAAGTACCACTGGTTAGGGTGGAGACTTGTTCTCCCGGTCTGCGCAGTCCAAGAGTCGCCATTGAAATGCCTAGATGGCGTCTATGTGTAATGTGATGTGTATATGTCCTTCTTTGGTGGTTTGGACTATGTGTCACGGCACCTAAAATGTGTAATGTGTAATGTGTAATGTGTATGTGTTCATGTGTTAATGTGTAAGTGAACAATGTGAAATGTGTATGTGTAAAGTGCAACCATGTGAATTGGAAACTTGTGTAAAGAAAATGTGAAACTAAAAATGTGAGAATATGACATTGAAATCCATGTGAGACAAATCTGAAACCATGTGAAATCAGTAATTTCATGTTGTTATCATCATGTTTATATGTGCAAAATGTCTAGAATCCATGTTAGGGATAATTGATGAGCACTTGTACAAAATAGCATGATTGGTTGTTCACATGATATGTTTTAAACAACATTGTAGCTCTCATGTGTAGGTTTACAGCCATTAAACCATGTGAAACCAGCAACTTAAAGCATGTGAAAATGTCTATGTATGTACTTAAGAACATGTAAAACCCATGCTAGTTGTGTTTTCCTTTCATATATGCACAGTGTTCATGTTGGTAGCTCTCATGTCTTGGTTCTTTAAAGGCAAAATTTCATGAGTAAATTGAATAGAGAGCATGTGATAGGTAAGTTTTATTCTTAGAAATCTGAAAGCATGATCCATGTATTAATTGTAAAACTTTCATGATAGGTTGAAACTTTCAAATGACTAGCATGCCATGTGTTGAAAATTTTGAATGTGCATGTAGAAACCGCTATGACTTATACGTGTATGTTATGAGTAGTGTTGCTTGCTGAGTCTTTAGACTCACTCCTTGCTTCGGCGTACAGGTGTAGTTGGTGACGTGGCACCGTTGGAGGAGACAGTGGAGACGGACTCCGAGCGCGGAGATTAGTCTTTGGAGTTCTTTGTGACTTGTGCATTTCATAGTATGTAATTTGAACATTGTATTAGAGTTATCATGAAAAGAATGTATAAGTGTGGACATTATGTATTTAAATTTCAGCAATTTAAATTATGTGAACTTTTAGCTCTTAATGTTAATTGCAAATTTCATGTATGTTTAATGTGGATGATGAATAAATGAGGACAGTTGTCTTTTACTTCCGCTACTCTGTTGTATATTCGCGTGTATCTCAGCTGTTTGTATCGTTTGGGTAAATGTCCCACTGTGAGGACTCTCGCTATACCGACGTGGGTTGGTATAACCGTACCGGTATAATGAGGGCCGTCACATATGAGGTTGTTTGGTATTATTTCCATTTTGTGTAATGGTTGTTTTATATTTCTCGCTCTATACTATTTAATAACTGTAATCCCGCTCCGATATTCTGCGTCGGGGCGTTACACCATGTGCACATAAAGCCAGTAATTGAGAGGTTGGATGCATAAGGTCAGATCCCTTGCTCTGTTCAGTCCGATATTGCTTCAATATTTATAAGTCAGAGCACTGGAGCAAAGGAAATCAGAATGGTCAGGAATGCTCTATGATGAATGAAAAATGAGCTGGGAAGCATCAAGGAGTCAGTATCCACTCTTTCTGACTTGATGAGGGTGCAATTATCTACTTCTGCCCCTCCTACTCCCACTCCTGCAGTACCAGTAAGCAGCTCAGGGCCATCCGGGCCAAGGCAACCAGAAGAGGCAGTCCGGCCATCAGGGCTAGTTATTGTTGAGGATTCAGAGCCATTAGGGCCAAAAATTGGTGAAGAATCAAGGCACTTTGAGCAAGGTCAGGTAGCATCAGGGTCACCAGGGCCATCGGATAAGTAGTCAGGGCCACCAGGGCCAGTCATGGATGAGTCGGGGCCATCAGGGCCAGTGGAATCTGAAGTTGTGCCTGCAAGAATTGAAGATCATGCTGTAGCCCCAGAGCCCCCTTCTTCTCCTCTTCAGACTCCAGCCCCTCCATCTCCACCATCCTCCTCCACTGCTCCTCCGGCCCCTGCCACCTTCAAACAGCCCCTTCCAAAGCATGTCTCATCACCCACTCCATTTCCTACCACCTCCTCATCTTCTCCTACCTCCTCCTCATCTATTCCTCCTCCCATTTTTTAGGTTCCTCCAGCATCATCTTTAGCTGGAGCCTCATCTTCTGGTCCCTCATCAGCTGGACCATCTGCTCCACCTCCCTCTACATCTTATTCTTTTCTTCATCCTACTCCTCCTTCCTCCTTTGTTACCATCATTCCTGAGGGTGCCCAACTTGAAGGTCATGAAATCTAGGACATCAAAGATGAGTTTGAAGTAGCAATACTCCACTCAGTCCTGTTTGTTGGCACTCACATTCATAGGACAGGCTCCTCCAACCCTGTTCCTAAAAAGAGGAAAATCTCTTCCAATCTTGCTATTTCCTCTATGCCTCATTTTCCACCTCTTTGGTTTTCTCTCACTGTTGAAAATCGAAGAAGGTCTATCTATTGTGAATTCCTCCAGAAATGCACATTTGCCACTCTTTTTGGCCTTCCTCACCTTAATCTAACTGACCACCTAAATATCGTTCTCCCTCTCTCTTCTCTTTCTAAAGCTGAGCAGTCAAAATCTTCTCTATGACTCAGGCTAAATCTAAAGATCAGTGGGCTAAGGGCCACAAATCTCTTTACAATAAATTCCTCCATGCAAGATCAGCCAGATTCCCACCTAGAGATCATCCCTTGACTCTCTTTGAGTGGTTTATGATTCATCACAAGGACTCTTGGGGGCCGTTCATCTAGAAGGAGATCAAACTTATCAGGTACTTCCAGATGTTTAACGACTTCAGGTATCTTCACAATCTGCACGAGGTTCAGCTTGGCCAATTCGGGCAAGCTATTTCTCTCCTTGGTTCCAATATTGCCCACACCACCTCAATCCAAGTGGATTTTGCCACCTTGAAGATGCCAGATGTGGTATTCCTACCTCCACTTCACTCCTTGGTCATGGAATCAGCTGTGGGCCCGATTATTTTTGAAGGGTTTGCTAGAGTCATGGGCCGCATTTTAGTTCAGAAGGGCAACTTGATTGCATTCTCCAGATTTATCTTCCGGAAATATCACCAGGGATACATCAAATCTGATGTTCTTGCCCCTCTTTTGTCTGAATGTGAGCGGCTATCTCCATCAGATTGGGAAAGACTTTATCCTCACACAGCTCAGCATCTTGTTGATCTAAATGCTTCTCAAGCCAGATCAAATCAACCTCCTCTGTTTGCTACATAATTTCTAGATCTGAATTCCATTCAACATGGGTTGAGAGATACAAGGTGTATGTGGCTATGAAAAAGGAACTGAAGGCAAATCAGATTTTCTATCCAATTTCAGTTGATCAGTTCCTCCAGCATGCTAGTTTTGGCACCTCTACCTTCTACAAAATGTCTCTTGTCCAGAATGAGTATGGAACCATTGTGGAAGTTCAGCGGCAACTGCACATCCAAAGGATGGCTCCTATTATGGGACCCTCTTACTATATAGTTTATGGAGCCTTCCAAAGTTATTTTGAAGAGCAGGAACGCAAGGCATGGCCGATCATTACTCGCTATGCCTCCCTTCTGTCCCCTACTTCTACATTCATGTACCTCCTCAGTGAAATAATATAATGTCTTTTCTGTCTTCCATTTATATTTCTTCTCTTCTTTGTCTACTTTGATTTTTTTTTTGCTTAATGACAAAAAGGAGGAGAAAATAAAACATTCTAAAATACACTCTTTAAATTTCTCTAGAAAATTTACTTACATTCATTTCATAGCCTTATATCTTTTTGTTATATTTTGTTATGTTTTGTCATCACCAAAAAGGGGGACATTGATGATCAGTCCATCCCCGTATAATTCTATTTAATTATATATACAATTTTTGTGATTAAGAAAACCTTAACAATTATTTTCTAACAATCTTTTATGAAGTTCATCCACAGGGAATAAGTCAAGCCTAATTTGTAAGTAATCCTTACACTGTATCATTTAAAGTTCAGAGCATGTATTTTCTCTAAGTCCATAACGATTTCCCTTATAAGCATAACGATTTCATAAGTATCTGTTTCTTTATAAGCAAGAACGATTCTATCGCTACATCGATTTCGGTTTCACAACGATTTGTTAAGTGAAACAACGATTTCGGTCTCACAACGATTCTTAAGTGAAACAAATGATTTTGGTCTCACAACAATTCGTTAAGTGAAACAACGATTTTGGTTTCACAAAGATTTCATAAGAAAAACAACGATTCAGTCATCGGTTACTTAAGAGAAACAACGATTTGATTGTTGTAACAATTCGATAGGTGAAGGCAACGATTTGATAGCTAGAACGATTTGCCTTTATGCTAGAACGATTTGCTGAAACAACGATTTTCTTATATCTGTGCAACGATTTGCTTGTACAACGATTTGGTTACTCTCGTACAATGATTTGCTTAAACAACGATTTGATTATGTTTGAACAACGATTTTCTCAAACAACGATTTGCTTATATCCGTACAAGGATTTGCTTGTACAACAATTTGGTTACTCTCGTACAACGATTTGCTTAAACAACGATTTGATTATGTTGAACAACGATTTGCTCAAACAACGATTTGCGTATATCTGTACAATGATTTGCTTGTACAATGATTTGGTTACTCTTATACAACGATTTGCTCAAACAACAATTTGTTTATGTTTGAACAATGATTTACTCAAACAACGATTTGTTTATGTTTGAACAACGATTTACTCAAACAATGATTTGTTTATGTTTAAACAACAATTTGCTCAAACAACGATTTGTTTATGTTTGAAACAACGATTTGCTCAAACAACGATTTATTTATATTTGAAACAACGATTTGCTCAAACAACGATTTGATTATGTTTGAACAACGATTTGTATAAACAACGATTTCATAAGTTGTATAACTATTTCGTTGTCATAACGACTTCATGGATTACATCGATTTCACATATGATATTCAAATTTATTTTCAAATATTGTGAAAGTCAAAGTCTTCCCGCGTGCATCACTAATATCCTTGCATTTAATGAGATTGTACACTCCTCTGCACGATACATATCTGGTTGCCTTCTATTCCTATGTTTCTATAGCAAACACTTTTCAGGATAGTAGAATGGCATTACTATTTTGGTGTACGTTCTTACTGCATAGTTTCTAACATTGACTGACAAGCATAGAAACAGTCTAGCTGTGTGTGTGCTTCGACATTTATTGTGTGCAGGTCATATCTTACAACGTTGGACAACCAGAAGCTGAGGAATATCTGGATAAATCTTCTCTTTGTGTGCATGGCTCCAGAGCATTAAATGGCTGCAAGCTTACCTGTCGCGCACGATGAACCATGCTGTCTAACGTGCTTTAAGCTTAGAGACAACGGCCATTTCAATGGCTATAATTTCAAGAGAATATATATAGAAGTCTGATGACTCCATGAAATACAACTTGTGTGCAATAGAGCTTTCAAAGAACCAACCTTCAACTTGCGAGCATCAGAAACAAGAGCCTCTTGCTTCACTCCATACATTCCTTAGCTCATAGCTCTCATCCTTAATTGTCTGGATTTTTTAGAGCTTATAGTTCTGAGAGATTGATTTTATTGTCGATCTTTGTCTCTCAGACTTTGCCTCAGATCAAGCATTTCATCGTGAGCTTGGTCTAGGGGCCTTTCGCTTTCTTCACATTTGTTGTGAAGTTCCTCTTCGGGTTGTGAAGAGAAAACCTGTTGAAAACAGGTGGTGTGTATTCCCTTCGGTAAGGAAGGAAGACCTGTGTATCAGGGTGGTTGTATTCCTCTTCAGGGTTAGACGAGAAGGCCAGCTGCGGCTGGATGTGTAAGGGTCCTTGAGGGGGACTGTACCCTTGGTTAGTGAAATCTCAAGTTGTTTCTTGGGGACTGGACGTAGGACTCCTTGGGATAGGAGGTCGAACCAGGATAAAAACTCAAGTGTTGTGTGATTGGTTCTTTGTGTGTTTTTCTTCATTATCTCTAACACTAACCATCGATCTTAATGTCTTCCTATTAAGTGTTTTTATTGACAGGTTTTTGTCTAAATGAATTTTTAAAATCCCATTCACCCCCCCCCTCTGGGCTTGCTAGCTGGGCAACAGTTGCAAGTAAGCGAGTATAGAGCATAGAATAGACAACAAACCATTGGACAATTTAATAATACAAAGTCAAATAACTTTATTGATAATTCAACTGTTGTCTATTACATCAACTAACTTAAAGCCATAACATAGGGCCCAATTGACTATAATACAAAGGATGGAAATCAAAGACTAACTAAGATAATCTAGGATAACATGGTGACGATATGGCACTCGTGGATCACTCCTGGTCCTCCCCATCCTCGTGAGTGTACTCATTCTCCTCAACCTCACCTGAGAACACAATGACAAATAACGTAGGGTGAGCGACAACGGCCAGTAGGATTTATATCTCATGGTGCGGGCAACTTTACATGATTAATGTATTGAAAGAAGAGTTACTATATGATGAAGTGAGAGAGTCAAGTAATGTAAGAGATAGCATGATAGCACGTGATTGAAAATAGCACGAGTTTCCAAATATAGCACAGAGCAGGATGGCCATAGCACAAATAGCACAACGTATAACAATAGCACAATGAGTATAGTATAGCACTTTGATTGTCAATTAGATAGTCGAGATAGATAGCACTTGAGTGTAATGCCAAACACTTTGGTCATTTAACTCCCGCGGGCAAATAGCACTTTTGGGCGCACCTCCAAGGACCTGACCAAACCCTTTATATATTGCCAGGCATTAGTTATATTGTTTATCTTTAGACAATCAGTCAATGGCCAATAGTGTACCAAGAAATAGATGAGAATACTAGATGAATGGATGAGATAGCAGAGAGAGTGTGAATAGAGAGCGAGTATAGTGTAGATGAGAACTATTGTAAGGCCCTCGAATTTTGTTGTATTCTTTTTATTTCGTGTAAATAATTCATGTGTGTATACATAGATGTACATATCTACGTATGTATTAACTATTTATACTTATGTATGCATGTGTATAATTAGTTGTAAATAATGTACAAATTTCATGGTGATAGTGTGTACATGATAGCATATGTATGGCATGTATATATGTATAAGTTAGCCATGGTTTCTGCATGTTTTGAGTTCTGGCCGAAGGGCCAAGTTGGCGTCAACATGGATGGACGCCCAAGCTGATCCAGCGTCCACATCGATGGACGCCAATACTTAAGCCAACGTCCATGGATATGGACGTCAAGATCTCTGACATGCATCCATGCAGAGCCGAATTTCTAGGGACAAGCAACCCCAGCCATTGGGGAGCTGTCCCCAACGGTCTGAAAGTTTTCACATCACATCCCCTGCGTGAAAGGAGAGTCCCCTCTCCTATATACCAAGCCCTTTTGCAACCCCAAAGCCCCTTGGCTCTTCGCAAGAAGAGGAGAGAAAGAAGAAAAACCCTAGTTCTGGACTGTGAGAAAAAGCTACCTTTGCAAGCTTAAATCCGACCATCTGGAGCTGGTTCCGGCCATCTACCATGACAAGGAGGTAGCTGGGACAAAGGCGAAGGCTTCCCCGACATCTTCTTGGGGTCTACTGCATCAAGGAACCCGGAGGAAGGCATCTTTGGGAGCTTCTTGGGACTGTCCAAGGAGAGCTTCACCGGCTCATTTGATCCCTTTGGAGAGTTTTTGAAAGGCAAGTAACACTTACACTTCGTCCATGTAGAGGTCTAGTAGGGTTTTATGATTTTTACACATTTTTTCCTCATGTCCTAGATCCCCCATTCCTCTTGTATTTGGAACTCGGGTCTGCATTTTTGCAGAGACCTGAACTTGACGGCAACATCTTTTGCCATCAAGATCTTCATTAACGGCCATAGATTGCCGTTAAGTTCGTCTGGACAGAACAGTGAGCTGTTCTTCCCTTCTATATGACTATTTTCGATGTGTTTTCGCGATGAGGATATATTGTAAACCTATTATGACATGTAATATGGATGTTTGGATGTGTGGTGAGATCCTTGTGATTTCTGTGATTTGGCATAAATGATTTTATTATGGAAAATGTTTGCATGATGAGACCTAGACCATGTTAGTTATTGGTTGTGCAATCCATGTGGAGTTTGGATGCCCTAATTTTGCTAGACCGAGAGTAAGTAGATCAGTCCATGCTTGAATTTTTGGGAATTTCCCCATGCTCACATGAATTACTGTAATTTCTGGAATGGAATTAGAAAACATGTGTAGGTCGTGTAAAATTTCCAGTAAATTGTGTACTTTGTAATAAACCCGGGAAAATTTCTTGTGGTGTTGTGTAGGTTGGGTTCAGAGTTATGATTTGTTAAAATGAATTTTCATGATATGCACCATGATAAATTGAATTTCGAATGATATGAGAATTTATGTTAAATTTTCTGTAATTACATTATCAGTTAGAAAAATGTGAAATTTTGCATGTTAGGTCATGAACCTGTAACCAGCATGTGGTTAAATTTTCAGGCTAATTGGACAATTGTATGATGCAATATGAATTTCCCATGCGAAATTATGTGAATAATGCATGCTTTTGTGAAAGTGATTTAAATTGCATGTAACCTGATTAATGCAAGATACTGAATGTGAAATCTCTGTCATCTGTAGTACCATGTTAGGAAAAATAGAGCCACATGTGTGAATTAGAAAATGAAAAGATGTGTGAGCGTCATGTGTAAAAATGTGTGCTAAAATCGGTATGTGTAATGTGTAAAACTGTGCCAAGCGTGACACTGCTTCCATAGAGGGCAGTGGAACCGTATCATGGAAAAGTCCCCATGAGAAGGTTCAATGTGTTGTGATCCTAAGGGCATTAGGATGAAATCCTGGAGGTGGACAAGTACCACTGGTTAGGGTGGAGACTTGTTCTCCCGGTCTGCGCAGTCCAAGAGTCGTCACTATATTGCCTAGGTGGCGTCTATGTGTATGTGATGTGATGTGTCCTTCTTATGGTGGTTTGGACTACGTGTCACGGCACTAAATATGTGAATGTGAAATGTGAATATGTTCATGTGTAAAGTGAGAATGTGAACATATGAAATTGTGAATGTGTAAAGTGTGAACTATGTGAATAAGAAATTGTGTAAATTTGTGAAACCAAAATGTGAGATTGTGAGATGAGAATCCATGACATGATAAATATGGAATCATGCTAAAACAACAAACTAAATGTGTTTAGGATCATGTTTTATAGGTGTACAATGCGTAGAATCCATGTTAGGGACAATTCTTAATTATGTGTAGACCATTCCATGTGAAATTGCTCTCATGTTGTGTTTTAAATGATAATGTAGTTCTCATGTGTTAGGTTGTGATTGTTAATCCACGTTAAAACAGCAAGCTTAAAGTATATAAAATGGTCATGTGCATGTATAAGCATGTGTAGAATTCATGTTAGGTATGTTCCCTTTTATGTATGCAAGAAAATCATGCTTAATTGCTTTCATGTTTTAGCTTAATTGGAAGTATAGCTTTCATGTGTTGGAATGATTAGAGAGCATGTGATAGGATATTTTAATTTGGGAAAAAAAAATCTGAAAGCACGAACCATGTGTTTAATTGTAGAATCATCATGATAGGTTGTAAAATTTCAATATTAAGCATGCCCCATGTTATGTCTTGTAAATTTGTATGTAAAACCTGCTGTGACATGTGCATGTACGTTATGTGTAGTGTTATTTGCTGAGTCTTTTAGACTCATTACTTGCTTCGGCATACAGGCTTAGTTGGTAATGTTACTCCCGTGGAGGAGGCAGTGGAGAGCGACTCCGAGCGCGGAGACTAGTTTGTTGGAGTTTACTTGTGACGTTTGCACTTTCATAGTATGTAATTTGGAACAATGTACTAGAATTATCATGAAGTTGTATAATCGTGGACAAACTATGTATTTGATTTTAGCACTTTAATTATGGGGACTTTAGTTCTTTAAATGTTACATTGAACCATGTATGTTAAATGTGGATGATGAATGAAATGAAGACAGTGGTTCTTTTCTTACGCTACTCTGTATTTATATTTGTGTGTATCTCAATCGTATGTTATTGTTTGGGTAAATGCCCCACTGTGATAACATTCACTATACCGACGTGGGTTGGTATAACCGTACCAGTATAATGAGAGTCGTCACAGGGATGGTATCAGAGCCTTGCCCAGCCAGAAGTGCAGGAACTAAGTGCCACATAGGCCAAAGTGCTACGCTATGGGAGCTACCTCTTGAGGCCATAATGGCGCAAAGTGCTACATAGTGGGAGCCACCTCTTGAGCCTATAGAGGCCACCTCTAGAATCCTGCTCGCTTGGGGTTTGATTGTGTGCTATATGTGAATAGAGACGAGGACGTCGCTTATATAAGAGGGGTAGATTGTAACGCCCTATATAATAATATGTTAAATAGACTAATCAGCAGACTACCAACAACTCGGATTAGTCATTTTCAGAGCTCGAGCAGGAAAAGAACTCTGAAGTTAAGCGTGCTCAGTTGGGAGTAGTCCCAGGATGGGTGACCTTCCTGGGAAGTCTACTAACTAGCACGGTTGTTGGGCCAGTTTGTTGTTTAGGTTGTTACAAGTGGTATCAGAGCGACCGATTGAGATTATACATAAATTATATGAATCATCATCTTCATTACATGCTAAGTCTACATAGAAATGTCCACATGTGTAGAATTGATTAATAATGAATGAAAAATAGATAAAAAAATGGTTAGGAAATAAATTAACGTAGCTCTAATAGTGGCTGAAATTCATTGCAGCCATGGCTTCGAGAGGTAGGCGTGGCGTAGCGCCGGCCCGTGAGGACGAGCCGAGACGTGAGGAGCGGGCGGAGCAGCAGGCCCCGGCACCTCAGGGTCCTATACTTCCCCCACCGCCGCCTGTGGATTATGGAGTATTCATGCAAGGTCTGGTGCAAACCATGCAGACGTAGGCTCATACTCAGGCTGCACTCCAGGCACAGTTGGAGGCCCAGGTTAGCATATTTAATGCAAGTGTAGTCTATTTTATTTAATTGTATGATGTTATGTTGAATGTGTACTATTTGTTGTTGAATGCAGCAGGCTCAAGTACCAGCTCAGGATAATGGTGGACCTTCCATCATGGAGAGATTCAAGAGGATGCTACCACCCTCTTTCAAGGGGGAGAGTGATCCATTGTTGGCAGAAAGCTGGATGAGGGAGATAGAAAAGATCTTCTAAGCCATCAGGTGTGCAGATGAGGATAAGGTCACATTAGCCACCTACATGCTACAGGAAAGAGCCGATGTATGGTGGGCTTCATTGCTGCGTACCCGGTTTGAAGATGGCGCGGTTGATGTTGCTTGGGATGAGTTCGTGAGGCTCTTTCGGGCCAAGTTCGTCCCCGAGCATATTCAAGATCAGATGGAGAAGGAGTTCCTCTCTTTGACACAAGGCTCTATGACCGTGCTAGAGTATGAGGGAAGGTTTGCTGAACTATCTAAGTATGCACCTCATATCGTGACAGATGAGCGCATGAAAGCAAAGAAGTTTGTGATGGGACTCAAGCCATCACTGAGGACGAGGCTAGTGGCGTTCGACCATCACACCTTGGACGAGGCACTTAGTGCTACTTGCAGACAGAAGGGTGAGATGGAGCAATACCTTGAAGAGAAGAAGGCTTCGCAGAAGAGGCCTGCAACTACATTTCAGCGGTAGGACAAGAAGAAAGTGGTGTACCAGACATAGCAGCGATCAGTAGCAGTCGGAAATGCTCAAGTACCCTCTGTACGTTCCCCTGGTGTGAATAAAGAGTGTCCCCCATGTGGGAAGACACATGGTGTTATAAATGTTGGATGATTACGGGAAAGTGCTTGAAGTGCGGAAGTAGCGACCACAAGATCAAGGATTGCCCAAGACTTCAGCAGGGAGCTCAGCGTGGAGCGCCAGCCACAGCAGCAGTAGCGGCAGCAGCGCCAGCTACAGGAAGACCAGGAAGGCCTCGAGCCCCAGCTCGAGTGTTTGCTTTAGCGCGCGAGGACGCCGAGCAGGCGGAGCATGTCACCGAAGGTACGGTTTTACTTCTAGGTGTGCACGCTCGGGTTTTGTTTGATACGGGTGCCACTCACTCGTTCATTTCCGAGCGGTTCGCTAGGCAATTAGCCCTAGAGTCAGGCATAGAGTCTGAGGATTTAGAGGTCCCTTTGTCTGTGCACACCCCTGCGGGTACGGTATCGACTAGGAAGTGCATTCCGTCGTTACCTGTGTGCATTGAGGATAGAATCCTAGATGGGTGTTTCTTCTTGCTAAAGATGAAGGACTATGATGCTATTCTTGGTCTGGATTGGCTAGAGGAGCACTATGCGTTAGTAGATTGTCGTGGGAAGAGGATTGTTTTCCGCATTCCTGGTGAGGACGAGTTCTCTCATCCCTTGCCAAGGAACTTGGCGGGAAAGATGGTCATCTCTGCCATGAAGGCGATGTGCATGGTAAACAAGGGTTGTGACGCTTTTCTTGCCAGCGTGGTATTAGTACCAGAGGCTGATGAGTCACCTACTCTTGCAGAGATTGATGTAGTGCAGGATTTTCCAGACGTCTTTCCTGATGATTTGTCTGGTTTGCCACCGGATAGAGAGATAGAGTTCACCATAGAGTTGCTTCCGGGCACCTCTCCTATCTCAAGGCTCCATATCGGATGGCACCTGCGGAGTTAGCCGAGTTGATGAGGCAGTTGCAAGAGTTGCTAGATAAGGGATTTATTCGCCCTAGTGTTTCCCCTTGGGGCGCACCTGTATTATTCGTCAAGAAGAAAGACGGGTCACTTAGGTTATGCATTGACTACAGAAAGCTGAACCAAGTGACTGTGAAGAACAGGTATCCCTTACCTCGTATTGATGATTTGTTTGACCAGTTGCAAGATGCATCAGTCTTTTCTAAGATTGATTTACGATCTGGTTATCATCAGTTGAGGATTCGGAGTGAGGATGTGTCCAAGACGGCATTCAGATCCCGTTATGGACATTATGAGTTTTTGGTTCTTCCTTTCGGATTGACCAACGCCCCTGCAGCGTTCATGGATCTCATGAACAGGGTGTTTAGGCCGTACCTAGATAGCTTTGTTGTGGTGTTTATTGATGATGTGCTGGTCTACTCTTCGGACGAGGCCACACACCGTCAGCATTTGAGGGTAGTATTAGAGGTTCTCCGTGAGCACAAGCTGTATGCTAAGTTCAGCAAGTGCGATTTTTGGTTGGCGAGGTTCATTTCCTCGGGCATGTTATCTCCGGTGCTGGTGTTGCAGTTGACCCAGCAAAGGTCCAGGCAGTTATGGATTGGGAGATTCCCAAGACCCCTTCGGAGATTCGTAGTTTTCTGGGTTTGGCTGGTTACTATCGGTGATTCATTGAGGGATTTTCATCCATCGCCGCCCCATTGACTCAGCTCACCAGAAAGGGAGTGAAGTTTGTATGGTCCGAGAAGTGTGAGAGTAGTTTTCAATTGTTGAAGACTAAGCTCACGTCAGCTCCGGTGTTAGTCTTACCGAGCGATGTAGAGGGTTTTGCTATCTACACGGATGCGTCTCGGATTGGTTTAGGCTGTGTGCTAATGCAGCAAGGAAGGGTAGTGGCTTATGCTTCTCGTCAGTTGAAGGAGCATGAGAAGAACTATCCGACTCATGATTTGGAGCTCACAACAGTGGTTCATGCACTAAAGATCTGGAGGCACTATCTTTATGGTGTCAGATTTGAGGTGTTTACCGACCATAAGAGCTTGAAGTATCTTTTCTCCCAAAAGGATTTAAACCTGAGGCAGAGAAGATGGATTGAGTTCTTGAAGGACTATGACTTCGACCTTCAGTATCACCCTAGGAAGGCGAATGCCGTAGCGGATGCTCTGAGTAGAAAGAGGCCATCCCTCCAGCAGGATTGGAAGATGTTGGAGGATGCGGCTTGTGCGTTGACTGAGTTAGAGCCATCGCTATGCCAGGCTTTTGTAGCTCAGTTATCTATTAGGTCCTCGGTTTTGATGAGGTGATCGAGCAACAGAAAGCCGACCCTAGACTCTTAGAGTTAGTGGGCAAGGCAGGCATTGCTCGTGATGAGGACGGTGTGATTAGATTCCATCACCGTGTTTGTGTCCCTATTTGGTAGATGTCCGTGAGCATGTGTTAGCGGAGGCTCATAGATCGTGATTCTCTATTCATCTGGGTAACACGAAATGTACAAGGATTTGAAGAGGTCCTTTTGGTGGTCTGGCATGAAGAGGGATGTGGCAGACTATGTATCCCAGTGTTTAGTATGCCAGCAAGTAAAGGCCGAGCGACAGCGACCATCCGGCCTTATGCAAAGGATGGAGATCCCAGTGTGGAAGTGGGAAGCTGTCACTATGGACTTTGTTTCGGGTTTGCCTCGATCTAGAAGGGGCAATGACTCGATTTGGGTAGTTGTAGATAGATTCTCGAAGACTACGGATTTCTTACCGATGAAGAAGAAGCAGTCGGTTGAGAGCTTAGCTAGATTGTATGTTAGTAGTATGGTTAGATTGCATGGTGTGCCGAAGTCGATCATTTCGGATCGAGATCTGAGATTTACTTCGAGGTTGTGGAAGGGTCTTCAGCATGCGTTAGGTTCGGAGCTGAAGCTCAGTTCGGCGTTTCATCCCCAGACTGATGGACAGTCTGAGAGGACTATCCAGACACTCGAGGATATGTTGAGAGCGTGTGTACTGGATTGGAAGGATGATTGGGAGCGTCATTTACCTCTAGTGGAGTTCGCATACAACAACAACTTTCATGCGAGTATTGGTATGGCTCCATTTGAGGCGTTGTATGGTAGGCCTTGCAGATCTCCTTTATGTTGGGAGGAGACCGGTGATAGGGAGCTGATCGGTCCGGAGTTAGTTCAGGAGACTTCGGATAAGGTCCAGCTTATCAGGAAGAGGCTTGTTGCGGCGCAGGATGGGCAGAAGAGCTACGCCGACAACAGAAGGAAGGATTTGGAGTTCGATGTGGGTGAACATGTCTTCTTGAAGATATCACCTACTCGTGGTGCCGTCAGATTTGGCAGGCATAGTAAGTTGAGCCCTAGATTCATTGGCCCGTATGAGATTCTCAGACGATTGGGCAGCGTGGCATATGAGCTAGCTTTACCCCCAGCTTTAGCTAGTGTTCATCCTGTTTTCCACATTTCTATGCTCAGGAAATATGTCCGAGATCCATCTCATGTGATTAGTCATGAGCCAGTGGAGATTCAGCCAGATTTGTCGTATGTGGAGCAACTAGTAGCTATTCTTGACGGAAGGTTCAGCATCTCCGGAACAAGGGTATTACGTCGGTGAAAGTTCTATGGTGGAACTTCTCACGAGAGGAGGCTACTTGGGAGCTTGAGGATGCGATGAAGAAGTATCCCCGCTTGTTTGAGTAGTTTTGTTTAAACTTCGAGGACAAAGTTTCTTTAAGGGGGAGAGGGTGTAAGCCCCTCGAATTTTGTTGTATTATTTTAATTTCGTGTAAATAATTCATGTGTGTATACATAGATGTACATATCTACGTATGTATTAACTATTTATACTTATGTATGCATGTGTATAATTAGTTGTAAATAGTGTACGAATTGCATGGTGATAGTGTGTACATGATAGCATATGTATGGCATGTATATATGTATAAGTTAGGCATGGTTTCTGCATGTTTTGAGTTCTGGCCGATGGGCCAAGTTGGCGTCAACATGGATGGACGTCCATGCTGATCCAGCGTCCACATCGATGGATGCCAATACTTAAGCCAACGTCCATGGATATGGACGTCAAGATCTCTGACATGCATGCATGCAGAGCCCGAATTTTCGGGGACAAGTAACCCCAGCCATTGGGGAGCTGTCCCCAGCGGTCTGAAAGCTTTCACATCACCCTTGCGTGAAAGGAGAGTCCCCTCTCCTATATACCAAGCCCTTTTGCAACCCCACAGCCCCTTGGCTCTTTGCAAGAAGAGGAGAGAAAGAAGAAAAAAACCTAGTTCTGGACTGTGAGAAAAACCTACCTTTGCAAGCTTAAATCCGACCATCTGGAGCTAGTTCCGGCCATCTACCACGACAAGGAGGTAGCTGGGACAAAGGGGAAGGCTTCCCCGACATCTTCTTGGGGTCTACTGCATCAAGGAACCCGGAGGAAGGCATCTTTGGGAGCTTCTCAGGACTGCCCAAGGAGAGCTTCACCGGCTCATTTGATCACCGGCTCATTTGATCCCTTTGGAGAGTTTCTGAAAGGCAAGTAACACTTACACTTTGTCCATGTAGAGGTCTAGTAGGGTTTTATGATTTTTACACATTTTTTCCTCGTGTCCTAGATCCCCCATTCCTCTTGTATTTGGAACTCGGGTCTGCATTTTTGCAGAGACCTGAACTTGACGGCAACATCTCTTGTCGTCAAGATCTTCATTAACGGCCATAGATTGCCGTTAAGTTCGTCTGGACAGAACAGTGAGCTGTTCTTCCCTTCTATATGACTATTTTCGATATGTTTTCGCGATGAGGATATATTGTAAACCTATTATGACATGTAATATAGATGTTTGGATGTGTGGTGAGATCCTTGTGATTTCTGTGATTTGGCATAAATGATTTTATTATGGAAAATGTTTGCATGATGAGACCGAGACCATGTTAGTTACTGGTTGTGCAATCCATGTGGAGTTTGGATGCCCTAATTTTGCTAGACCGAGAGTAAGTAGATCAGTCCATGCTTTGAATTTTTGGGAATTTCCCCATGCTCACATGAATTACTCTAATTTCTGGAATGGAATTAGAAAACATGTGTAAGTCGTGTAAAATTTCCAGTAAATTATGTACTGTGTAATAAACCCGGGAAAATTTCCTGTGGTGTTGTGTAGGTTGGGTTCAGAGTTATGATCTGTTAAACTGAATTTGCATGATATGCACCATGATAAATTGAATTTCGAATGATATGAGAATTGATGTTAAATTTTCTGTAATTACATTATCAGTTAGAAAAATGTGAAAATTTGCATGTTAGGTCATGAGCCTGTAACCAGTATGTGGTTAAATTGTCAGGCTAATTGGACAATTGTATGATTCAATATGAATTTCCCATGCGAAATTATGTGAATAATGCATGCTTTTGTGAAAGTGATTTAAATTGCGGGTAACCTGATTAATGCAAGATACTGAATGTGAAATCTCTGTCATCTATAGTACCATTTAGGAAAAACAGAGCCACATGTGTGAATTAGAAAATGAAAAGATGTGTGAGAGTCATATGTAAAAATGTGTGCTAAAATCGGTATGTGTAATGTGTAAAACTGTGCCAAGCGTGACGCTGCTTCCATAGAGAGCAGTGGAACCGTATCATGGAAAAGTCCCCATGAGAAGGTTCAATGTGTTGTGATCCTAAGGGCATTATGATGAAATCCTGGAGGTGGACAAGTACCACTGGTTAGGGTGGAGACTTGTTCTCCCGGTCTGCGCAGTTCAAGAGTCGTCACTATATTGCCTAGGTGACGTCTATATGTATGTGATGTGATGTATCCTTCTTATGGTGGTTTGGACTACGTGTCACGGCACTAAATATGTGAATGTGAAATGTGAATGTGTTCATGTGTAAAGTGAGAATGTGAACATGTGAAATTGTGAATGTGTAAAGTGTGAACTATGTGAATAAGAAATTGTGTAAATTTGTGAAACCAAAATGTGAGATTGTGAGATGAGAATCCATGACATGATAAATCTGGAATCATGCTAAAACAGCAAACTAAATGTGTTTAGGATCATATTTTATAGGTGTACAATGCGTAGAATCCATGTTAGGGACAATTCTTAATTATGTGTAGACCATTCCATGTGAAATTGCTCTCATGTTGTGTTTTAAATGATAATGTAGTTCTCATGTGTTAGGTTGTGATTGTTAATCCCTGTTACAACAGCAAGCTTAAAGTATATAAAATGGTCATGTGCATGTATAAGCATGTGTAGAATTCATGTTAGGTATGTTCCCTTTTATGTATGCAAGAAAATCATGCTTAATTACTTTCATGTTTTAGCTTAATTGGAAGTATAGCTTTCATGTGTTGGAATGATTAGAGAGCATGTGATAGGATATTTTAATTTGGGGAAAAAAAATCTGAAAGCACGAACCATGTGTTTAATTGTAGAATCATTATGATAGGTTGTAAAATTTCAATATTAAACATGCCCCATGTTATGTCTTGTAAATTTGTATGTAAAACCTGCTGTGACATGTGCATGTACGTTATGTGTAGTGTTATCTACTGAGTCTTTTAGACTCATTACTTGCTTCGGCGTACAGGCTTAGTTGGTGACGTTACTCCCGTGGAGGAGGCAGTGGAGAGGGACTCCGAGCGCGGAGACTAGTTTGTTGGAGTTTACTTGTGACGTTTGCACTTTCATAGTATGTAATTTGGAACAATGTACTAGAATTATCATGAAGTTGTGTAATCGTGGACAAACTATGTATTTGATTTTAGCACTTTAATTATGGGGACTTTAGTTCTTTAAATGTTACATTGAACCATGTATGTTAAATGTGGATGATGAATGAAATGAAGACAGTGGTTCCTTTCTTCCGCTACTCTGTATTTATATTTGGGTGTATCTGTAAGGCCCTCGAATTTCCGTCGCATTATTTGTATTTGTGTATGTATGTTTGTGCTTGTGTATGTATATACATACTTACGTACGTATTAATTAGTACAAGGCGGGCATTGCTCGTGATGAGGACGGTGTGATTAGATTTCAGCACCGTGTCTGTGTTCCTGATGTAGTAGATGTCCGTGAGCATGTGTTAGCGGAGGCTCATAGATCGCGATTCTCTATTCATCCGGGTAACACTAAGATGTATCAAGACCTGAAGAGATCAATTTGGTGGTCCGGCATGAAGAAGGATGTTGCGGATTATGTGTCTAGATGTCTAGTGTGTTAGCAAGTGAAAGCCGAGCGGCAGCGACCATCCGGCCTTATGCAGAGGATGGATATCCCAGTGTGGAAGTGGGAAGCTGTCAATATGGACTTCGTTTCGGGTTTGCCTCGATCTAGAAGGGGCAATGACTCGATTTGGGTAGTTGTAGATATATTCTCGAAGACTGCTCATTTCTTGCCTATGAAGAAGAAGCAGTCAGTAGAGAGTTTAGATAGATTGTATGTTAGTGGTATCATTAGATTGCATGGTATGCCGAAGTCGATCATTTCGGATCGAGATCCGAGATTTACTTTGAGATTGTGGAAGGGTCTTCAGGATGCATTAGGTTCGGAGCTGAAGCTCAGTTCGTCGTTTCATCCCCAGACCGATGGACAGTCCGAGCGGACTATCCAGACGCTCGAGGATATGTTGAGAGCGTGTGTTCTGGATTGGAAGGATGATTGGGAGCGTCATTTACCTCTTGTGGAGTTCGCATACAAAAACAGCTTTCATGCTAGTATTGGTATGGCTCCATTCGAGGCATTGTATGGTAGGCCCTGCAGATCTCCTTTATGTTGAGAGGAGACTGGTGATAGGCAGTTGATCCGACCGGAGTTAGTTCAGGAAACATCGGATAAGATTCAGCTTATCAGGAAAAGGCTTGTTGCGGCACAGATAGGCAGAAGAGTATGCCGACAACAGGAGAAAGGATTTGGAGTTCGAGGTTGGCGATCATGTCTTTTTGAAGATATCGCCTACTCGTGGTGTCGTCAGATTTGGCAGGCATAGCAAGCTAAGCCCTAGATTCATTGGCCCATATGAGATTCTCAGACGTTTGGGCAGCGTGGCATATGAGCTAGCATTACCCCCAGCTTTGGCTAGTGTTCACCCTGTATTCCACGTATCTATGCTCAGGAAGTATGTCCGAGATCCGTCTCATGTGATTAGTCATGAGCCAGTGGAGATCCAGCCATATCTTTCGTATGTCGAGCAACCAGTAGCCATTCTTGACCGGAAGGTTCAGCATCTCCGGAACAAGAGAATCGCGTCGGTGAAGGTCCTATGGCGGAACTTCTCACGAGAGGAGGCTACTTGGGAGCTTGAGGATGCGATGACGAAGAAGTATCCCCTCTTGTTTGAGTAGTGTCGTTCTAACTTCGAGGACGAAGTTTCTTTAAGGGGGAGAGGGTGTAAGGCCCTCGAATTTCCATCGCATTATTTGTATTTGTGTATGTATGTTTGTGCTTGTGTATGTATATACATACTTACGTACGTATTAATTAGTACAATTACGTGTGCATATGTTTATACTAGATGTAAATAATGCATGTATTGAATGGTGATAGTATGAATACACTACCATATGCATATTGCATGTATATATGCATGGCATGCATTGTTTTCTGCATATTTTAGACTTCTGGCCGAAGGCCATCTTGGCGTCAACCCCTATCCATTGAGGTGGTGTCAGCGTCCAGACATGGACGCCAACACTAATCCTAGCGTCTAACGATATGGACGCCTATTTCTCTGACCTGCATGCGTTGCACAGCTAGAAATTCCGGAAACAAGGGAGCTCACCCATTGGGGAGCTGTCCCCAACGGCTCTGAGTGCCATCTTGTCACCTTGTGAGTGGGAGAGAGACCTCTTCCCACATGTTAAACCCGGATCTGCCTTCCCCAGCCCTCTCTTCACCTTTGCAAGAGGAGAAAAGAGAGAAAGAAAACCCTAGAAGAAAAACTGAGAAAACCCCCACCTTGCAACCCAAAGATCTGACTTTCTGGAGTTATATCCGGCCATCTTCCATGACAAGAGGATGGCTGGAGCAAAGGAGGAGGCTTCCCCGACATTTCCTTGCTGTGGAGACCATCTAGGAGCCCGAAGGAAGAAGATCTAGGAGGACGTTCTGCACCTTCTTGGGACTGCCCAAGGAGGGCTTCACCAGCACCCTAGATCCATTGGAGTAATTTCTAAAAGGCAAGTGACCTAACCATAATGTCCCCGTATGTGTCTAGGTCGATTCTACAATTTTTATGAATTTTCCCTCGAGTCCTAGACCCTCACATTCACCCAAACTTGAGAGCTCGGGTCTGTGTTTCTGCACAGACTTGCATTGACGGCAAGGTCACTGGACGCTGAGATTATGCTTGGCGTCCATCGACCATGCCGCTAACACTGAGTTAGCGGCCAGAGACTGCCGCCAAGTTCCTCTGGACAGAACAGTGACCTGTTCTGCCCTTCCTATACAACTATTTTTGGTATGGTTTCCGTGATGAGGATATATGGTAACCCTATACACTATGTATACTGTTAAATGTGGTGTGTGGATGAGTGTGATGTGTGGTGGTGGATGTTAGAAAATTGTATTCCATGAATTTGTAAGCATGATTTGTTGATAATCTTGCCAATTCATGTTTCATGATTTGGATTAGTCTGAATGCCTAGTTTCGTCAGATCATGAAGATTAGTGGATCAGTATACGTATACTCAATTTTTGATAAATTGTCCATGCTTGCATAAGTTGCTAATAAATTCAGTTCGGTAAATAAAAAGGCATGTAAGAATGATTTGTGGTGATCGATCTATAGTTGTATGATTTAGGGTAATTCTGTATTCTCAAATCATGCATATAACAGTAGTCTCTATTCAGACAGTAGCTTGCTAAAATTTTGACTGTGTGTATAAGTCCATATCGACCTAAATTGTGAATGGCATGCGAAATAGGTATTTGATTTTCTGTAATTTTATTTAGCTCAGAAAAATCTAAAAAATTAATGTATGACCTTGAACCCGAAAATAGCATGTGGTTAAAATTTCAGGTCATTTGGACCAGTATATAAGGAGTTATGTATTTTCCATGTGAAATGTAAAAATTCGTGTATGTTATCGTGAAGTGGTTAGATATTGTTTAAACCCAACCTGATTAGTGAATTTACTGTGTGTTAAACTCCTTAAATCTGTAGTGCCATGTCAGGAAAAACAGAGATATGCATGTGAGTGAGAAAGTGAATGAGATGGAAAGTGATATGTGTAAAACCATGTGTAAATCGATAAAATGTGTAAATGTGTAACTGTGACAATGTGACACTGCTTCCGTAGAGGGCAGTGGAACTGTATCAGGGAAAAGTCCCCCTGAGAAAGTTCAGTGTGTAAGTGACCCTAAGGGCATTAGGGGGAAATCCTGGAGGTGGACAAGTACCACTGGTTAGGGTGGAGACTTGTTCTCCCAGTCTGCGCAGTCCAAGAGTCACCATTGGAATGCCTAGATGGCGTCTATGTGTAATGTGATGTGTATATGTCCTTCTTTGGTGGTTTGGACTATGTGTCACGGCACCTAAAATGTGTAATGTGTAATGTGTATGTGTTCATGTGTAAATGTGTAAGTGAACAATGTGAATGTGTATGTGCAAAGTGCAACCATGTGAATTGGAAACTTGTGTAAAGAAAATGTGAAACTAAAAATGTGAGATATGACATTGAAATCCATGTGAGACAAATCTGAAACCACATGAAATCAGTAATTTCATGTTGTTATCATCATGTTTATGTGTGCAAAATATCTAGAATCCATGTTAGGGATAATTGATGAGCCCGTGTACAAATAGCATGATTGGTTGTTCACATGATATGTTTTAAGCAACATTGTTGGTCTCATGTGTAGGTTTACAGCCTTTAAACCATGTGAAACCAGCAACTTAAAGCATGTGAAAATATCTAGGTATGTGATTAAGAACATGTAAAACCCATGCTAGTTGTGTTTTCCTTTCAAATATAAACAGTGTTCATGTTGAAAGCTCTCATGTCTTGGTTCTTTAAAGGCAAAATTTCAAGAGTAAATTGATTAGAGAGCATGTGATAGCTATGTTTTATTCTTAGAAATCTGAAAGCATGATCCATGTATTAAATTGTAAAACTTTCATGATAGGTTAAAACTTTCAAATGTCTAGCATGCCATGTGTTGAAAATTGTGAATGTGCATGTAGAAACCGCTAGGACTTATACGTGTATGTTATGAGTAGTGTTGCTTGCTGAGTCTTTAGACTCACTCCTTGCTTCGGCGTACAGGTGTAGTTGGTGACGTGGCACCGTTGGAGGAGACAGTGGAGACGGACTCCGAGCGCGGAGATTAGTCTTTGGAGTTTCTTTGAGACTTGTGCATTTCATAGTATGTAATTTGAACGTTGTATTAGAGTTATCATGAAAAGAATGTATAAGTGTGGACATTATGTATTTGAATTTCAGCAATTTAAATTATGTGAACTTTTAGCTTTTAATGTTAATTGCGAATTTCATGTATGTTTAATGTGGATGATGAATAAATGAAGACAGTTGTCTTTTACTTCCGCTACTCTGTTGTATATTCGCGTGTATCTCAGCTGTATGTATCGTTGGGTAAATGTCCACTGTGAGGACTCTCGCTATACGACGTGGGTTGGTATAACCGTACCGGTATAATGAGGGCCGTCACAGTATCTCAATCGTATGTTATTGTTTGGGTAAATGCCGCACTATGATAACGTTCACTATACCGACGTGGGGTTGGTATAACCGTACCGGTATAATGAGGGTCGTCACAACTATAGGTCATTGCACATAAAACGTCGAATTAAACAGACAATAGTAACAGTTGCACAACACGAGCGATTGGTGTTGGCAGTCAGGTGGAATTCACTACCCTTCTATAGGCCATGTTATGCATAGGTCCAGAGGTCCGTCGTGATATCAAGATGAGAGAGAACTTCTAAAGCCGTTTGGATCATATTGATCCCTAAGTGGTGTTTTGGGCGTTAGGGTACAACCAGCTCAGTCTCCATGAGGGAATCCACAGAGTACGAAGTCTTATAGAGGTCTTAACAAAAAGGTCCCTTGTCTACCAGAACGAAATGTCCGATAGAGAGTTCCAACTTGTCAAGAGAGTAGTGTGTAAAGAAAATAAGTTGCTCGACGTTCCAGAGGAATTCCAAAACAGTGGAGTGGCGATATCGGTGTTCCAAACCACGTAATAAAGCGGAAATAATGTCATTATTAAAAAGAGAAATTTATGTGTAATTATTTGGGTATTTTATCGGATAAGTTATTCATATAATTTCAGCATAGTCTTATGGCAAAGATAATCGTTTGAAGTGTGTGCATGTGTATGAAATCATGTGACAAGAAATAGTCGTGCACATGAACTTTTAAATTAAAGGATTATGTGACATATATCAAATTATAAAATCATGATGGTTTACTGTTCATTACACAACTTAACAGGGTATACACATGGTTAAATAGTCCAAATCAGCATTTAATTAGAGTTAAATTCGGTGCTGGAATCCTGCATGTAAATCGCGTCGGGGGTCGTGGCCGCGTTTCTTAGGCGGGCAAAAACGCGTCGGCAGAGAGCACTGCGTTCTTGAAAACCCTAGCGCGATTTCTCAGAGGTGGGAAAAAATCGTGAAACGCGCGACCTGTGCGGTCGCATTTCAGAGAATGTCTGATAGGTCAACAACGCATCGTTTGAGGCACTGGACGCGCCAAACACGTCGCCCTCGACGGATGCTTTTCAGTAATCGCGGTGGGAGAAGCCGACGCGATACCAGTGCCATGAATCACGTCGCCTGGACTAGACGCGATTCAAGCCTCGACCCGAAAACTGCAGAAAATGCAGGAACATGTAACGACATTCATGCAATGCTTATATCTCTTAAATGAGGGCACATGGAACAAGTGATGAACATGGAACTTGTAGAGAACATCAAGATGAAGAGATCTATGCCTTTGGACCGAATCAGTTTACTCTCGTAAGGTGTGCAAATAAGAATGTACAAGAAACGGGACAGATATGCGCAACAATGGGAAAAACGCTTATAACGCGACGATTACATGATGGAATTTGGGCATATCACTTGCAAATGAAATTAAAGTATGGATAGGATGATTTAGATGCTTCTTTGGCCCGAGAATACCTACCTTTGTGAAGCTTAAAGTATGGGTTGTGCACAGGTCGAAGCAGAATGCAGTTGGGGAAGAAGCTCCCTTCTCCAGCCGTTCTCCTCTCTTCCTGATGCCCTAGCTCTGCTCCCACGACCCCAGCAAGTGTGTGAACCTTCCCTTTTAGTTTTAGGACGAGTTAGGGTTTTCACCATGTCCTATTGTAACTAGGAAAGGGGGATGTGATTTCCAGCTCTTCCTTTCCATGTTTTGATGATCTCCCCTCCCAATAGGAGTGGAAAACCCTCTAGAAGGTTGCTACCATGGTGGGTGGCGATTTGGCTTGCCATTCGTGGCTCTTTGCCATACTTTTAACCCTAATTTACCCTTTTCTAATTTCCCTATAATTATGGTTAGGAATTTTGGGATATTTGTTCTTGGTTCTCAACCCTTACTCCTAATTTGGCCCATTAGCCTTTGCATGAGCTATTTAAATCAAGCCCATACCTTTTTAATATTTATTGGATTTTATTGATCCATTTCTCCCATTTTTATATTTATTTAGTCATTTAAAATATTGGTTGCTATAATGGAGTGCGCCGAGGAGGACCAGGTCAGACTGACGGTGTACCAGCTAAAGGGAGCAGCCCATGAGTGGTGGAGAGTTCAGCGGCAAACCAACTTCCAAGGGTAGCGTTTGGATCAGATCACTTGGCAATGGTTTTTGGAGGTCTTTCACGGCGAGTACTTCCCCGACTACGCTCGACGTGAGAGACGAGACCTATTCCACGAGTTGGTTCAGGGCGATCTCACAGTTACTCAGTACCACCAGAGATTTGTCCGGTTGTTGAGGCATGTTCCTCATGTTGTAGGCAGCGAGCAGGCTTGTGCAGAGAGATTCATTGCAGGACTGAGGCCAGATTTGAGGTGTGGCGTGACTGCTCACATGTGTACACCCCGGAAATTTAGTGTTTAAAATTTTAGAAATAAAGGAGAATAAATAAATTCCGTAATTTTCGGAATGATAAACTTACGTACCATTGTCGTACGAGAGAAAAACATCGAACAATTCCATAAAAATTATAGATCAACCCCAAATAACGTCCCTAAGTGTTCCATGAAGAAATTCGTGCAAAAAAAAAAAAAAACTTATTGGCCAAGTGTACGTCACACGTGACAAATTACCCGAAGTTAGAAACTAAGTCGGAAAATTGTTAACGCGAAAAATAACCCGACCCTAGATTAAGTAAACATGTTGGAGAGGTTTCCAACATCATGTATTAATAACCCATTAACAATATTGGGCTAATAGAGCACATTTGGCCAAAGGATAAAAATAGGGACAAGAAAATACCCAGAAATTCGTGTATGTAATTATGCAGTGATTAGGGAGGGCAAATTAGGGTTAAAATTAGTGGTAATGGCCATGCTTGGCAACCCAAATCGTGGCCACCCCTGTAGGACACCTTCCTATGGTGTAGTTATCTCCTTTGGGTGGGAAAATCCCAGATTTTGGAAGGTAGAAAGTAGATTCGCAGCCCCTTTCCTAGTCCTATTAGGACATGTAAATACACCCTAAATCTATAAGAACTTGTCACTAAACTCTTGGGGAAGGTTTGGCAATGAGTTGGGGTCGTTTGGAGGTGGGCTAGGGCTTCAGAGGAGGAGAAAGGCGGGAACCAGAAGCTTCATCCCCCTTCATCCTTTGCTGTGTCCAGAATGTCGACTGGTCTTAGATCTTCATAAAAGTAGGTGTTCTCGGGCCAAGATTAAAGAAAACCTAAATAATATTGTAGAGCTTCGAGTCTATGTTCATTTGCACTTGATTTGCCCATTTTCATGGAGTATACACGGAGTATTAGTCGTTTTCCCCTAAGTCGTGCACAATTAGGCTTTTCCGTTCTTCTTATTATGCACATGATTTGATACCGAATTAGACTAAACTCCTTCATGAACATTATTCTACTCGTAGTCCTGATCATCTCTCATGTTTAACATTTTGTTTAAATGTCACAAGTTAGAGAGTTACAAGCATGGTAAGTAATTGCTGCATGGGATGTGTTTTCGGGTTACACATGACCTTTATGTTCTTCATATATTTCTGGAGATTTAAGACTGAATTAGATCAAGCCACCAACATGAAGTTTCTTATACTAGTTGTTCTTGTCATGTTTGGTGTTGACATTTTGTCTAAATGTCATTGGTTAGAGAGTTATAAGTGTGATAAAGGGTTTCTACATGAAGCTACGTCTGCAGATTTCACTTGACTTCCAGTTTGAGTTTGACCTGATCAAGTC
>CM024761.1:43114456-43208789 GCA_014218235.1 Colocasia esculenta | reverse complement strand
AGGAGTGTCCTCATTGCGGGAGGGCACATGGTGGTACAGAATGTTGGAAGTTGGCGGGGAAATGCTTGAAGTGCGGAAGCAGCGAGCATAGGATCAAGGATTGCCCTAGACTGCAGCAGGGAGGTCAGCGTGGAGCGGCACCAGCCCAGCAGCAGCAGCGCCAGCGACAGGACGACCAGGGAGACCTCGAGCCCCAGCTCGAGTGTTTGCATTAGCTCGTGAGGACGCCGAGCAGGCGGATCATGTCACCGAAGGTACGGTTTTGTTCTTAGGTGTGCATGCTCAGGTTTTGTTCGATACGGGTGCTACCCACTCGTTCATTTCTGAGCATTTTGCTAGGCAGTTAGCCTTAGAGTCAGGAATAGAGTCTGAGGATTTAGAAGTCCCTTTGTCTGTGCACACACTGCAGGTACGGTATCGACTAGGAAGTGTATTCCGTCTTTACCGGTGTGCATTGAGGATAGAGTCCTAGAAGGGTGTTTCTCTGCTAAAGATGAAGGACTACGATGCTATTCTTGGTCTGGATTGGCTAGAGGAGCACTATGCATTAGTAGATTGTCGTGGGAAGAAGATTGTTTTCCATTCCTGGTGAGGATGAATTTTCTCATCCTTTGCCGAGGAACTTGGCAGGGAAGTTTGTCATCTCGGCCATGAGGGCGATGAGAATGATGAACAAGGGTTGTGACGCTTTTCTTGCCAGCGTGGTATTAGTACCCAAGGCTGATGAGTCACTTACTCTTGCGGAAATTGATGTAGTGCGGGAGTTTCCAGTGTTTTCCTGATGATTTATCTGGATTGCCACCGGCTAGAGAGATAGAGTTCACTCTAGAGTTGCTTCCAGGCACCTCTCCTATCTCGAAGGCACCTTATCGGATGGCACCTGCGGAATTAGCTGAGCTAAGGAAGCAGTTGCAGGATTTGTTAGATAAGGGATTTATTCGCCCTAGCATTCCCCTTGGGGCACACCTGTCTTATTCGTGAAGAAGAAGGATGGGTCACTTAGGTTATGCATTGATTATAGAAAGCTAAACCAAGTGACGGTGAAGAACAAGTATCCCTTACCTCAGATTGATGATCTGTTGACCAGCTGCAAGATGCATCAGTCTTTTCTAAGATTGATTTGCGGTCTGGTTATCATCAGTTGAGGATTAGGAGTGAGGATGTGTCCAAGACGGCTTTTAGAACCCGTTATGGACATTATGATTTTGGTCTTCCTTTTGGTCTGACCAACGCCCTGCAGCGTTCATGGATCTCATGAACAGGGTGTTTAGACCATACCTAGATAGTTTTTGGTAGTTTTATGATGACGTGTTGGTCTACTCTTCGGATGAGGCCACACATCGTCAGCATTTGAGGGTAGTGTTAGAGGTTCTCCGTGAGCACAAGCTGTATGCAAAATTCAGCAAGTGCGATTTTTGGTTGCGCGAGGTTCATTTCCTTGGGCATGTTATCTCCGGTGTGGTGTAGCAGTGGATCCAGCGAAAGTCCAGGCTGTTATGGATTGGGAGATTCCCAAGACTCCTTCGGAGATTCGGAGTTTTCTTGGTTTGGCGGGTTATTATCGGCGATTCATTGAGGGATTTTCATCCATCGCCGCACCATTGACTCAGCTAACCAGGAAGGGAGTGAAGTTTGTTGGTCGAGGAGTGTGAGAGTAGTTTTCAATTATTGAAGACTAAGCTCACTTCGGCTCCTGTGTTAGTTTTGCCGAGCGGTGTAGAGGGTTTTGCTATCTACACGGATGCATCTCGGATTGGCCTTGGGTGTATTGATGCAGCAAGGAAGGGTAGTAGCGTATGCTTCTCGTCAATTGAAGGAGCATGAGCGAAACTATCGACTCATGATCTTGAGCTTGCGGCAGTGGTTCATGCACTAAAGATCTGGAGACACTATCTTTATGGTGTCAGATTTGAGGTGTTCACTGACCACAAGAGTCTGAAGTATCTTTTCTCCCAAAAGGAATTAAACCTGAGGCAGAGAAGATGGATTGAGTTCCTGAAGGACTATGACTTCGACCTCCAGTATCATCCTGGAAAGGCATGTCGGTAGCGGATGCCCTAGTAGGAAGAGGTCATCTCTCCAGCAGGATTGGAAGATGTTGGAGGATGCGCGTGTGTGCGATGACTGAGTTAGAGCCATCATTGTGCCAGGCTTTTGTAGCTCAGTTGTCCATTAGGTCTTCGGTGTTGGATGAGGTGATCGAGCAACAGAAAGCTGACCCTAGACTCCAAGAGTTAGTGGGCAAGGCGGGCATTGCTCGTGATGAGGATGGCGTGATTAGATTCCATCACCGTGTTGTGTTCCAGACATCGTGGATGTCCGTGAGCATGTTTTAGCAGAAGCTCATAGGTCTAGATTCTCTATTCATCCAGGTAACACTAAGATGTACCAGGATTTGAAGAGATCTTTTGGTGGTCTGGCATGAAGAGAGATGTAGCGAATTTGTGTCTAGATGTCTAGTATGCCAGCAAGTGAAGGCCGAGCGGCAGGCAGCGACCATCTGGTCTTATGCAGAAGATGGAGATCCAGTATGGAAGTGGGAGGTGTCACTATGGATTTTGTACGGGTTTGCCTCGATCTAGACGGGGTAATGACTCGATTTGGGTAGTGGTAGATAGATTCTCGAAGATTGCGCATTCTTGCCCATGAAGAAGAAGCAGTCAGTAGAGAGTTTAGCTAGATTGTATATTGGTAGCATTATTAGATTGCATGGTGTCCCGAAGTCGATCATTTCGGATCGAGATCGAGATTTACTTCGAGATTATGGAAGGGTCTTCAAGATGCGTTAGGTTCAGAATTGAAGCTTAGTTCGGCTTTTCATCCCCAGACAGATGGACAGTCCGAGAGGACTATCCAGACGCTCGAGGATATGTTGAGGGCGTGTGTTCTGGATTGGAAGGATGATTGGGAGCGCCATTTACCTCTAGTGGAGTTCGCATACAACAACAGTTTTCATGCGAGCATTGGTATGGCTCCATTTGAAGTATTGTATGGTAGGCCTTGTAGATCTCCTTTATGTTGGGAGGAGACGGGTGATAGGCAGTGATTGGTCCGGAGTTAGTCAGGAGACTTCGGATAAGGTTCAGTTGATTAGGAAGAGGCTTGTTGCGGCACAGGATAGGAGAAGAGTTATGCCGACAACAGGAGGAAGGATTTAGAGTTCGAGGTAGGTGAGCATGTTTCTTGAAGATTTTCCTACTCGCGGTGTAGTTAGATTTGGCAAGCATGGTAAGTTAAGTCCTAGATTCATTGGCCCGTATGAGATTCTCAGACGTTGGCAACGTGGCATATGAGCTAGCTTTACCCCCAGCGTTAGCTAGTGTTCATCCTGTTTCCACGTTTCTTATGCTCAGGAGGTATGTCAGAGATCCATCTCATGTTATTAGCCACGAGCCAGTGGAGATCCAGCCAGATCTTTCTTATGTGGAGCACCAGTAGCTATTCTTGATCGGAAGGTTCAGCACCTCGGAACAAGAGCATTGCGTCGGTGAAAGTCTTGTGGCGCAACTTCTCGCGAGAGGAGGCTACTTGGGAGCTTGAGATGCAATGAAAAGGGAGTATCCTCAGTTGTTTGAGTAGTGTCAGTCTAACTTCGAGGACGAAGTTTCCTTAAGGGGGAGAGGGTGTAAGGCCCTTATTTTTACTCTCATATATAGGTGTTAAACTGTACTTATGTATGGTGAGAATGTGTATATAAATTATTTTTAGTCTTGTTGTAAATATGTATGTATATATTATGTATATTAAGAAATGCATTGCATAGATGATATATATAAGAATATACATTGTAAATGGTACATAACTGTGTGTGTATATAGAATTTTCTGCAATTTTAAGTTCAGTTCTGGCGGCCAGTGGACGTAAAAATATGTGGACGCCGACCCCAAGTCAGCGGCCACATCAATGGACGCTAACCCAGTATAGACGGCCAGTGATCTAGACGTTTATCTCCCAGATCTGTTGCGATTTCAGATCCGGAAATGCCTCTGGAAATGTGCCCTTGATTTAGGGAAATCGTCCCCAATGGTAACCCAACCTTACTATCTTTGCGTCTCTGACCCTTAGCCTATAAAATACCCAGATTTGGCCGGAGATGACCGTTTGACTCTTGGGTCAAAAAACCCTATTTTTCTGTGCGAAAACCTATTTTGGAACCCTTGGATCCGGCGACTGGCGACTTCCTCCGGCATTCTTCAACGACAAAAGAGGAGTCAATACATGCGGGAACGACTTCCCACACGGAGTACAGAGGAGATCAACAGGAATCGGATAAAGAGAGTTTTGAAGGCACTTTGGCACAGGCCGAGGAGGGCTTCTTGACCAAATTTGAAGAGTAGAGATTTTATCCAAGGCAAGTAACCTACCCACATCATTCTTACTGTGTCCAGTATGTCCCAGGATTTTACAGATTTTCTCGAGTCCTGGAACCCCCATTCAAATGATTTTCTTAGGTGCAGTCTGTGTTTGCACAGACGGGATATTAACGGCATGATCCCCTGCCGTTAATATCCTGAGTTGACGGCATTATTTATTACGTTAACTGCTAGACGGCCATTCCTTGCCGTAAGTTCGTCAGTCTGCAACAGTTGCAGATCTGACCTTTATAAACTATTTTTCGAGGTTTTTCGCATGAGGATATATGATAAATTTTATATGTTATGTAGTACGAGTGTGAGATCATGTTGCAAATTTTTGTGTGAAAATTTTACTTAAGCTGTAATTATGAAAATTTCAGAAATGCATGATAAATAGGTTTTGAGCATTTCCATTTACTGTTGTATGATCCCTGTAAAAATTAAATGTCAGAAAAATTCTGTGATATGTTCATTGATATCAGAACTTACTGTTAAAATTTGGTAGTTTTCTGATGACTGTATAGTTTACTAGATTTCTGACATGAAAATAGTGAGCATGATTAATTAGTGTAGGAATTTTAATAAATAGTGTAAAAATAGTTAAATCCTCAGAATTGGTAATATGGTTAGTACTATCGGTATGCATGTGAGCGTGTACTATAGGTTTGAATGATGACTACTATATAATTTGGTTATTTTAACCTTAGATAATATCACTGTTTGAATTTTTTAAATTGTATATATTCCATAAAGTTTTGAATTTCGTATATGTGATCTGTGAATAGTAATGACCTGTGGTTAAATTTTCATGCAAATTGGATAACTGTGGACACTGAGTTGTACATTTCATGTAAAATGATTACATTAATACATGTTTAGTATAATTACTGTTAAAAATTAGTTAACTACAGTATGATTAGTGTTAATAATGGCTGATGTGAATTCTGTTAAGTAATACCATGTTAAGTGATACTGAAGTAAGAAAATGTGTGAGTACCGAGTGCATATAAGAATTGTACATTATGTGTGTGTTAATCAATTAGAAGAATGTGAAAAAAATGTGCCAAGGGGGACACTGATACCTAGAGGGATGTGGAGCTGTACTGTGGTAAAGCCCACGGGAAGTTCAATGTGTGTAATGTCCATGGGCATGGGATTAAATCCTGGAGGCGAACAAGTATGCTAGTTAGGGTGGAGAGTACTTCTCCCCGTTCTGCGCAGTAACTAAGATCTATCATTGTATTGCCTAGGTGATAGATGTGTGTATAATGTGATTAGTGTGTGTCCTTCTATGGTGGTTTGGGCTATGTGTCACGGCATATAAAACGTGGAACTTATGTTAATGAAAGTGCATGTGCAAATCGTGAAACTAGAGTAATTGAGCATGTGTTGTTTTAGACCCTTGTGACAGTATGTAAAATGTTAATCTTATATACTAATGTTTTCGTTCATAATAAATAGCCAGTTTCATGTATATAAACATGTTATCCATGTGATAATCATTAGAAAAACCATGATAGAAATGATTTGTTGTTAAGATGAAAATCTCCATGTTTAGTTTAGTTTTCATTTAACATGTGAATATAATAAATTGATCTATTAATAGTTGTGTAGAAAGCATGTTTAGGCTTTTATTTGACAAATTAATAACCCATGCCATCTACATGTATGTTTAGTGTTACTTGTTGAGTTCTTTGAACTCATCCTTGCTTCGGCGTAAGGTGTTGAGACTACTTCTTCGAGGAGATTGTTAGGAGCGACTGGAGCAAGAGTAGTGTACCTTGGTGGATTGACATTGTATTTCATTTCATAAGTATGTAATGAGAGACTGCGTAGTCTCATATGGATAATGTGGTTATTTCAGAAAAGTTGTGGACATTGTACTTATTTTAAATTCTCAGTATTTCATGTTAATTTCTTTCTTCTATATGGACTGTGATAAATGTGGATGATGGAATAAGATGGCTTTCCGTTCTTTAAATTCCGTTGTCCTATGTTATGTATTTATGTACGTTTCAGCCTAATATATAATAGTTAGGTAAATGTCACACTGTAGCGACGTTTGTTATATCGATGAGGTTGGTATAACCGTACCGTTATAAGAAGGGTCGTTACAGGTGTCATCAGGAACATGTAAACGTCATCGATAGTGTCGTTTACAAGCTTGCCCAAAATTGAGAAATGCGAAAAGAATAAACGAAACAAGAGTATGTCGTTAACAGGAATTAAACGGCAGGCTATATTGCCGTAACAGGGCATAACGCCAAGAGATGTTGACGCCAATTTCCACCAAATCAGCATTCAAATTCATATAGAAATAAACGAAACAATTGCAACATAAATTCAAGGAAAATTCTAGGGCACTACATCCTCTCCCCTTAAAATAATCTCGTCCTCAAAGATTGAGTTAGAATATTCACCGAACAAGGATGGATACAACTCTTCATTCTTTCTTCAAGCTCCTACGTGCTTCTTCACGTGAGAAGTTCCTCCATAAGACTTTCACGAAGGGAATAGACTTCGATCTTAATTCCTGCACCTTCCGATCCAGAATCTCTACAGGCTGCTCCGCATAAGACAGGTCTGGCTGAAACTGCACTGGCTCATAACTGATTACATGAGCCGAGTCTCTAATATAACGCCTGAACATGGATACATGGAATACTCGATGCACTGCTGCCAAAGATGGTGGCAAAACCATCTGGTAAGCAACATTCCCGATCTTCTTCAAAATCTCAAATGGACCAATAAACCTCGGATTCAACTTGCCTCTCTTTCAAACCTCACTACACCCCTAGTGGCAATACTTGAGAAAAACATGGTCTCCAACTTCAAAAGTCAAGTCCTTCCTCCTTGTATCCGCATAACTCTTTTGACGATCCTGAGCTGCCTTTAACCTCTGCATAATCATCTGGATCTTCGCTGAAGTCTCCTGCACCACTTCTGGTCCAACCAGATGCCGATCTCCTAACTCCTCCCAACACAATGGGGATCTACAGGGTCTCCCGTACAAAGCCTCAAAAGGTGCCATACCTATGCTCGAATGGAAACATTATTATATGCAAATTCCACTAGAGCTAGGTGGCGCTCCCATCACCTTTCCACTCCAAAACACAAGCTCGAAGCATATCTTCAAATGTCTGAATAGTCCTCTCGGACTGTCCATCCATTTGTGGATGAAATGCCGAACTCAACTTCAATTGACTGCCAAAAGCTTGCTACAAACTCTGCCAAAATCTGGAAGTAAATCTCGGATCACGATCTGAGATAATCGACTTCGGAATCCCATGCAGCCTCACAATGCCATCAATGTAAAGTCTGGCCAAGCTCTCTACGGACTGCTTCTTCTTCATGGCAAGGAAATGTGCACTCTTTGAAAATCTATCAACGATCACCCAAATGGAATCATTTCCTCTAGCCGATCTAGGCAATCCAGACACAAAATCCATGGTTACTTGCTCCCATTTCCACTGAGGAATATCCAGCTTCTGCATTAAACCTGAAGGTCGCTGACATTCCGCCTTCACTTGCTGACAAATCAGACACTTTGCCACAACATCAGCCACATCCCACTTCATGCCAGAGCACCAGAACGAACGCTTCAGATCCTTGTACATCTTCTGATTGCCTGGGTGAATAGAGAACTGAGACCTATGCGCTTCCTCCAAAATTTCCTTCCTCAGATCAGCATCATTAGGGACACACACCCTAAGATTCAGGCGAATCACATCATCCTCATGTCTGGTAATACCGCCTTTCCAACCAATTCTTGTAATAACGGGTCATCTTTTTGCAAAGCAATAACCCGATCAAGAATAGACGACCTCAATGACAACTGTGCCATGAACAAGTTGCACAACTGAGGCTCCAGAACAGCCAAAGCACCCGAAGCATCTTCTAGCATCTTCCAATCTTGCCTCATCAACTGCCTCTTGCTGCTCAATGCATCTGCCACCACATTGGCTTTCCCCGGATGGTAAGAAAGCTCAAAATCATAATCTTTCAAGAATTCTATCCACCTCCGCTGCCTCAGGTTTGTTTGGTTGAGTGTGTTTTGGAATTTCCTAAAGTTGTATTTTAATGATGACCAATGAACATCACTCATACTGTGATTTCGATGATGACATATTGTGATTTTGATGATTACATATTGTGATTTTGATGATGACATATTGTGATTTGGATGATGACATATTGTGATTTTGATGATGACATACTTTGATTTTGATGATGACATATTGTGATTTTGATGATGACATATTGTGATTTTGATGATGACATATTGTGATTTTGATGATGACATATTGTGATTTTGATGATGACATATTGTGTTTTTGATGATGACATGTTGTGTTTTTAATGCTTAATGGGTGGAACATGTTACATACATCATTTATGTAATAACAATGCTCAAAAAACATGTTTCAAATACTTTACACCTCATACTTTGATGATAATACCTTGTAATAATATCTTATGTGTTAAATTCTCAGGAATATACAGGTTTTTATCATGGTAGTGTCGACACACCCAATGATGGTGTCGCGCATTGTTGATTGTGCAATTCCGTTGTCTAGAGTTCCTTGCACATAGCAACAAGCTCACCTCCTCTAAACTGTCTCACAGAATTAAAATCACAAAAAGGAACTAGCACAATGGTGAGAACAGGTCATATCCACGGAGAGGCAGAATAGAGTTTGAATTAAACTACTTTGACTTGAAATAGTTCTAACAAACGCTCTTAACTAAAATAACACTGCATTAGAATCAATTCTATAACACCAATCAAATCCCTCACACTCGACATGTCAAACTTAATGAAATAAAAAAAACAGAATTGAAATTTAAGAAACTTGGTATCACTGTACCCTCACAGTTGAGGGATCAAACAAGTAAACAAAAGTTTAACTAGAAATTAACGAACCAATTTACCCCTACAGCTCAGGGGATGAACGGTCAACAAAAGTAGCTGTCCACAAACATCAATCAACTATCCTCACAACTCAAGAATTGAATAGAAAATTCAAACAGATTTGAATTTAAGTTTCAGAATAAAAAAAAAATATTGCTAAATCAAACACCTACTACTACCAATGCAGAACAAGGACAAGAACAAAAGATTAACTCGAAAAATTAGAATAACTCGTAAATCCTCACAAAATCAAAACTACTCCCTGATACCATAGTAACATAGATTCACGACTTCATCTCTAAATATGAACTCAGCTTCCGAAAGACCTCAGGATGCTGTCGCCCTCGAGACCCCTCGAACACACCTCCTGGATCGTCCTCACCAGGTGCTCCAGAAGAACAAAAGAAGCTCCACTCCCTGCAATCTCTCACAGCAGTACAGAAGAATAGAAGAATTCTAAAATCTCGAACCAACAGCTAACAACATAGAAGAAGAAATCCCAAAACACAACTCATAAACTCCATCCCCAATTTTGAACTAATGCTGAACAGATAAAAATATCTTCTCTCCTCCGGAAGAACAGAACCTCCCTGAAGCTTACAACTCTCCCAGAAGAAATGAAAAACTCAGAAATCTGAGTTTAAAACTCCCAACAATAGCAGGCGCAAAACTCTTCCCAACAACAACAACAACAACGAAGAAAACCTAAACAAATCCCAGCCGCTCTCTAGATGAACACAGAAGAAGGAAAAATTGCTTTAAAATCTCAAAATGCTAAACTCCGATTCCCTTATGTTTACGGAAAGAAAAACCAGAAAAATAATTGCTCAACAAGAAAAGATGCTGAATCAAGCGATCTCAAACCACCTAGAAGCAAAAGAGACGAAGCATTCTGGATCAATCTCTCCCCAATCCAACACAGAAACACAGATGAACGTGGACAAATCAACACAGAAAGAAAAATGGAAATATAATTGCTTCTGAATCTCTCTCCCAACTCTCACAGAGCAGAAAAGAAAAGAAAAAATCAGAACTCTAGCCCCTCCCTTGCTCTGAAGAACTCTCCTACAGATGCTCAAAACTCTCCAAGCTCTGATCTCCGGAAGAACAGGAATTAAGAAAATCCCCCAGTGCCGTAATGGCGAACCCCAAGAACAAGAAGAAAGGAAAATTACAGAAGAAGCTAAAAACTAAAAACTCCGAACCAGGGAACCCCCTGGTATCCCCATCCCTCACTGCTCTGCTCAAGCAGGGAAAATACAGGGAGAACTGGGAACTGAAAATTCTAAAAAAAATTCGAACTCCGGCCCTCCGGAGAAGAGGACCTTGGTCCTTTTATAGGCCTCAGGGCCACTGCTCTGCCCCAAATCGCTTCCCCATGGGCACCTGGATCGCCAGCTCAGCGCGCCATCCTCCCCTGGCCACAGCCGCGCACAGCACCAGGCCTCATCAGGCCACCTCAGCACAGCCCGAGCTCCATCTGCTTCCCGCCTCCATCGCATGCGCCAGCATCCTCACGATCCGGGCCACCATCTTCCACCTTGGACGCCCAGCAGGTCATGCCGCTGCCACCTCAGCTCAGCAAACCGCCATCGTCTCAGCTGCTCTGTACGGGTAGCCTCCGTCTGCACGATCCCTCCATCTGCTGCTTCGCACGGCTGCTGCGCACGAACCGCCTTCACATCTGACCCAGTTCCGCACCGGATCGGCCGCCTCATCTGGCCACAGCCGCGCCATCTCCCTGCATCGCACCGGAGTCAGCTGCACTGGCCAACCTCCATCGCCCGCACTCTAGCCGCTTGCAGCCGCAGGCCCCATCTGCAGGTCGCCGCGCCCTCAAAGACCATCGCCCAGCCGCTTGGCCTGGCCGCTCACACACCCTGGCCGCCTCATCTTCTGCATGGCAGCCATCGCCTTGGTCACAGCCTCCAGTGGCACACACCCACAGCTCAGCACCATCTCGCCCAAGCCGCCTGAGCCTGGTTCTGCTCGCCCCCTTCCTGCTCTGCACGGGCGCAAGCCCTGGTCGCTCCCAGGTCCAGCCGCCTCCAGCTGCACACTGCCACCATCTGCCATGGTCACAACAAACCACCTAAAAACCCCTTCAGCCAGCTCACCATCTTCCAGTAGCTTCTGATGGAAAGAAAAAAAAAGTATTTGTTAAAAACATGGTTTAAGGGGTATTCGTGGGTGGAGTGAGATATTTAAGATTAATTTTATTTGTTTAAGGATAGATGGGGTATGTGTCATGATTTGGTAAGATGTGTGAAATGGTTAAAATGGGTTTTAGGGGGTATGTGTCATGATTATATTGGGTGAATGTTATTTATCAAATTATTTACTAATATTTACAAGAATTAAAAGATGTTTAAAGTGATAATAAAACTAAAAATTATTTATATACAATGTGCAAAAATATATTTTTTTATTTAGTAAACTATTCAAAATTTATTGATTTTATTAAATGAGAATTTAACTATGTGTTCAATTCGAGAATTTAACTAATATGCTTGACAACTTATTAATTGATGAAAATGAGATTAATATCAAATTGCATATTATTTACAGACAAATGATGTCTAAATTCAACTACATGTACGAAATTTAACACGAAAAATTAAGTAGTTATCAGTGTCGACACTGAGTCATAGTCCCTGAAGCTTTTTCATGAAGACAGGGTCAAGTGTGTCGACACAGTTCATGGTCGTGTCGACACTAGACCCAGTTTCCAGGAGATCCGTTTGTCTGACTGGGATAGTGTGTCAACACACTTAGTGGTCGTGTCGATACTAGACCCAGCATCCAGAAGACCCTTTTTGCGCAAATGGGATAGTGTGTCGACACACTCAGTGGTAGTGTCGACACACTCCGGCTGAAATTTCAACTTATGATTCATCTGGACACGTGGCTACTTGGGAATCAAGGGATTTGACCTAGATTTCCATGCCCATGTATCCCAAGGCACTTTATGGACATATGGGGCTATAAATACCCATGCTTCTTGTACCCCAAAGGCAAGAGAGCCCATACACTTCCAGAAAAGCTTTTTGGTGGCAAAAGGGGCTCTTCCAGGTCTTGCTCCATCTCCAGAAGCTGCAGACCATCCTTTCAAGAGGAAGGACATGGGAATCAAGGGGAATCTCTGGAGAGGGCTTTGATGTGCTAAGCAAGGGAGCAGATCTAGCAGAAGCACAGCAATTGAAGAGGAATTTCTGGTGATTCAAAAGCTATTGAAGTAGAGCATTGCCAATGACAGGGAGCATCTTCAAGCCTCTTCAATTCAACTTCTGCAAGAATTCTTCATCGAAGAAACCTCATTCTATATCCATTTCTCTCACTTCTGAGTTTGTTCTTCTTTATTTCATCTATGAGATTTGTGCATGAAGTTCTGCACAAATTTCTGTGTACGAATCTGTCTTGAAATAGATCATTGCTAGAGGATATGATTTCTGTTATCTTTGATCTAGCTTTTGTATTGTGAGCCTTCGAGCTCTGGTTTGTGAGTCATCGCACTCACTATGTGGTTTGAGCCGTCATGCTCAATTTGGAGTCGTCGTGCTCCGGTTGTTGTTTGAGCCGCCGTGCTCAATTGTTTGGAGTCGTTGTGCTCTAGGTTGTGTGTTGAGCCATCGTGCTCAAGGGTGTTTGGAGTCGTCGTGCTCCGGTGTGAGTTGTACTCTTTTGAGTAGTGGAGCCTCACTCTGTAAGGGGTGGATGTAGGAATCACTGCTGTGATTTTCGAACCACCTAAAAATCCTTGTGCAATGGTTTGATCTGCTTGTCTGCGCTAGATGCTTGCATAGGATTTTTTTCACACTAAGTGTTTGATTGCTTAACCATCATCTACACACACCCACTGTAACGACGCGAGAACCCGACCTCGGCCCACGCCGAGGACCCAATTTTCGCAGTCGTCGCCCACGGACCAGGGGGACCCGGAAGGGCTATAACACGCGTCTGACAGGATATGTAACGGAGGTAAACGTCAACTGCTAAGCTAGAAGCGTACAAGCGGAAACAGGAAAGTAAGGCGAGACCGCTGCGTACCGCTCTAAGTACAGTCCCAACATGCACACTAGTACAAGTAAGGAATGGGGAGAGACAAGTCCCTTAGGGGCATACCCCGAGGGTGACGTACACTGAGAGGGGGAACCACTGCTAGCTACGGGGACCAAGACTACCGCCCTGTCTCCTCCGCCCGACGTGCGCCCTGCCGCTGCTGGGAAGACTCACCTGGAAAACAGAGGGATGAGCTTCACAACAGAAGCTCAGTAGGGACTACCAATCTCCTACTGGCACTAACAGGCAGAGGAACATATACAACTATTAATAAAGGAAAGACGGCATTTGATATCTTTCTACCTACAAAAGGAAGTGCGGAAGCGAAGCTAAAGCTAACACGGTACGGAAAGTACTCCCGGTCGGAAACTCCGTACGACTGCCCGTCATGACCCCCACACGGCTAGTAAAACACAGATGGAGGGAACTCCGCCTGGACAAGGAACACTAGCTACGGGAACAACACCACTAGTCAGATGGTCAGGTGCGTACACAGACGTCTTATCCTCGACCTAGGTCCTGGCCCTCGCGTCTCGTCAGAGCGACGTAGGACACAAGTACAACAACAGTAACCGCCGTAGTCTGGCCGGACTACGGTCCCACGCCTAACCTCCCCAAGCGGTTCCGAGGCCGCAAGGAGCGAAGCATTGAGAAATAGGACTAGCTGGCCTGCGCCAGGTAGAACTCCAAACTGTCCTCGGCGTCCCAGACCAATCACGAGAGCTCTGCAAGCGACTCACACGCCACTGTCCTAACCACCGTTTTCCCCTCAGCTCCAGAGTCCACCTAAGTGGCTGCCAACTCGAGCACACTAGTAGCCCGGAATACTCCCTCAACAGGCTCCGAGGACGGGGGTCCCAGGTAACGGTAACAACCTCTCGCACGGGACAAGCCCTCAAGTGCCGCGCACGCGGGTGAACGACTGTGTGAGACTGTACTAGGGAACTAGCACAGGTGCCACAGTACAGTACAAGCGAAGCGGAACGGCGGAAACGAGAACCTGTCTTAGAACAGAGGTGGCGACACATAGGCTGTCGCGACCAAGCGACGTAGACCCTGTCGCGACCCTGGTCGCGACACCCTGCGTGTCGCCTTACCAGGCGGATCGCGACACGGGCATTGTCGCCTTCAAGGCAGAGGGGGGTTCCGGAGATCCTCTCTCCGGGAACCTCCTCGAAACGGGGGGAACAACACACGGCGGGGGAGGGGAGCATGCTTATCATGCTAGGAAGCCATTCACCACAGAAACCACACCCTCGAATCCCCCAAAAGCATGGATCCTACGCTTGAAGGAAACCTCACTCACATGAGCATGGAGTTCTCACACTCCCAAACCCCGAACTGCAAAAACACCACAGTCAAGAGGGGGAAGGGATCATGCTTAGGGCAAAGGAGTCGGATGTGCCTACCTCCACGCGAAGAACGCACCCGTTGGGGCCTTCTCGTAGGTTTGGCCGTCTCCTCCTCGCACCGCACGGCACGAACACAACCCCTGCACGAACGGAGCGTCACCCTCCTCAGCACGGCCGCCTCACACGGGGGAGGCACCCCAAAACCGTCGGAAGCTCCCAGAGGGCGAGAGAAAGAGGGGGGGGGGGGAGGAGAGGCGCGAGAGAGGGGGAAGGGGCTCGGGCGCCCGGGCCTTAAGCCCGCGGTGCTGAGAAGGCGACATACCCCATGTCGCCACGGGAACCAGAAGGCGACACACCCCCCGTCGCAACCCACTGACAACGGTCAAAACTCGAAATTCGAAAAAGTGAAGGCGACAGCCATCTTGTCGCATTCACCCGACACCGCCAGAGCCGTACTGACACAAAGGACGCCCGTCACGTCTGTTAGACAGCGTCTGGGGTGATGCGATGGGAAGGCGACATAGGCCATGTCGCCTTCAAGAAGTCGACATACTCCATGTCTCCATCCATCAAACCAAAGACGATAGTGGGTATGTCGTCTTCAAGAAGGCGACATACCCCCTGTCGCAATCCCAAGCAGAACCAGACATCGACGCGATCGGAACCACGTCGCGACAGTCGCCCTGCCGCGACCCAGACGATGGGGCCAAGGGCCCAAGGGGGCCAGGGTGTTACAACCCTCCCTCCTTAAGACATTTCATCCTCGAAATGAAAACCACTCGGTCTTAACCCGGAAGACAAAAAGGAAGATCACCACATACCGATCAATCAAACAAGTAAGGAAACTGCTCCTGCATCTCATCCTCGCGCTCCCAGGTGGCCTCGCCACCGACCAGTTCTGCCAAACGACCTTAACCAGCGGGATCTGCTTCCTGCGCAACTGCTAACTCTGCGGTCGACAACACTAACTGGGTACTCTGGCACCGACAAATCTGCGCTACCTCTAGCTGCGAGTAGTCCAACACGTGCGAAGAGTCTGCAACGTACCTCCTGAGCTACGAAACGTGGAAAACGCTGTGCACACCTGCTAGTTCTGCCGAAAGACTCAGCCTGTATGCCACCTCGCCGACCCTCTCAGAAATGGGGAAGGGCCCAATATATCTAGGACTGAGCTTTCCCCTCTTACCAAACCTCATGACCCCTTTGGTCGGTGAGACCCGCAGGAAGACCAGGTCACCGACGCTGAACTCTAGCGGTCTCCTGCGGACATCCGCATAACCCTTCTGCCTGCTCTGTGCTGCCCAAAGCCTCTGCCTGACCAACTGACTGTCTCTGCACACTGCTGCACTAACTCTGGCCCTAAAAGCTGCCTCTCACCAACCTCGAACCAGTGAAGCGGAGTCCTGCACGGGCGACCGTACAAGGCCTCGTATGGCACCATTCCGATGCTCGAGTGATAACTGTTGTTATACGCAACTCCACCATCAAGGTGAGACTCCCAGTGCGCTCCAGTCTAAACAGCACGCTCTCAGCATGTCCTCCAGTGTCTGTATGGTCCGCTCTGACTGACCGTCTGTCTGCGGGTGGTACGCTGTGCTGAACCTCAACTCTGTACCCAGTGCTCTCTGGAGACTGCGCCAAAACCCTGACGTGAACCTCGGATCTCTGTCGGAGACGACTGAACTGAGATCCCGTGCTACGAAACAACTCTGTCCACGTACATCCTGGCTAACCTGTCCACTGACCACGACATTCTGATCGGAAGGAAGTGCGCTGCCTTGGTCAAACGATCCACGATCACCCAAATACCGTCATGCCTTTGCGGGGTGCAGGGTAAGCCAACCACGAAGTCCATGGTGATGTCGTCCCACTTCCACTCAGGAATGGGCAATGGCTGCAGCTCACCACCAGGACGCTGGTGCTCAGCCTTCACCTGTTGACAGGTAAGGCACCGAGCGACGAACTCCGCCACGCCCCTCTTCATCCCGGCCACCAGAAGAACCTCCTCACAATGGTACATCTTGGTGGAGCCGGGATGAACGACATACCTCGATCTGTGAGCCTCTGACAACACTTCCTGACGTACCTCCCCTGGAACGTACAAACGACCTCTAACCTGACCTGACTGTCCTCGCTGAGCTCAACATCCAGCATCCGCAAAATGCTGCTAACTCTGCATCTGCTCGCTGCGCCTGCAACACCTGCCTGAACAGTGACGGCCGAACTGACAAACTGGAAGCCACGGCACGATCTCTGGTCCTCGACGGAACAAACACCCCTAGACAGCTCCTCAAACAGTCTCCACTCTCTGACCATCAGCGAACTCAAGCGCACGCGCCTACTCAACGCATCGGCTACAACGTTAGCTCTTCCTGGATGATAGGAAAGGGTTAGGTCGTAGTCCTTCAAATACTCCATCCACCTGCGCTGCCTTGAGTTTAGATCCCTCTGGGTGAAGATGTATTGCAAACTCTGGTGATCGGTGAAGATCTGAAAAGCCTCGCCATACAGGTAGTGCTTCCACAACTTGAGAGCGTATACCACTGCTGCTAGCTCCAAGTGTGGGTGGGATAGTTCTCCTCATGCTTCTTGAGCTGCCGAGAAGCATAGGCAACGACCACACCATGCTGCATCAGCACGGCACCCAACCTGACCTCGACGCATCGGTGTAAACCACTAACCCACCGGTGCCCGATGACAAGACCAACACTGGCGCCGAAGTCAACCTCGTCTTCAGCTCCAAGAAACTCTGCTCACAGTCCTCTGACCAAACAAACCTGGTGTCCTGCCTCGTCAACTGAGTCAACGGTGCTGCAATCTTGGCGAAATCCTGAATGAACCTCCGGTAGTAACCTGCCAGACCCAGAAAACTGCGGACCTCTGCAACTGATGGGCTGCTCCAGACAACACGCCTCAACCTTGGCCGGATCCACCGCCACACCAGAACCCGAGATCACGTGCCCGGAAGTGCACCTCGCTCAGCCAAAATTCGCACTTGTCGAACTTGGCGTAAAGACGGTGACTCCGCAGGGTCTCTAGCACGATCCTCAGGTGCTCCTCGTGCTCCTCTTCAGAAGCCGAGTAGACCAGAATATCATCAACAAAAACAACAACAAAGCGGTCTAGGTACTCACTGAACACCCTATGCATCAGATCCATGAATGCTGCAGGTGCGTTCGTCAGCCCAAACGGCATCACGACGTACTCAAAGTGACCGTACCTAGAACGGAAAGCCGTCAAACCAACATCCGACTCTCTGATCTGCAGCTAGTAGTAGCCGGATCTCAAGTCGATCTTTGAGAAAACTCGGGCCGATTGCAACTGATCAAACAAATCATCAATTCTTGCAACGGGTACCTTTCTTCACAGTGACCTGGTTCAACTGCCGATAATCGATGCACAAACGAAGACTACCATCCTTCTTTTCACGAACAAAACAGGCGCGCCCCACGGCGAACGGCTCGGACGAATGAAGCCCCCAAACTCAAGCAACTCCTACAGCTGGTGCTTCAACTCACGCAGCTCCGCCTCGCTCAGGCGGCAACCCAGGTAGATCCTCCGAGAAACACATCAGAAAACTCAGAAACCACTGGCACATCAAAAACTGAAGACCCACTAGGCTCCAAGGAACAAATGAAGCAAGGTAAGCAACGCAGCCATCAAGGATCAAACGACGAGCCTTACAGAAAGAAATGAACGGCCGAAGGGTAGACCGGATACCTCGAAAGCAGAGAACAGGTGCTCCAGGTATCTCGAACCGAACGGTCTTCCTCTGACAATCAACCACGGCTGAGTGAGCCTCCAACCAGTCCATGCCCGGGATGACGTCGAAGTCGCAAAGCTGCAGCGCGTACAACCTGGCCGGCAACTGGTGACCCTCAACCTCGACTGTCACACCCTCCAGGTAACCGAAGGAACGCATATAGTCACCGGACGGGAGATCGACCAATACGTCACACTGCCTCTCGGTGTGTGACAAGCAAGAGACTCGTAAAACTCCTCGGAAGCAAAACACAAGGAAGCACCGGGATCAACCAAAACACGAGCAGCTCTGCCAAGGATAGGTAGAGTACCTATCACCAGGTTCGATGCCTCTGCCTGCTCCCGGGTGAGTGCCATCACGCGACCACGACCACGTCCACGCTGCGGCGCCTGCTGGGGCTGCTGCTGCGGCGGCTGCTGGTGCTGAGGAAACTGCTGCTGCTGCTGGTACTACTGGTACTGCTGCGGCTGCGGGAACTGCTGGACCTGCTGCTGGTACTGCCCTCTCTGCTATGATGCGGTGCCTGCTGCTGGGGAGGGTACTGGTACTGAGGTGGCTATGCGCGTACTGCACTGGCTGCTGCTGCTGCGGAGCTTGCCCCCTAGGGCAATCCCTCCTAAAGTGGCCTGGCAAGGCACAAGTGTAGCACACTGGCTCCTGACTGCCCTGCTCAGCACCCTGCTGTACTGACTGCTCTGCAAACCTGGACTGACGCCTCTGCTGACGGCTCCGTCCACCCCGCGAGTAGACAACTTCCTGAACTGCGAGCGAATTCCAGAGCTACCGGAACTGCCCGAGCCTGAGGAAGAGGAAGTCGCACTACCGCGGCTGCTGGACGCTGGTACGGCGAGGACCTGGAAGAGGCTCCTCCCTGCTGCTACTTCTGCTGCTGAGGCTGCCAAGCCTCCCTATCCAAGGCGGTGGCCTTCGCCACGGCCTCACCAAGGTGGTACACATGTGTGCCGTCACACTCCACCTCAGGTCTGGTCTCAGCCCTGCTATAAACCTCTCTGCACAAGCCTGGTCACTGCCTGCTACATGAGGCACATGCCTCAACAACCGGACAAACCTCTGGTGGTATTGAGAAACTGTGAGGTCGCCCTGCACCAACTCGTGGAACTGGTCCCGTCTCTCACGTCGAGCGTAGTTGGGAAGTACTCACTGTGGAAGACCTCTGAAAACTGCTGCCAAGAGATCTGGTCCAACCGTTGCCCCTGGAAGTGAGTCTGCCTCTGAACTCTCCACCACTCATGGGCTGCTCCCTTGAGCTGGTATACTGCCAAACGAACCTGGTCCTCCTCAGCGCACTCCATAGTCTCAAAGATGCACTCAAACTCATGGGTCCAGCTCTCTGCCTTATCTGGATCATACTCACCGTGGAACATCGGTGGGCGAAGACGCAGGAACCTCTCAAGGAGAGCGGTCCTCGCCTCCGACACCGCTGCCTCCGCTGACTGGACCAGGTACTCCCAGTACTGACCGCTGCTGGCGGACTGGCTACTCCACCTCTGGCTCCACCTCCTGCTGATCTGGTACGGCTGGGGGAGGTACTGGAAACTGACCACTGCTGCTGCCTGCCCGGGCTGCCACGCTCCCTGGTACATAGCTCTGAAGAACTGCTCGGCCATGGGAAACCAGTCTGCATACTGCTGAGGCTGAGGGTGGTACTCCTGCTGCTGCTGCCCACCTGCTGTCGCTGCCTCTGCTGCTGATGCCCGTGCACCCTGAGGCTGTGCCACTGACTCCTCCACGGACACCTCCTCCTGAACCTGCCCCTGAGCGGGCATGTCGGACTCATCCTACTGCTCAACCAGCTGCCTAGCCTGACTGCGCCTACGCGGAGCCATGACCTACACGGCAACACAACTGATAAAGGTTACAAATACCTCTCGGGGGGCTAGAAGTGTACTTGTACTATTGTTGGGATTTACTGTTGCAGTTTAGATCCACTACAAGTCCTGTCAGACCAAGCTCTGATACCAATTGTAACGACCCGAGAACCGACCCTTGGCCCACACCGAGGACCTGATTTTCGCGGTCGCCGCCCACGGACCAGGGGGACCCGGAAGGGCTATAACACACGTCTGACAGTATATGTAATGGAGGTAAACGTCAACTGCTAAGCTAGAAGCGTACAAGCGGAAACAGGAAAGTAAGGCGAGACCGCTGCGTACCGCTCTAAGTACAGTCCCAATGCACGCACACTAGTACAAGTAAGGAAAGGGGAGAGACAAGTCCCTTAGGGGCATACCCCGAGGGTGACGTACACTGAGAGGGGGAACCACTGCTAGCTACGGGGACCAAGACTACCGCCCCGTCTCCTCCGCCTGACGCGCGCCTGCCGCTGCTGGGAAGACTCACCTAGAAAACAGAGGGATGAGCTTCACAACAGAAGCTAGGTAGGGACTACCAATCTCCTACTGGCTCTAACAGGCAGAGGATCATATACAACTATTAATAAAGGAAAGATGGCAGTTGATATCTTTCTACCTACAAAAGGAAATGCGGAAGCGAAGCTAAAGCTAACACGGTACGGAAAGTACTCTCGGTCGGAAACTCTGTACGACTGCCCGTCGTGACCACCACACGGCTAGTAAAACACAGATGGAGGGAACTCCGCCTGGACAAGGAACACTAGCTATGGGAACAACACCACTAGTCAGACGGTCAGGTGCGTCCATAGACGTCTTATCCTCGACCTAGGTCCTGGCCCTCGCGTCTCGTCAGAGCGAGGTAGGACACAAGTACAACAACAGTAACCGCCGTAGTCTGGCCGGACTACGGTCCCACGCCTAACCTCCCCAAGCGGTTCCGGGGCCGCAAGGAGCGAGGCAGTGAGAAACAGGACTAGCTGGCCTGCGTCGGGTAGAACTCCAAACTGTCCTCGGCGTCCCAGACCAACCACGAGAGCTCTGCAAGCGACTCACACGCCACTGTCCTAACCACCATTTTCCCCTTAGCTCCAGAGTCTGCCTAAGCGGCTTCCAACTCAAGAACACTCGTAGCCCGGAGTACTCCCTCAACAGGCTCCCGAGGACGGGGGTCCCAGGTAACGATAACAACCTCTCGCACGGGACAAGCCCTCAAGTGCCGCGCACCGGGCGACGACTGGTGTGAGACCGTACTAGGGAACTAGCACAGGTGCCACGGTACAGTACAAGCGAAGCGGAACGGTGGAAACGAGAACCTGTCTCAGAACAGAGGTGGCGACACATAGGCTGTCGCGAGCCCTATGCGTTGTCTTCTCAAGGCGACGTAGACCCTGTCGTGACCCTGGTCGCGACACCCTACGTGTCGCCTTACCAGGCGGATCGTGACACGGGCATTGTCGCCTTCAAGGCAGAGGGGGGTTCCGGAGATCCTCTCTCCGGGAACCTCCCCGAAACGGGGGGACAACACACGGCGGGGGGGGGGGGGGGGGAGCATGTTATCATGCTAGGAAGCCATTCACCAAAAAACCACCCTCGAATCCCCCAAAAGCATGGATCCTACGCTCGAAGGAAACCTCACTCACACGAGAATGGAGTTCTCACACTCCCCAACCCCGAACTACAAAAAACCACAGTCAAGAGGGGAAGGGATCATGCTTAGGGCGAAGGAGTCGGATGTCCCTACCTCCACGCGAAGAACGCACCCGTTGGGGCCTTCTCGTAGGTTTGGCCGTCTCCTCCTCGCACCACACGGCACGAACACAACCCCTGCATGAACGGAGTGTCACCCTCCTCAGCACGGCCGCCTCAACCGGGGGAGGCACCCCAAAACCGTCGGAAGCTCCCAGAGGGTGAGAGAAAGAGGGGGGGGGGGGGGAAGGAGAGGCGCGAGAGAGGGGGAAGGGGCTCGGCGCCTGGGCCTTAAGCCCGCGGTGCTGAGAAGGCGACATACCCCATGTCGCCACGGGAACTAGAAGGCGACACACCCCCTGTCGCAACCCACTGACAACGGTCAAAACTCGAAATTCGAAAATGTGAAGGCGACAGCCATCTTGTCGCGTTCACCCGACACCGCCAGAGCCGTACTGACACAAAGGACGCCCGTCACGTCTGTCAGACGGCGTCTGGGGCGACGCGATGGGAAGGCGACATAGGCCATGTCGCCTTCAAGAAGGCGACATACTCCATGTCGCCATCCATCAAACCAGAAGGCGACAGTGGGTATGTCGTCTTCAAGAAGGCGACATACCCCCTGTCGCAATCCCTTGTAGAACCAGACATCGACGCGATCATAACCACGTCGCGACAGTCGCCCTGCCGCGACCCAGATGACGGGGCCAAAGGCCCAAGGGGGCCGGGTGTTACACCCACACTCCAGATCAGTAAATTGTTTGTGTGAATTGATCTCTGATTCGAAGTAATTTTGAATTGCTTTAGCTTCCGCGTTAATTGGTGTTAGATCTATTTAACCCCCCCTTCTAGATCTGATCCATCCACCTATTCGATCCTACAAGGTTCAACTCTTTCTGCGAGAACAAATAATTGAGACTCTTGTGGTCTGAGAAGAGCTCAAATCTAATTCCATATAGATAATGCCTCCAAATCTTCAAAGCATAGACCACTGCCACTAACTCCAAGTCATGGGTCGGTAGTTGTGCTCATGCTCCTTGAGTTGCCTAGAAGCATATGCCACAACTCGACCTCCTTGCATAAGAACGCAGCCAAGCCCAATCTTCGAAGCATCTGCGTAGATAGAGAAAGAATCTACACCATTGGGCAAAACAAGCACTGGCGCTGAGGTCAAACAAATCTTCAGCTCCTGGAATGCCTTCTCACAAGCCTCTGACCATTCAAACTTGACTCCTTTCCTTGTCAACCTCGTCAAGGTAGCCGCAATAAAAGAGAAACCTTCGATGAACCTCCTATATTAGCCAGCCAAGCCGAGAAAACTCCTGATGTCAGCTGATGATTGTAGGATCGAATAGATGGATGGATCAGATCTAGTAGGGGGAGGGTTGAATGGATCTGATACCAAATAATGCGGAAGCTTAAGCAATTCAAAATTGCTTCGTATTAGAGATCAATTTACACAACCAATTTGATGATATGAAGTGTACGTATGTGTAGATGATGTGTGAGGCAATTCAACAATTAGTGTGAGTGCGAAATCCTATGCAAGCATCTAACGCAGACAAGCAGATCAAACCATTGCACATAGAATTTTTTAGGTGGTTCAGAAATCACACCAGTGATTCCTACGTCCACCCCTCACACAGTGAGGACACACTACTCAAATTTGAGTACAACTCACACTCGAGCATGACGACTCCAACACACATGAGCTTGACGGCTCACACACAAACTCCAGAGTACAACTGCTCCAGAACCTGAGCACACTTGCTCAATCACACACTGAGTGTTCAACTCACCAAAACCGAGCTCGACGGCTCATAAAACACAAGCTAGATCAAGACCAACATAAATCAGATCCTCTAGCAATGATCTGATTCAAGACAGATTCAATAACAAAAATTTATGCAACACTTTATGAACAAATCTCATGGATGAATCAGAAGAACAAGTTCAGAATAGTGGGAAATAGATACAATATTTGTGTTCTTCGATGGAGATTTCTTGCAGATGGTTGAATTTAAGAAACTTGGTGATGCCCTTAATCCCTTGGCGATGCTCTGCTCCAATGCCCTCTGAATCGCTAGAATATTCTTCATTCTTGCTTCTGCTGGATCTGCTCCTTTGAGAAGTGCTCCAACTCCTTCTTCAGAGCTCTCCTTCACTCCCTCATGCTTTTTCAAGGAAGGAGATGGATCACCGCAGCAACGAGAGAGGCAAGAGTAGGAGATGCCTCTTTTTCCTCCAAAACCTTGTGCTGGAGTTTTCTGGATTCTTCTTCTTATTGGGGGGGCAATAATTGGGAATATATATAGCCCCATAAGTCCAATAGTACCCTTGGAGTGCATGGGCATACGATCCAAGACAACTTCCTTGAACCCCAAGCGGCCACGTGTCTAGATAAATCAGGTGTTGAAGCTTCAGCCGAGGTATGTCGACACCACTTTGCCTGTGTGTCGACACCTGTCCCAGACACAAAACAGGTCTCCTGGAAATTGGAACTAGTGTCGACACCACCAATGAGTGTGTCGACACCACTTGACCCTGTCTTCAAAAAGGGCTTCTAGGACAGTGAGCCAGTGTCGACACCACCAAGGGATGTGTCGACACCACTATGGCAAACTTGTGTAAACATGAAAATATTGAGTGTAAGTCATTAACACATGATATTATCATCAAAGTACGAGATATGAAATATTAAAAACATGTTACTTAGGCATTGTTGTGACACGAAAAATATGTGTAACATGTTCTACACATTATTCACAAAATCACAAAGTGTCATCATCAAAACTAGAGAGAGACAAATATTAATTGATTAATTCTAAACACACTCAACCCAACAATCTGCCCCTTTTTGATGATGGCAACATTGATTCATCATGACAATTTGATTTTCATACAAATGTGATTTTTGAGCCATTCATTCACATAGTTTCAACATACAAGAAACAACAACGACATTCAACATGTTCATCATACCATCAACCACCATTTCATTCAATTGACATTTTCAAAATACTCAACTAAACAAAAAGATGACCATATCAGAAGATATATCTTGAAAACCAAAAACATCTTTATTACAAAATGAATTATTCTCCCCCTTTGACATTAGCAAAACAAAAGAAGTGTTCAAGAGGAAGGAGGAGGAGGAGGAATAGGGAGTAAGAGAGTCTCAAATGACTTCATTATGGCTTCCAATGCAGTCAGACTTGTTCTCATCTGTGTTTGCATAGTGGACAACCGAGTATGCAGCAGGTCTTCCATCCTTTGATGATTATTATACATGTTTTCTTGAAAAGAACTGAGATTAGCTGACATATGTGGGGAGGCTGAAGAGGAGCTTGGAATGGTGCCATGCTGTTGGAAGGTACTGAGCTCACTCTTGAGATCTGCCATTTCCTGATCAATGTGAGCTATCAAGATTTTCATGCTTACCATATCATCAACCAAGTGAGCAAAAGAGAGTCGAGTCTTCGACACTTGAGAGATAGCTTCCTGACTGTTGAAAAGACCTTGTTGAGTGTTGACTAAGATAGCTTCCAGAACAGCTTGAGTCTTGATTGGAGGTCTTTGAGCTGGGTACATGCATCTCCCAAAGTGCCAATGAGCCTATTGAACCTCCTAGTGGCATGTTCAGCGCCTCTTGCTGTCTAACAAACTTCCCATTGACAGAATTTTCCAATCTTTGTATCCGAAGCTCAAATCTATTTGACATTTATTGTACAGAGGAAGTGAGATTGTCAAATTTTTCTTGAAGGAATATGTACAATTCTGGTGGAACAGAAGGTCCACCAGAAGATGTAGAAGCTGATGTATGAGATTGAGAAAAGAAACTGAAAGGAATTAGGGGATTAGAAGGAGGAGGAGGTGTATTAGGTGTGGGTGGAGCATGGTGTTTCTTGTGGGACCTCCATCTCAACCTCAACCTGAGATGGATCAACGGGATCATTTGGAGGAACATCATTATCTGAAATTTGTGCTTCTCTCTCAGGTGCAGTTGGTGCACAACAACTGGCCCTTGACAAACTTGATCACCCTCAATCTGAAAGCCCATAAATTTTTGCAAATGCTTCAAACAGTAAATATTGTTTTGTGGAATGGATTGAACTTTTTCATTTGCAAAAGAAACACCAACATGTTTGAATACAACAGTAAGGTGAGCAGCATATGGCAGTGATCTGTGAAGATCGTTTCTGGTTGTTTCGGACAAAATTTGTGACATGATCAGATTCAGATTGATCTTAGTATCCTTCTTCATGCAATACATAACACATCTTTGAATGTGCCTGTTCCTTCCACCACCTTGTGGTGTGATGATTGTGGTGAGAATGTGATGAATTAACCGAAGGACAGGTGGAAATGTGTTTGTGTTGAACCTGGTGACATAAGTTTGCCTGGAATCTGTTCGATCATGGGGGAGACCGGTAAGCAAGGTATATGCTTCATGCAAATCAATTTCAAATTCATGGTAATCCTCCCCAGCATTTGGATGCATGAAGAGTGTAGAAGCCAGCTTAGTTGTTAAAAGAGTGGAAACCCCTTTTACTTCAGATTGAAAACCCTCTGGAACAACAATCAAGTTCATATGAAATTCTTGCACCAGCCTAGGGAAAAGGTGCGAAACTCATAAATAAATTGCAGCCAACCTTGAAATTTAGAAAAATTGATGAAATCAGGAAATGCACTGGCGAAGTTCTCATCTTGCAAATCAACAGCTCGGGGCTTAAGAATAGGTTTCCCTGCATTGGCTATTTTGGAAGATGTGGCTTCAGGAAGACCAGAAGAACCATGAGGTGGAGGAGTCTCGGAACATGAAGCACTAGTGTCTGAAGAGCTGGAGAGAATCTTCCTCCTCGATTAGGAGATAATTTGGGGGACTTGCCTCGACTAGAAGATGGCAACCTACCCCGCTTGGACGGAGTGGCAGAAGGTGAAGAACCATCCTGTTGCGACGTCGGATCATGGCGACGCTTGCTCCTGCATTCGGTCGGGGGCTCTTCAATCACTATCCCTCGAGCAGTAGCCCTAGACCTTGCGCCCCTCCTGGGTGACTGCATGAGAGGCATGATAGCAAGCAAGAAGAAAGAAGATGGAGGAAGGGAGACTTCGGATGGGAAGAGATGGAGGATGGAGGAAATGGTGGGAACGAGAGAGAAAACTGCCGTTTCCTTTGGTCCTGCAAACAAGGGCATATAAAAAGGCTTGATGCAAGAGATGAAGAGGTAATATGAACCGCCAGTGCTCTTTACCCTAAACAGTGACTAATGAAAGAATCTGCCTGGTGTCGACACAGGAGGGGACGGTGTCGACCTGACCAGTGATGGTGTCGACATATGAAGAGGACTGTGTCGACCTGACTGGGCAAAAACTGGTGATAAGTTCAGGAAAAGCTCTGATGATGAAAGAGGTATGGATTAATTATTCAAGGATTTGCAATATGTAAAGAATTCATTTGTCATTTCTTAACAAGAAACCATTATGATTCAAGGGTTAAACAATCACTTCCAAGGTATGTTCATTGATTATAATGAAACACTGAAATGACACTTTGAATGATATAGGACATTCAATGCAGTCAATGGCAATCTTTTATATTCTTCCAATCCAAGGTAATGAAATTTCTTTTAGAATGAAGTGAATTGTGATGAAATAAACAGTCTTAAACAATCTGATATAGGGTAAGGTTGTTTGTTTTGAGATTGAATATTCTTGGACATTTTTTTAAAATACACTTTCAAATGTAGTAAGTCTTTTTCACACAAGAACTAATACTTTTTACACACCATAGTCCCTGGTTACTAAGGATTTACTCATTATCCAGCTTCAAGGGGTAAATGATAACCTTTTGACATGGAAATATACGTTTATGAGACGCCAATATTTCCAGTTACTCAGTTATCATAATTATTATAATTTTTTTAAAATTTTGTTTTACCCCTCAAAATAGAGATAACAAAAACACCTTATGACATACATTGCTCTTCATTCTTTGTGAAGGTTTGTAGTTTCTCAACATTAGTGCCATCGCTCTGTCAAAAGAACGATTGAAAGTGAAGATGAGAAAATTGGATACAACCTTATCCCTCATCAGTTGCCAAAGGGGATAAGACGCACCCGTAGCACCACGGTTCTCACTATGACTCCGACGAGAATATGCAGATTTTCGGACTGATGTATTATGTAATCTGCCCCCGTTTTTCTGGTTTGCTTTGACGATTGCACGATGTACTTTAGACCCTTCTGTGTAGGGGTCTTTAGCTAGTGCCCCGGTGCCTTGTACTCCTTTACTTTCATATGCTCTCATCTATATATAAAATGCAAAACCACCAGATTTTGGCATGGGAGGTCACTCCTGTGTCTATCAACTTAAAAAAAAAAAAAAAAAGTCTAAATTCAATGCACAATTGATCTTTATGTCCTTAAAGAAATTAAATTACTTTAATTCAGAATAGAAATGAATAGTGATGTAGAAATGTATAGATCAGTTAAAAAGCCATTCTTTGGTTCTTTTGATAAAAGTAATGAACATCTCTTGGATAGGTATTGTAATAACACAATGACTCAATTTTGAGTTTATGTAAGAAAAGAGTCATGAATTCTCTAGCTCCCCCTGAGTTGTTGATTCCAGAAGTCTTTCATTAAGATCAAGAGAACCAAAAGTATTGAAGGACAAGGATTTCCCCTCAACAATTGCATACAAGATTCTTGATACGTGGCGGAGACATATACTCACGCATAGTGAAAGTGTTCAGACAAGCCTGACTTGTCTTTTTTCAAATCACTATTTGATATACCAACAATGCCAATGCAATGTGAGAGTTAGGAACTTATTTGCAAAAAAAAATGGGAAGAGTTTTATTTGCAAAAATAGATAGAAGAAAGTAGAGTGAAACAATATTTACAACATGAAACAATCACTCCCCTCAGAATGTGTCCTAACATAGACACACAACACTCAACCCAATGATAGAGAGGTCAAGAAGAATGTGGACATTTGCATAAACCAAGCTCTTTTCTTAAATATAAAAATTTATTTTCTGGAAGAGGCTTAGTGAGGATATCAGCAATTTGATTTTCAGTTGCTATGAAGTGAAGTTCAAAATATTTTTTAGCAACCTCATCCCTCAAGAAATGATGCCTGATATCAATGTGTTTTGTACGTGAATGCTGAATTGGGTTTTTAGACAAATTAATAGCACTAGTGTTATCACATAAAATAGGAATGCATCCTAACTTATGATTATAGTTTGGGAGTTGGTGTTTCACCTAAAGAATTTGTGTGCCACAACAACTAGCTGCAACATACTCAGCTTTGTAGTGGATAGAGCAACTGAGTGTTGCTTTTTGGAAGCCCAAGAAATCAAGCATCCACCTAGATATAAGTACAAGCCACTAGTACTTTTTCTATCAAGCTTACAACCCACATAATCAGCATCACAATACGCAATCAAATCTAATTTACAACCAGCAGGATACCAAATGCCGAGTTCACATGTTCCAACAAGATATTTAAAAATTCTTTTGACACTAACAGGCGACTTTCTTTAGGATTAGCTTGAAACCTTGCACACAAGCACACACTAAATGAATATCAGGTCTAGAAGTAGTGAGATAAAGTAGAGATCCAATCATACTTCTGTCGATCTTTGGGTCTACTGACTTACCAAGTGGGTCTTCCTCTAGATTGACATTAATTGCAATTGTGTGCTTGAGTGTTTGAGGTTCTGAAAGTCAAACCTTTTAGAAGTTCTTTAACATATTTTGTTTGACTGATGAAGATCCCTTCATTGGTTTGGTTCACCTGCAATCCCAAAAAGAATTGTAAGTCACCTATTAAACTCATTTCAAACTCATTTTTCATTTGGTCAGCAAATTCAGTGCAAAAACCGTTATTTGTGGATCCAAAAATTATGTCATCAACATAAATTTGGACAACAATGATTTGTTATTTACTGTTTTTGTAAACAAAGTTTGATCAACATTACCTCGAGTGTATCCTTTCTCCAATAAGAATGAGCTCAAACGATCATACCAAGCTCGTGGAGCTTGCTTAAGACCATAAAGAGCCTTATGAAGTTTGAAAACATGATCAGGAAATTTTTCATTTTCAAAACCTGGAGGTTGTTCTACAAAAATATTTTCTTTGATGTATCCATTCAAAAAGGCATTTTTGACATCCATTTGGTAAACTTTAAATTTCAGAGATGATGCAAAAGCAAGAATATCCTCACAGCTTCTAGCCTAGCTACAGGGGCATATGACTCTTCAAAATCAATACCAAACTCTTGATTGTACCCCTTGGCAACGAGTCTAGATTTATTCCTAACAACCTATCCATTTTCATTCATTTATTTTTAAACACCCATCTAGTGCCAATAACAGATTGGTCACTAGGTCTAGGTACTAATTCCCCACTTGATTTCTGTCGAATTGATGAAGTTCATCATGCATTGCATTGATCCAATCTTCACTCATTAGAGCTTCATCAATTGACTTGGGTTCAATTTGGGAAATTAGTGCTAGTGGGTCTTGATTTATTGCATTCAGAAAAGATGATCTAGTTCTAACTCTATCATGCACATTACCAACTACATTCTCAATTGGATGATCTCTTAAAATCTTTTTCAGGAATTACCTCTTGAGATGCATTCAAGTTTGGAACAATATTACCAGATCCACTTGTGGTAGGTGAATGGTTGTCCAGAATTTCAAGTGAGTCTGTATTTTCCGCAACGGTTGGTGAAGATTCAACAATGAAATCATCCTCTTCCTTATTTTGAGGAACTCTGCAAGATGTAGAATCATCAGTTGAAAATGAGTTTTCATCAAAGACTACATGTGGAGATTCTTCCATAGTTTTATTTTTGAGAATGTACACTCTAAAAGCTCTAGAGATTTCTGAATAACCAAGGAAGATGGCTTCATAACTTTTGGCATCAAATTTATCAAGATTTTCTTTATTGTTATTATGTAGAAAGCATTTGCACCCAAAGACTTTAAAGTATGATAAAGTTGGCTTTTTGTTTTTCAACAATTCATAGGGGGTTTTTCTGATTTTTGGTCTGACCAATGCTCTGTTTAGATTGTGATTTGCTGTGTTTACAGCTTCAGCCCAGAAGGATTTGGGCAGTTTGCTTTCTAAGAGCATGGACCTAGCCATTTCCACAAGTGTTCTATTCTTCCTTTCCACAACTCCATTTTGTTCTGGTGTTTTTGGAGAAGAAAATTTGTGAAAAATGTTTAGTTCAGCACACAAATCAGAGAAAGTTTTATTTTCAAATTCACCCCATGATCAGTTAAAATGGATTTGATTTTATGTGAAAAAACCTGTTAAGGCAGAGGTGCAGAAGTTCCTGAATTCTAGGCAAGCATCACTCTTGTGGGATAGAAAAATAACCATGTATATCTAGTAAAATCATCAATGATGACAAAACCATATCTTTTGCCACTTAGACTAAGAATCCTTGTTGGTCCAAAAAGGTCCATATGAAGCAATTCTAGTGGCTTAGAAGTGAGTACATCATTGAAGGTTTTAAAAGATTTTCTGGTTTGTTTTCCTTGAGCACATATCCCACAAAGTTGATTCTCAATGTTTGGAAAAGATTCTGGAAGTCCTTAACCAGATTTAGCCTTAAAAGTGTTTATTGTGCTGAAACTTGCATGACCAAGTCTTTTATGCCATGTCCATGCAATTTCATCTTTATTTGCAACTAGACAAATGCTTTCAGAAATTTTTTTATCAAGATTGATCATGTAGACATTGTTCTCTCTTTTGCCAAAAATTTTTTTTTTTCAGTGGAAGAATCATTATTTTGCAGAAATCAGATTCAAACACAACCTTGTCACCTTTGTCACACAATTGACTTATGCTCAACAAGTTATAATTCAAACCATCAACTAATAAAACATTTTCAATTGAGTTTGAGGATGATTTACCAACCTTTCCAGATCCCATGATTTTCCCTTTATTTTTACCTCCAAATGTGACATATCCTCCCCCTTTTCAATCAGAAATGCGAATTTTGTTCTGTCTCCTGTCATGTGTCGTGAACACCCACTATCAAGAAACCATACATTGGAATTGGCACGACCTTTCTGCAAAGATCAGATCAGAGAAGAAAAGATTTTGGTACCCAAACATTGTTGGGACCATCAGTTTCTTTGAGCAGAAACAACAAATCTTTTCTAATCCACATTGAGTTATTTTGGGCTTTTGCTTTGTTTTAGAATTGATTTCTCTTTTTGGCATTCTAACATTTCTTTTGGAATGAAAACATCAATGTTCTTTCTTTCATGAGCATGGAGGTTATGCATCTTGGGATGATCATAGCTGTATGGAAATCCAAACCAAGACTTCTTTGATATCTTGAAAATTATGGGTAGACAATTGTGAATGGTACCAAGGAGGATTATGATACCATTGATTCCAAGAGTTAATCCAATCAGAATGATGTGTTGTCTTGGATCTCCAATAGTCATCATGAAAGTTTGTTTTTGTGTTTTTATAATTTTCAGATTTTTATTTGAGTTTTTGTTCAACTGGTTGTTATTTTTCACAATTGGATGGGTCGACCTGTGTTGGACTGGTGTCGACCTACCTTGTTTCTTTTCACTTTGATTTTTGTTCATTTCATGGGTTTTCTTTGGCACTTGTGTATTTTTGTTTCCTGTTCTAGTGCTTTTGACAAAATTTATCAAGGGAATTTTTGTAGATTTTTCTTCCTTTTCAGCAGATTTATTCTTCTCTGAATTTTTAGGAATGAATCCTAGACCATGTTTGTTGCCTTTCATTTTAGCTCCTAGCAATGCATCAAGATTTTCCTTTCCATTTGTAAATTTTTTATAACTTGTTCCTTTTCTTCCAACAAGCTCTTAAGCTTCAAAATTTCATCATTAACTTGTTGCTTTTCCTTTTGTTGCAATTCCATTTTTTCAGAAAGTTTTTCAAAATCATTATTGCCTTTTGAGATGCAAGTTTGAATTCATCAATTTCGTTCAGAAGTTCTTCCTTTTCTTCGTTGAGTTCATATACTTTATTTTCAAGTTCAGAAATTCTTCTATTCAATGAAGTATCATGCATGGTATTTTCAAATTTCTTTTCCAATGTTGTTTTTTTTTCTTATTTCAGAAAATTTCTCAACCAACTCAGAATATGCATCTTGCCAATCTTCATAGAGTATTGTTCAAAATAAGAACTTACCTTCCATCGCTGCTGTTGGCCATAAAGCATAACTCCTCATTCCCTGAACTTGAGGACTTCTCTTCTTCATCCTCACTTTAATCATCATCTGACCAAGTTGCTATCATAGCTTTAGGTTCTTCATTTTGTTGTTCTTTTTGTACTTGTCCTTTTTATTCTCAAGACATTCCCCTTTCATATGTCCTGCCTTGTTGCACCTGTAGCAAATAACAACCTCATCAGTTTTTTGATTTTTACTAGAATTGACATTTGAAGAAGAAATATTCCTTTTGCCAGAAGAATTTTTTATTCCAGTGAATCTTCCTTTCTGATTTTAAAATTTTCTGAATTGCCTAGTCATGAGGGCAAGTTCATCCTCATTGGACTCAGACTCTTCAGAACTTGATTTCTCTTGACTTTTCTCTTTGTTACTTGATGAATCCTTAAGTGCTACCGTTTGGCCTTGAGCATATGTTCTTCACTTCTTTTCAAATTTATTTCATAAGTCATTAAAGACCCTATGAGTTCATCCAAAGAGATTTTGATAAATCCTTAGAATCTTCAATCACTGTGGCCTTTGTATGCCAGATAGATGATATGAGCAGCAAAAACTTTTAAGATCAGCATCAGTGTACTCTTTACCTAGTGCCTTCAGTCCATTGATGATTGTCATAAACCTAGCAAACATTTCAGAAATTTATTCGTTAGTTCATCATAAACATTCATATTCAGAAACAAGTATGTTTGCTTTGGTTTCCCTAACTTGAGAAGTTCTCTCATACATTAATTCAAGTTTATTATCCACATTTCTTTAGCCGATTTACACATGCATATTCTTGAATATTCTTTAGGGTGGACTGCACACTGAAGCATGTTCATGGCACTATAGTTAAGAGTGCTCTCCTAATCTGTTCTCTAGTCTAGTTCTCTTCATCTCCTTGATTCATAAGGACCCACTTCAACTACCTTCCAGATTTCATAGTTTTGAGCCCTAAGAAAAACTTGCATGCGATTCTTACAATAAGAGTAATCGGACCCATTGAAAAATGGTGGCCTATTAATGGAATCGCCTTCAACATAAATCCTCGAGGAATCCATTAAGCGAAATGAAAGACAGTGATAGAACACTCAAGTAATTCAAGCAAGTGAGATGCAAAAATCACTGAAATCAGATCAGAAATAGAGATAAGATAAACCCTTGATACCAATTGTAGGATCGAATAGATGGATGGATCAGATCTAGAAGGGGGGGGGGTTGAATGGATCTGATACCAAATAATGTAGAAGCTTAAGCAATTCAAAATTGGTTCGAATTAGAGATCAATTTACACAACCAATTTGCTGATCTGAAGTGTAAGTGTGTGTAGATGATGTGTGAGCAATTCAAAAATTAGTGTGATTGCGAAATCCTATGCAAGCATCTAACATAGACAAGCAGATCAAACCATTGCACATAGAATTTTTTAGGTGGTTTGAAAATCACACCAGTGATTCCTACGTCCACCCCTCACACATTGAGGACACACTACTCAAATTTGAGTACAACTCACACTCAAGCACGATGACTCCAACACACTTGAGCTTGACGGCTCACACACAAACTCCAGAGCATAACTGCTCCAGAACCTGAGCACACTTGCTCAACCACACACTAAGTGTTCAACTCACCAAAATCGAGCTCGACGGCTCACAAAACACAAGCTAGATCAAGACCAACATAATCAGATCCTCTAGCAATGATCTGATTCAAGACAGATTCATTCACAGAAATTTATGCAACACTTTATGCACAAATCTCATGGATGAATCGGAAGAACAAGTTCAAAATAGTGGGAAATAGATACAATATTGTGTTCTTCGATGGAGATTTCTTGCAGAAGGTTGAATTTTAGAAACTTGGTGATGCCCTTAATCCCTTGGCGATGCTCTGCTCTAATGGCCTCTGAATCGCTAGAAATTCTCTTCAATTACTTGCTTCTGCTGGATCTGCTCCTTTGAGAAGTGCTCCAACTCCTTCTTCAGAGCTCTCCTTCACTCCCTCGTGCTTTTTCAAGGAAGGAGATGGATCACCGCAGCAACGAGAGAGGCAAAAGCAGGAGATGCCTCTTTTCTACTACCAAAACCTTTTGCTGGAGTTTTCTAGATTCTTCTCTTATTAGGGGGCCAATAATGGGAATATATATAGCCCCATAAGTCCAATAGTACCCTTGGAGTGCGTGGGCACATGATCCAAGACAACTTCCCTTGAACCCCAAGCGGCCACGTGTCTAGATAAATCAGGTGTTGAAGCTTCAGTCGAGGTATGTCGACACCACTTTGCCTGTGTGTCGACACCCTGTCCTCGACACAAAATAGGTCTCCTAGAAACTGGAACTAGTGTCGACACCACCAATGAGTGTGTCGACACCACTTGACCCTGTCTTCAAAAAGGGCTTCTGGGATAGTGAGCCATTGTTGACACCACCAAGGGCTATGTCGACACCACTATGGCAAACTTGTGTAAACCTGAAAATATTGAGTGTAAGTCATTAGCACATTATATTATCATCAAAGTACGAGATATGAAATATTAAAAACATGTTACTTAGGCATTGTTGTGACAGGAAAAATATGTGTAACATGTTCTACACATTATTCACAAAATCACAAAGTGTCATCATCAAAAGTAGGGAGAGACAAATATTAATTGATTAATTCCAAACACACTCAACCCAACAATGATCTCGGTGTTTCCCAGTCAAGGACAGCTTCTACCTTAGCCGGATCCACCGACACTCCTTCACTAGATATCACATGACCTAAGAAATGGACCCCTTCATCTAGAAGTTGCACTTGCTAAACTTAGCATACAGCTTGTGCTCCCTCAGGATATCAGCACAAACCTCAGATGCTCTTTATGAGTCTCTTCATCAAGTGAATAGATTAGCACATCATCTATGAAGACCACAACAAAGGAATCCAGATACTACTGAAAAACTCGGTTCATCAAATCCATAAAAACTGTTGGGGCATTCGTCAAACCAAAGAGTAAGACAAGGAACTCGTAATGGCCATATCTCGTCCTAAAAGCCGTCTTAGCAAAATCCTCTGGCTTAATTCGGAGTTGATGATAGCCAGAACGAAGATCAATCTTAGAGAACACCGAAGCTCCTCACAACTGATCAAACAAATCATCAATACGAGGTAAGGGGTACTTATTCTTGACTATTACCTGGTTGAGCTTGCGGTAATCAATGCACAATCTCGTTGATCCATCCTTCTTCTTCACAAAGAGAACAAGTGCTCCCCATGGCGAAACGCTCGGCCGGATGAAGCCCTTATCAAGCAATTCTTGCAGCTGCTTCCTTAATTCTGCCAACTCTGCTGAAGCCATACGATAAGGCGCAATGGAAATAGGTGCTGAGCCAGGAACTAGCTCAATGCCAACTCTATCTCCCTTGCAGGGGGCAAACCAGACAAATCCTCTGGAAAAACATCGTTGAACTCTCTGACTACTTCAATATCCTTAATAGATAACACCTTTTTCAAATCCTCGGACACAACCACACTAGCCAGCAAACTGCTACGACCCTTGCTCAACATCCAGGCTGCCTTCAAAGCAGAAATGACGAACTTGCCTGACATGTTCTTAGGAAAAGGATGAACAAACTCCTCCTTACCAGGAATTCGGAAAATAATAAGCTTCCGCTGACAATCCATCAGAGCATAATGCTCCTCGAGCGAATCTAAGCCCAAAATGGCATCATAATCCTTCATCTTTAGCAAATAGAAAGTACCAGGCAAAATATGCTCCCCAATGCACATAGGAAGGGAAGAAAAACACTGCTCGGTCAAATAGTTCTTGCGGAGTATGCACAGACAAGGGACCTCCAACTTTTCTGGAACTAAACCATCATCCTTCTTCAAGACCTTGGCAAATCCTTCGAAAACAAAACTATGCATGGCACCGGTATCAAACAAGACTCTAGCATGCATTCCCATAATTAAAATTGTACCTTCTGTGACATGCTCTGCCAACTCTGCCTCGTCTCTCACCAAGGCGAACACTCGAGCCTGAGCCCTCGGACTCCCTGCTGCTCTCGGTGCCGATCTCACTGCTGCTGGTGCTTCTGCTGTTGCAGTCTGCTGCGCCATCTTCAGACAGTCTCTGATCTTGTGGTTCTTATCACCACACCTCAAGCACCTCCCGGAAGTCACCCAACACACCTCGCCTCCATGGTGCTTCCCACCTTGGTACACACTAGTTTCTCTCTGCAACTGTGCCTCTGCTGGTGTTGGTGCAGCCACTCTCTCGCCAGTGCAACTGCTCTATGCTGGAAAGCTGGAGCCTTCTTCTTTCTATCCTGTCTTTGGAAAGCTGATGCTGGCCTCTTTAAAGAAGTCCTCTTCTCCTCCAGATAGACCTCCATCTCTGCCTCCTGCATGCATGTCGCGCTGACAAAGCCTCCTCCATGGTATGATGTCCCAAAGCCACCAATCTCGTCCTCGGGGACGGCTTCAACCCCATAATGAATTTCTTTACCTTCCTCCTCTCATCTGCCACTATGTGGGGCGCATAATTGGACAGCTCTGCAAACCTCGCCTCATACTCAAGCACGCTCATTGACCCCTAGCTCAAGGTCAAAAACTCCTGCTCCATACGGTCCTGCACATGCTCCGGAATATACTTCGCCCTGAACAGATGGATGAACTCAGTCCAAGCAACCTCTATAGCCCCGTCTCCAAACTGTGTGCGTAGTACAGAGGACCACCACACATTGGCATGCTCCTGAGAAGAAAGATCAATACAGCTAAGGGTACTCTTCAAACAACATGCATAACCTTCAAAACCAACCTTTACCTGCAGCATATAAGTAGCCAAAGTCACCCTCTCCTCTTCCGCGCATCGGATGGCACGAAAGATCTCTTCATCTCCCGGAGCCAACTCTCCGCTATAATAGGATCACTCTCCCTTTAAAGAAGGGTGGGGTCATCCTCTTGAACCTCTCCATCATAGGCCCTCCTCCAAAGACTGCCTCATGAGTAGGTGCCTGCGCCTACAATCCAAAACAAGCTCTTAGCTAACAATTCTTCCAATTACCACCTTGAATAACTCTTACATCTACCAACCTGAACCTGCACCTGCGCCTGCAATGCCGCTGTAGTCTGAGCTTGAGTCTGCATCGCACGCACCAATCCTTGCATCAATGCTCCATAGTCCACAGATGGTGGTGGGGGTGGTAAAGGTACTCCAGTCTAGTCCTGAGCCTACTGAGCTGGAGCCTGCGAACCTCCCGCTGACTCATCACCCCTAGACGGGCCAACTCCTCTACGTCCATGAGTCGCCATAGTTTGAAAAACAAGCATCAATTATCATAACCTATTATTCTACATAATTTGGACTAATTCTTTATGCAGACTTAAAATATGAATACAATGTTGATATTCCATTTATGTACATGCTCAACCTGGATCGCTCTGATACCAATCTCTGTAACGCCCCTCTTAGACCCAGTACAGTTATATACCAACTCACGTTGGATCTAACAGAAGTATTACAGTGGAATGAATCCAACAATTGACGGTACAAGTTGAGATATACACAAATGATAATTCGGTTCCAATAATAAGCACAGAATATGGAACTAAATGATGGTAATCAACATTATTCTCAATTATAAAGTCTAGTGCATAAAAGAAAAATGACAATAATCCCGAATTTATTACAATTCATAGTCCAAATACATAAAGGAAAATACATATAGTCCTCACATACAAGAGTCACTCTAAAATCTCTCAACCAATCTAAGTCTCCACTCCTCTCGCTCCGAGTCAGAGTGCACTAACTCCTGAGTGTCCTCTGGTTCTCCTGAAATTGTTAAGCAAGTATGAGTCTACAAGACTCAGTAAATCACATGAAAAAGAATTCAAGATATTAAGGGTATAATAGATTTGAAAACATGGTAGTATAATATCATTCACATCATTGGTAACATATACTTTTTCCTACTAGCATATTTCTAAATCCATTAGCAATCGCATATTTCATAACACTCTAATTATCATGGAATGGAACATGTCATGTGCATAAAATTCACATCTTATTCTTTAACAATTATTCAGCAAGTTCCTACATATAGCATGAAATCATTCTTATCATGGAATCTACTTATTGTCATGTAACATGTAAACCATTTTAATAAAAGCCTTATGCTACGTTATGCAATATGCAATAGTTGTCATGTAATACCTAACCTTTAACATGTAGCAATTTCTTTTATATATAATTGGCATGTAATTCACGTATTCATGCAGAACAATGACAGGTGGATCGTGAAACATATAATCATGTAAACAATTTCATGTAGCATGTAATATGTAGCATATGGCATGTAGGTCAATAGACATGTAGACATTTTCAGTTAATTGCCAAGACATAGCCATCACTATAATAGAGATCAGTAGTCTTTAACATTCACTTATCACCTAGGCAATGTAGTGATGATAAGTCATGGTATTTGCGCAAACCGGAGAAAGTCTCTCCCACCTTAACCAGTAGAACTTGTCTACCTCTAGGATTTCAATCTGTTGTCCACGAATTCAATAGATCATTTACATGTAGGTGAACCATTACCATAGGGGCATCTACGGTTGTAGTTTCTTGTAGTAATCTCTAATATAACATGTCTTTTTGGCATTCAATTCAACGTATGTTCTATTTTATATATATATTATATATATATATATATATATATATATATATATATATATATATACACACACCACATTACATGCAATTCTAACATACGAAAATGAAATGATCTATAGTATATTTCTCTTTAGTTCTGCAATTTCATTTTCTGTTTATCAGACCCCTAACATGGTACTAAATGTAACACATTCTTTCATGCACATATTCTCATATTTATTCAATTTCTATATGATATATATTATTCATAAATTTATTACAGTAGGTACACATGTCCAAAATTTCCAAAATTTTGAAAAAATTTAGAATCAGGATATACTATGCACATGCAAAATTTTACATTTTTCTGAACTACATAACTATTTTTCATAATTGAATTTCACTAATTTAACCTAACTAGCATGATACATTCAGTGGGAAAACTATATGATTCTGTACAAGAACTGGTATATCATCATATTGCAGTCTCAACTAAATTTTTCTAACATGAATCACGTTGACAATCAATTTACTTTTCTTTTTATAATCTCATTAACATAAAAAAATGATTATTCACATGTTCATGCGGTCTAAACATCATTACAACAACCTGTCCATAATGTAACAGTAATAAAACTCACAATTCATAACCTGGCCGAAACCCCACATCATCATGGATCATAGATAGGCAATTAAAATCAATTTTCAGGCTAAACATAGTACTGATAAACTTACGGCGGGGTATATGGCATTTACTGAAGTTGACGTCCACACACACTGTCGTTAAGCCTCTATAGACGGCGACACATAGTGCCATTAACTTATACTAGCGGCGGCACATAGCACCGTTTACATATAATAAAGGTCGGAAAACGAATGTTGCTCACATGAAGTAGACGGTTGTCGTTGCCGCCGTTAATAAGAAATAGACGGCATGCGATCTGGAAGTCTAGTTCTTATGCGTAGAAACACAGAAAACACTACATGAAAAAACGTAATTTCTACCCCTTCCCGTAGGTTATTTTCATGCTTTAAAAATACAAAAAATGGTAATTACGTAGTGTATCATATCCTAAACTGAACCCCCATGTAACTTGCCTCTAACCCTCCTACAGGAGTGACGATCTTAAGCCCGAAGAAGCCCGCCTCATCTGTGAGGCAGTCCCTTTCTTTCGACTTCAACCGCTTCAATCCGCCTCCAATCACAGCTCCTCCACTTGGATGAGCTCCTGATCACGAAGTTGGATGTACCACCTTGGTCTAGAAGCCTCAAGAACGCACAAACCAACACTGCAACCCCTTTCCTTGGCCCTCTTTCTCTCTTCCAAAAACCAACGTGAAAACCCCTATCTAGTTGCGAAATCCAGTCTTATAAAGATTACCTACGCAATGGCCAGCCTAAATCCTAACCTTAGGATGTGAAACGCTCAGATCTACGCATTAAAACCCCCTAGAAATGACCGATCTCTCTTTCCCCAAACGGAAATATCAAAAATAGGCAAGTCAGCTTAACGTCAACATAGGTTGTCGTCAGGAACAATGTAAACATCCATCGATAGTGTCGTTTACAAGCTTGCCCAAAAATTTAATAAATTCAGAACATAATAAACGACACAAGAGTATGTCGTTAACAGGAATTAAATGGCACGAGCAATGAGTCTCCAAATGAAGCTTTCTACTGTTCATGTGTATAGAGAGGGTAATCAGGTAGCTGACGGTCTGGCTAAAGCAGGATGTTTATCTAATGTCAATCAGGTGTTCTGGGGGTCAATAAATCTTCCAAAAGTTGTAAAGGCCCCTCCTATTGGACAAAATCGGTCTCCCTCATTTGAGAATTTTGTAACCAGTCTGTCATCTTTCTGTACTCCATCTTTTATTTAATCCCAGGCCCAGGCTCTCTCTGGTGGAGTGGGTTTTCTTTTCCCCGCTGAGGAAGGTGCACACTCCTAGATGAGATCCTGAGGACCTTCCTTTTACCAAAAAAAAAAAAAGGAATTAAATGGCAGTCTATATTGCCGCTAACAGGACTTAATGCTAAGAGATGTTGACGCAAGTTCCACACAAATCAGCATTCAAATTCATGCAGAAATAAATGTACAATTTGCAACATAAATTCAAGAAAATTTTCTAGGTCACTACAAAGGTACAGTGACGCATGGTGACAATGGAAAAGGTACAGTGATCAGTTGCGGTTCGATAGAAACTCAAGGAAGAACTCTTATAGAAGATGTTATGTGTTAAATGTCTCAAGCACAAACTAATAAGTATCAGCCAATTGTGTGACAAGGGTCATCAAATCAAATTTCAAGAATCTAAATGCAGCATTATGGAAGATGGTGTAATAGTGTTCGAAGCATGCAGAGAAAAGAATCTATATGTATTGCACCTAGAAGAATTAAAACATCAGGATGTATGCCTTGCAACAAACAAGAGAAATCAGCTGAATTATGGCACAGGAGATGGGTTACTGCACTTTAGATGGAATTAGAAAATTGGTCAAGAGAAATCTAGTGGAAGGTCTGCCAAGGTAAGTTCAAGGATAAAGGGTGTGTGTGAACCTTGTGCAAAAGGGAAGCACACAAAATCATCCTTCAAGTCAAAAATAGTTGTAACCACTTCCAAACCTTCAGAACTGTTACATATGATTTATTTGGGCCAATGAGAACAACCAGCCTTGGTGGAAAGAATTTTAGATTCGTGATAGTTGATGATATTCAAGATTTACATGGGTATCATTCTTGGAGCATAAAGATGACACGTTTGACAGCTTTGTTAAGTTCAGTAAGAGAGTTCAAAAGGACAAAAAGTTCAGTATAATAAGTATTCGATCAGATCATGGAGGAGAATTTCAAAATGAAAAATTTGTAGAATTCTGTGATGATCAAGGATAGAGCATAATTTCTCAGCACCAAGGACACCACAGCAAAATGGAGTAGCTGAGAGGAAAAATAGAACACTATTGGACATGGTCAGGACAATGTTATCAGAATACAATCTTCCAAGATATTTCTGGGCCGAAGCTATCAACACAACATGCTACATAGTAAATAGAGTGATGATCAGGCCAATCCTGAAGAAGACTGCGTATGAGCTCTACAAGGAAAAGAAGCCTAATGTCAGTCATTTCAGAACATTTGGTTGTCCTTGCTTCATCCACAATAATGGAAAGAGAGATATTGGTAAGTTAGATTCCAAATCTGATGAAGGAATATTCATAGGGTATGCTTCTAAACCTAAAGGTTATAGAGTCTTTAATAAATAAAGTTTATTAATTGAGCAAACTGTCCATGTTATTTTTGATGAATCTAACCCTTCCTTGAGAAAGGAAGTAGATAGTGACAATGATGATGCAGAAAATCTATCCAAGAAACTAAAGGATACATTTATCAAGGATAATGTAGATACACACTTGGAAGAACTACAACAAAAGGAAACTGTACATGAAGATCTTTCAAAGGAATGGAGATACCAGAAGGATCACCCAAAGGACAACATTATTAGAGATCCATTGGTTGGGGTAAGAACAAGAGGTAATGTTATTCCATGTGATTACTTAGCATTTGTCTCTCAAATTGAGCTGAAGACAATTAATGATGCACTGTTTGATGAATCTTGGATTTTAGCCATGCAAGATGAACTTAATTAGTTCAAGAGAAACCAAGTTTGGTCCCTTGTTCCGAGACCATCATATCATCTTGTTATTGGCACCAAATGGGTGTTCAGAAACAATTGGATGAAACTGGTGTTATCACTAGAAACAAGGCTAGACTGGTTGCTCAAGGCTATTCCCAAGAGGAAGGCATAAATTTCGATGAAACCTATGCACCAGTGGCTAGACTAGAGGCTATTAGAATTTTACTTGCATATGCATCTGCATTAGATTTAAAGTTTTTTCAAATGGATTTAAAATCTACATTTTTAAATGGATATATAAAGGAGGAAGTCTATGTAGAACAACCTCCTAGTTTTGATGATGAAGATTTCCAAATCATGTCTTTAAATTACATAAAGCACTATATGGTTTAAAACAAGCACCTAAAGCATGGTATGAAAGGCTTAGTGCATTTTTATTAAACCATGGTTTTATCAGAGGACAGGTAGATAGCACTTTATTTATTAAGTTAAAAGTTAAAAATATATTGTTTGTGCAAATCTATGTGGATGATATAATATTTGGATCTACTGATGAATCTCTATGCAAGTACTTTGAAAAGCTTATGCAGGGAGAATTAGAAATGAGCATGATAGGGGAACTAAATTATTTCCTTGGACTTCAAATCAAGCAAGGCAAAGATGGCACACACATCTGCCAAGCAAAATACACCAAGGAATTATTAATGAAATTTGGATTCGACAATGCAAAGCCACTGTCCACACCAAGGAGTACATCTACAAGGTTAGACATTGATAAAGATGCTAAGAAAGTGGATCAAAAACTTTACAGAGGTATGATAGGATCATTACTTTATTTAACTGCTAGTAGACCTGATATTTTATTTAGTGTATGCATGTGTGCAAGGTATCAGGCTGATCCTAAGGAATCTCATTTAATATCTGTTAAAAGGATCTTTAGATATCTAGCTAGAACTCATGATCTAGGCTTATTGTATCCAAAAACATGCGAAACTAGTTTAATTGGATATTCTAATGCTGATTATGCTGGATGTAAGGTAGATAGAAAAAGCATCAATGGTAGTTGTCAATTTCTTGCAGGATGCTTGATTTCCTGATCCTCAAAGAAACAAAATTCAGTAGCACTATCAATAGCTGAAGCTGAGTACGTGGCTGCTGGAAGCTGTTTCACACAACTCCTATGGATAAACCAGCAACTTGAGGATTATGGATTGCACATCAAGACCATTCCTTTGTCGTGCAACAACACAAGTGCGATAAATCTCACCAAGAATCCAGTTCAGCACTCTAGAACCAAGCATATAGAGGTTAGATATCATTTTATTAGAGATCATGTAGCAAATGACAATATAAATATTTCTTTTATAGATACTCTAAATCAGTTAGCAGACATCTTCACAAAGGTCTTACCTAAAGAGAGATTTACGTCCCTTAGAAGGGAATTAGGCATGTGTAATTTGTGATAGATTTCTCTACACATAATTGAAATAATAATATCTTCAGAATAATGCTTATTCTCTCCCCTGGATTTAAGTAAATTCTTTAATTGCCTGCGTCTTTACTAGCTTTGACGATTCGTTATTTTATAAGACTTTATCTCTTGCGAAATCGTCTCCTTTTGTCATTTTTTGCATTTATTGCGATGTTTTTCAAAAGCAACTTTAAGTCCTGCTTTTAATCCCGTAATCTATGCCATACCGATTCCACCTTCTCTTTCATCTCTTTTGACTTGCTTGGAACGATAAACCCTATCGACTCCGGCATCCTCTCTATGTGATTTCGAAAGAATCCCTCTGTTCGCACCAAAATCTCTTGAGGGCTTCATTTCTACTCCTTCCCACGATCCACCAGAACCTCTCCTTGTTCGATTCCCAGGTGGTTTCTGGGGTCTTCAGTACTGTAGGCGGCTACGGCACTGTGTTCCACACCACAGAGCAGCAAGAGCGTTTTGCAGCAGTGAAGACCAAAGTCTATGGCAACAAGGCAGTGGATATAGTTGATTTGGAGAAAAATGGGATGCACAGCGTGGTAGCAGCGATGCAGAGAATGAAGTGGTCCAGATTGGCAACTATTTCAGAAGCAAGCTACCGGACTGGTAAAAGCCTTTTTCATTTGTCTGAAGGTAGAAGAGGATGGATCCCTTACCTCCTCAGTGAAGGGCACCCCTATTCATATTACTTATGCTTTAATGGAATCCCTATTTGGTGTATCTACCGCCAGTCGCAGTGGGGTAGACAGTGTTGATATCCACATCAAGGGTTTGGGGATTATTGGTACTGAGTACAAGCTAAAGGATGGAAAAATTGACATTAATCAGTTGAATGCCTTCAACTGGATTTTGCACTTCATTGTTTGCTAGATTCTTGTTCCAAGAAGTGCTACTTTCTCCACTTGTACGAAAGTAGATTCCGATATGATGTTCTGGGCAATTCAGAACCAAGATATCAACATGGCTGAGGTGATTATCGAGAGAATGAAGTTTGCATCTGCAATTTTATGGGACAAGAAGAACAAATTAAATGTGTCTCTACTGTATGCTCACTTGTTGACAAGGATTTTCCAGCACTATAACATCAGTTTGAGTGGTGAAGTGTCTGAGAAAATGGGCCAAGCTATCAGTTCCAGAAATTTGAAGAAGAGTGGCTTCTCATTAGTAGCTGGTGTTTAGACCAAGACCTCAGTCGCTGAAGGTGAGGTTATCATTAGAGAGGGTCCAGAAGTTCCTCCCGTTCAATAGGCAGAGGCAGAAGTAAGGGTTGAAGCCCCTGTTGCAGACGCTCCAATTGTTCCAGCAGTCCAAGAGGATGAAATCAGAACAGATATCAAAACTGAAGTTCCTGTGGCAAGTCCAAGAAGAATTGATGAGATACCTCCTGAGCTCATTGAGCCCATTGGGCAATCCTTAGAGGTTGAGTCCCCTTCGTCAGTGGTTGCACAAGTAATTGAAGATATTCTGGAGACTGTCGCTAATAGTCAGGGGAGTAGGAAAAATCTCATGAAGAACTCCATCAAATTCCTACAGAAGTAAGTGTCATGGATGTTGAGCAAGAAGGAAGTGTTCCAGAAGTTGTGGCACTAGGCCACAGTGTTGTTCAGATGGAGGATGCTCCTGTTCAGGGGGAGCATGTAGCTGAGAAGGAAGTAGAGATTCAGGGGGGCACATTGTTAGCCCCCATGCTGATCAGTTCCAAGAAGGGGTTGTGAAGAGCCCCTCAGATGAAGATGTTGATCATGTGGAGCTAGTTATTGGCACTAGTGTCAAGGCAAGGGTGTGGCCACTAAAATTCCTCTCCTTACAAGTAAGGCACACCGAAGATCAAAGAAGAAGAAAGTCTATGTGTAGCACCCTTGATTTTTTTAAAATCAAGAAAAATGAAATTTTATTAATAATAAATGAGATAAATTGATTTAATTAGAATAAAGGGAGAATACATGGAATAAAAGGGCATTTAAAGCAATACCCATTAAGCTAAATTATTAATGGGTTACTCTAATAACCCAAACCTAATAGATTGGGCCCAAATAGGGTTAGCCTATCATGGGATGAGAAATAATTAAGCCAAATTCGGAATAAAAATAAGTGATAATTAGGAAAGGGTTTAAATAATTATTAAATAAGTCATGTTTATCTCAAATAAGAGTCCCTAACCCATCCTAACCCCATTGGCCACGAAATTAGGCCCCTCCCTATCTTATTAGATGAATAATAGCAAGAAAAATATGTGATAATTATGGAAATTCGTAATTAAAGGAGGAGGAAAGAGTTTTAGGTGATTTAGAACTCTACAAGCCATCAAAACACCCCCCATTTGACCCTAGCACCCCATAGCTCGTGGCTGGAACTCAGGGGGACGAAGTGGAGGAGTCTTGGACATGGGAGCTCGGAGGAGAAGGCTGGAGCAAGGGTTTTTCTCTTCTTTTCTTCGTCACCGAACCCTAGCTTGTCTTGTCAGCACCAAAAGGTAGGCAATCTCTCAAGCTAAAATCGTGAAATAATTACCCTAGGTAGAGTTCATGTACCTCTTCAAAAGCCCTATGGTTTTGTGGTATTCTGTTCATCCATTTGGGCGAATTTAATTCGTGAAGCCCTGCTATACCATGAACCCGAAATCTCATGTTTTCTCTAATCCCAGCATGTACTTATTCCCATGCCATGATAAAATTCTCAATTATACTACATCATATTAGCTTTCAAGCGCCCCTAGTCTTGCTCTATTTCGACCTCCCATGAGGGAGAATTAAATCTTTGAATCTCAGTCTATTGCATGTACCCAACTCTTAAAGTTTACCTTTAAACTTTGTTAATACTTGATATCTTGTTATGATGAAATTCTCTAAAATACTAAATCATGTTAGATTCGAATGCCCCTAGTTTCATAATTTTTCATCATGTATTCATCTCAAATTAATTCATGGAACCCTATAACTGTGCCTGTTTAGGTTACCGAAAAGTAACCTGATCAAAGAATGTCTAAACCTTGTCTATTTTCAAATTAATGTGCATGTTATAGATATACATGTCTACTTTCGTTTAAAACTGGTTTTGTGCTTTTTAGATCACTGTACTATTTTATATGAAATTTAGAACATCCCTGTATCAAAAAGGACTCACCCTAGGAAAAAGGGCAAACCCACCTGTTATCGCGACGACGCGATCCGCCGCGATATCAGTAGGGTCACTCCGGTCGATGGCGTCGTGTCAAGAACGCTGCGGCATAAGCCGCCTCGATTCACTCCGGACCGGGCCAGACCGGCCAGGTTCCGTGTCGCGCCCGACCGCCCCGTCGCGATTTGAATCGCGACGGGTATCACTACTAGAAAAAGCAGTTTTACCGACGGATATTTCCGACGGAATTTGTCCGTCGGAATATCCATCGGAAATACAGATTTCCGACGGATTTCTGACCGATTTCCGACACAATAATCGGAGTTTCCGACCCATTTCCGACCAAATTCTTTTCTGTCGGTAATTTTCTGACAACTATTTTCGACGGCTATTTTCGACAAGTTTCTGACGGAAAGCTGTCGGAAACGGAGTTTTCGACGGATTTCCGACGGAAAGCATCCGTCAGAAACGCCGCATTTTCTTGTGGTGTATGTCTGCCGCGTTTTCAAGAATCCGACCAGAATGGAAAAATTTGCGCATATGCCTTGTTGTTTAAGCTATATACTCCCTAATTAACCATGATTAACCCATGTTATAGTTAATTCGACTTGGTAAATTAATAAATGGTATTAATGATATAAATTTAATTATTTAAAATGACATTGCACGACTTGTCATATCCTCAAGATTTCATTACACTTACACACACATAACATTATTAAATGTTATTTGACCTTGATAAATACGTAATAATGTATTCGGTAAATTAGCGAAATAGATGACTAAATTACCCTATTTTTATTAATACAATTGTTTTCATTTTATACGCGCATTTTAAATACCGTTATCGTTTCCCTCGGCCTTCGAGCACTCGAGGCACGACGGATCTGTTTCTACACACTTTCTCTTGACTTGGACCACCTCTCCATCGGGAATACTCTCGACTGGGCCAGGGACTCCTTAGCAAGACCTCCGTAAGTCTTCTTGGCTTTGGCGTACGTCCTTAGTCAACGAGCTAGTTGTACCCCAAAACCCGTTACATCCTAGGGATCAGTACGATCCATGCCTTTGTGTTTTTCCTTCTCGTCTTGGGATCACTCCGAACCATTTGGCCGTGTTCACGACATGACTAAGTGGGTCGTTGTGACTTCTACCAGACTGTTGGCACCCGACTTGGTGCTGTGCAACTGTTACTATCGGAGTTTCACGTTGTTTTTACGAAATTGTCCCTATCTCATCTAATGTCCATATCCTCTCATCTGTTCACGTTCTCTCTACACTCTCATCTATCTCGTCTAGTACTCTCTTATCTCTTCTTGGTACTCTATTGGCCGTTCGTGTGATTGTCTAAGATAAAAGACATGACTAATGCCAGCGCAATAGGGCCCGATCAGGTCCTGGAGGAGCGCCCGAAAAGTGCCAGTGCCCGTGGGAGTTAAAATGATCATAGGATGTGTTACGGCATGCATCTAGCGCCAGTTTACTATCTAGATTAATCTATGACAATCAAAGTGCTATCTCTACAAGTGCAAGCGTGATCGTTACTAGTGCACCGTTGTGTAATTTACATGTTATATCGTTACATGGCCATTCTATTATCGTTCTCGTTGTACTATTTTCCCTGTGCCAGATGCAATTGTTCTCTCGTTATCGTGACATGCTCTACATGACTTTACTCTCTAGTTAACCTGCCTTAAAACATTAACTATTTAAACCATGCTTGTGTTCATGAGATATTAAGTCCTACTGGGCGTTATTCGCTCATCTTGCGTATTTATTTAATGTGTTTCAGGTGAGTCAGATCATGACCACACTCACGAGGATGGGACCGATGAGGAGGCTCAAGAGTGACCATTCATCCACCAGTGCTATCTAGTAGTAGTTAGTATAGATATGAGTTAGTGAGTCAGTTAGTCATAATGTAGTAGTTTGATTTTGAATAAAGTACTCTGGGCCCTAGTTTTGGCTCTGATACGTCGATGTATTAGTCAATTTATGAAGATGATGAGTTATTAGTGAATGTAATGGAGATTGTTGGATTATTAATGAGATATGAGGTTGTTTGGTATTATTTCCATTTTGTGTAATGGTTTGTTATTTATTTCTCGCTCTATACTATTTAATAACTGTAATCCCGCTCCGATATTCCGCGTCGGGGCGTTACAGTTTTGTGGTATCAGAGCCTAGGTTATTCTTAAGTATAGGATGATCTAAGTTTGACCTGACTTGACTTAGAGTCTAATTCCATACCTATGTGAGATGGGTAGAACTGTGGGTAATGAGATAAAATAAACTCACACACGCACAAACCTAATGCAAACTCAACGACTTACATTTTAATTCTCTTTTGAAGGAACTTAAACAATGGCAGTGGAGCGTGCTCAACTCCGTGACATGCAGCACACAATTCAGCAGCTCACTCAAGCTTTACTCCAAGCTGCTGGAGCCAATAATAACAACAACAACAACCAAGGAGCTGGTGAATTGCACCAGAACTTCTGCAACCTAAACCCGCCTCGATTCAGCGGTACCATAGACCCTGATGAGGCAGAGAATTGGCTCAAGGAGACTGAGCGTATTTTCTGCGTTATGCAATGCACAGATGGAGATAAGCTTTTACTTGCCACATTCCAGCTGGAAAGGGACGCCCGTGCGTGGTGGGAGTCCATTGAGGCTACTCGAGCAAATGCACAGTTCACATGGGAAGAGTTCAAGGATAACTTTAACTCCAAGTAGTTCTCTGAGAGAGTCAAAGAGAGGAAGGCCTCTGAGTTTGCTGCATTGAAGCAGAGGAACCTCACAGTTGCTGAATACGAAGCACAGTTCTCCCGATTGGCTCGATACGCCAATCATTTGGTCAGTACAGAACGAATGAAGGCAAAGAGATTCCTTAATGGGCTCAGGCCTGCTTACATCACGCAACTTGCGCCATTTGATATTCAGACCTATCCAGAGATGGTCAGGAGAGCACAATGCCTGGAAGATGCGACTGAACTCACTAAGCGCATCAAGGGTAGGATGTTCAGGAAAGAGCAAACTTCTGGAGCATCGAGCAAGCCTACTACGACAAGAAAAGGCCGTTAAGTATCACTGACGGGCCAAGCCAGGAGCGGAAGCCCAAAATCCCCACCACTACTGCTCCGAACAACAAACCGAGATGCAAGCCTTGTGACAAGCTTGGTCACACGACAGATGAATGCTGGAGGAAGGCAGGTGCTTGCCTTCACTGTGGAAGTCGTGATCACCGCATACAAGAATGCCCCCTATTGAAAGAAAATGAAAAGCGTCCTACGGGACAGAAGAAGCCAGGCCGATTGCAGGCTCTGCAAGAAGTGGACACCACCGAGGAAGGTGGCGTGGTGGAAGGTACACTACCAGTCTTTTCTCAATCAGCATTTGTTTTGTTTGATACTGGCGCAACACATTCGTTCATATCACAAGCATTTGCTGATACATTAAATGAAAAACCTGCATCTATGCAATTTGAATTGCCTGTTACTACACCATTGAGAGAAAAGGCTCAACTCAACAAATACTTTCCCTTAGCTGATGTTAAGGTTGGTGAACTTAACCTTAGAGCTGACCTGATCTGTATGCCCATGGAGGACTACGATGTCATTCTGGGAGCCGATTGGCTATCCACGTATGGGGCTTGTGTTGATTATCGAAGAGGGAAGATTACTTTTAATGAATTCCCTAAGCTGATCTTCACAGGACGTAAACACAAAAGGCACTTGTCTCTCGTCTCTGCCATAAAGGCACAAAACATGATAAGAAAGGGCTATGTGGCATTTCTTGCCGCAATTGTAGTTGAAAAGAAAGCAACCAAGATATCAGACATTCACATAGTGCAAGAATACCTGATGTGTTTCCCGATGAGCTACCAGGCATTCCACTTGAGAGAGATGTGAATTTCTCAATTGATCTCGTACCTAGAGCCACACCGGTTTCACGAAAACCATACAGGATGCCCCCCGTTGAATTAAAAGAGTTGAAAGAGCAACTAATGGAACATCTAGAAAAGGGTTTCATTAGGCCAAGTACTTCTCCTTGGGGAGCACCAGTCTTGTTCGTCAAGAAGAAGGATGGATCCATGAGATTATGCATCGATTACAGGCAGTTGAACAATCTCACTATCAAGAACAAGTACCCTCTGCCGCGTGTCGATGAACTATTTGATCAGATATAGGAGCAAAGTATTTTTCTAAGATTGACCTTAGATCGGGATATCACCAGATGAGGATTAAAGATGCAGATATCTACAAGACAGCTTTCAGGAGCAAGTACGATCATTACGAATTTGTAGTCATGCCTTTTGGACTAACCAATGCTCCTGCAGCTTTTATGCAATTAATGAACAGCATCTACCGGCCCTACCTCGACAAGTTCGTCATGGTATTCATTGATGATATTCTCATATACTCCAAGACCAAAGAAGAGCACGAGGAGCATCTGAGGATCGCTCTACAAATCTTGCGGGACAATCAACTCTACGCCAAATTGAGCAAGTGTGAATTCTGGCTTGAGGAGGTGTCATTCCTAGGTCATGTTATTTCCAAGGACGGTATCGCTGTCGACCCTTCCAAGGTAGAAGTCGTGCTCAACTGGGAAAGGCCGACCAATGTCACAGAAATCAGGAGCTTTCTTGGACTGGCTGGATATTACAGACGGTTCATAAAAGATTTCTCCAAGATAGCTGTACCTCTTACGCGTCTTACGCGGAAAGAGAATCCGTATGTCTGGAGCAAGGAGTGCGAGAAGAGCTTCCGAACACTGAAGCAGTTGTTGACGTCTGCACCTGTCCTCACATTACCAGTCGAGGGTGCAGGATTCTCAGTCTACACTGATGCATCTGGAATCGGTCTAGGCTGCGTATTAATGCAGAATGAGAAAGTGATAGCTTATTCTTCAAGGCAGTTGAAGCCACATGAAGTCAATTATCCTGTCAATGACTTAGAGCTAGCCGCTGTGGTATTTGCACTCAAAATCTGGAGGCATTACCTGTATGGGGAACAATTTATTGTCTACTCCGACAACAAGAGTTTGAAATACTTATTTTCTCAAAAGGAGCTCAATATGCGACAACGGAGATGGCTGGAGTACTTTAAAGACTTTGATTTCAACATCCAATACCATCCAGGCAAAGGTAACGCAGTAGCCGATGCACTCAGTAGAACGCCAGTAGCTTCGATATCCTGTCTAGTCATGGGTGAGATGCAATTGTTAGAGCAATTCGCTAGTCTAGATCTGAATATTGAAAAGAGGGGTGATAAGATGTTAGTGGCTAATCTTAAAGCTCAACCCGACATCTTTGTCGAGATCAGAGAGCAACAGGCTAATGATCTGTTTCTAATCAGAGTAAGAGAGACTATAGCTGACAAGCCGAACTTCTCCATTGCTGAAGATTGAAGAATATTATTCCAAGCCAGGACATGTGTGCCTGACAATGAAGAGCTAAAAAGGAAACTGATGGATGAAGCCCACAAGACCAAGTACACAATACATCCAAGTGCAACCAAGATGTACCAAGACATGAAAAGGTCATTTTGGTGGCCAAACATGAAGCGTGAGGTAGCTGAGCATGTCGCGCACTGCCTCACTTGTCAGCAGGTAAAAGCAGAACACCGTCGTCCTGCGGGTGTACTTAGACCCTTGGACATACCTGAATGGAAGTGGGAAAGCATCGGAATGGATTTCATCATGGGTTTACCCCGAACGCGTGGTGGACTAGATGCTATTTGGGTCATCGTGGATAGATTGACAAAGTCTGCACACTTTCTAGCAATTCAAAGTACCTAGATTGTTGATATGCTTGCAGCTTTGTATGTGAAAGAGATAGTCAGACTACATGGAGTTCCAGTATCCATTGTCTCAGATCGTGATCCCAGATTCACTTCTAGATTCTGGAAGGGACTCCAGGCTGCCCTAGGCACAAAACTTAACTTTAACACAGCTTTCCACCACAGACGGATGGACAGACCGAAAGAACAAATCAAATAGTGGAAGACATGCTACGAGCTTGTGCTATAGACTTTGAAGGGTATTGGAATGAACAACTGTCTCTAATAGAATTTGCCTACAACAATAGCTATCAGGCCAGCATTAAGATGGCACCATTTGAAGTGCTGTACGGCAGGAGCTGCAGATCACCAGTCCGTTGGAATGAAGTAGGTGAGCAACAATGGCTGGGACAAGACATGGTGCAGAATACCAGTATAGATATCCAGATTATCAGAGACAGAATTAAGGTAGCTCATTCCAGGCAAAAGAGCTATGCTGATAAAAGAAGAAGGGACTTAGAATTTCAAGCTGGAGATAATGCGATGCTCAAAGTATCCCCGACCCAAGGATTTCAAAGGTTTGGGATGAAAGGCAAGCTGAGACCGAGATTCAAAGGTCCATTTGAAGTATTAGATAGAGTTGGCGAGGTGGCATACCGACTAGCACTACCTCTCCAGTTCTCTACCATACATAACGTGTTCCATGTGTCAATGCTGAGAAAGTACGTGTACGATCCATCGCACGTAATCAACTATGATGACATTACTCTGAACAAGGATATGACCTATGAAGAAAGGCCAGTGAAGATCTTAGACAAGAAGATGCAACAGCTTCGGAATCGATCCATACCTGTGGTCAAGATTCTATGGAGGAATCACGAGGTTGAAGAGGCAACATGGGAGCCCGAAGCAACCATGTGACGAAATTATCCGAATTTATTCAGTAAGACATTCTTCCTCTTACGATTATATAAATTTGGGAACCATATTCTTTTTAAGAGGGGGAGGATGTAGCACCCTTGATTTTTTTAAAATCAAGAAAATAAAATTTTATTATATAATAAATGCGATAAATTGATTTAATTAGAATAAAGGGATAATACATGGAATAAAAGGGCATTTAAAGCAATACCCATTAAGCTAAATTATTAATGGGTTACTCTAATAACCCAAACCTAATAGATTGGGCCCAAATAGGGTTAGCCCATCATGGGATGAGAAATAATTAAGCCAAATTCGAAATAAAAATAAGTGATAATTAGGAAAGGGTTTAAATAATTATTAAATAAGTCAGTTTATCTCAAATAAGAGTCCCTAACCCATCCTAACCCCATTGGCCACGAAATTAGGCCCCTCCCTATCTTATTAGATGGATAATAGCAAGAAAAATAGGTGATAATTATGGAAATTCGTAATTAAGGAGGAGGAAATAGTTTTAGGTGATTTAGAACTCTACAAGCCATCAAAACACCCCCCATTTGACCCTAGCACCCCATAGCTCGTGGCTGGAACTCAGGGGGACGAAGTGGAGGAGTCTTGGACGTGGGAGCTCGGAGGAGAAGGCTGGAGCAAGGGATTTTCTCTTCTTTTCTTCGTCACCGAACCCTAGCTTTTCTTGTCAGCACCAAAAGGTAGGCAATCTCTCAAGCTAAAATCGTGAAATAATTACCCTAGGTAGAGTTCATGTACCTCTTCAAAAGCCCTATGGTTTCTTGGTATTCTATTCATCCATTTGGGCAAATTAATTCGTGAAGCCCTATTGTACCATGAATCCGAAATCTCATGTTTTCTCTAATTCCCAGCATGTATTTGTTCCCATGCCATGATAAAATTCTCAGTTATACTACATCATACTAGCTTTTAACCGCCCCTAGTCTTGCTCTATTTCGACCTCCCATGAGGGAGAATTAAATCTTTAAATCTTTGTCTATTGCATGTACCTGACTCTTCAAGTTTACCTTTAAACTTCGTTCATACTTGATATCTTGTTATCATGAAATTCTCTAAAATACTACATCATGATAGCTTTTGAACGCCCCTAGTTTCGTAATTTTTCATCTTGTATTCATCTCAAATTAATTCATGGAACCCTAACTGCACCTGTTTAGGTTACCGAAAAGTAACCTAATCAATGCATGTCTAAACCTTGTCTATTTTCAAATTAATCATGCATGTTGATAGATATACATGTCTAATTTCGTTTAAAACTAGTTTTGTGCTTTTTGGATCACCGTACTATTTTATATGAAATTTAGAACGTCCCTATATCATAAAGGACTCGCCCTAGGAAAAGGGAAAAAGGGTAAACCCACCTGTTATCGCGACGCCGCGATCCGCCGCGATATCAGCAGGGTCGCTCCGGCCGATGGCGTCATGTCAAGAACACAGCGGCATAAGCCGCCTCGATTCACTCTGGACCGGGCCAGACCGGCCAGGTTCCGTGTCGCGCCCGACCGCCCCGTCGCGACTTGAATCGCGACGGGTATGCTTGTCGCGTTTTCAAGAATCCGACCAGAATGGAAAAATTTGTGCATATGCCCTATTTTTTAAGCTATATACTCCTTAATTAACCATGATTAACCCATATTATAGTTAATTCGACTTGGTAAATTAATAAATGACATTAATGATATAATTTAATTATTTAAAATGACATTGCACGACTTGTCATATCCTCAAGATTTCTTTACACTTACACACACATAACAATATTAAATGTCATTTGACCTTGATAAATTACGTAATAATGTATTCGGTAAATTAGCGAAATAAATGACTAAATTACCCTATTTTTATTAATACAATTGTTTTCGTTTTATACGCGCATTTTAAATACCGTTATCGTTTCCCTCGGCCTTCGAGCACTCGAGGCACGACGGATCTGTTTCTACACACTTTCTCTTGACTTGGACCACCTCTCCATCGGGAATACTCTCGACTGGGCCAGGGACTCCTTGTCAAGACCTCCGTAAGTCTTCTTGGCTTTGGCGCACGTCCTTAGTCAACGAGCTAGTTGTACCCCAAAACCCGTTACATCCTAGGGATCAGTACGATCCATGCCTTAGTGTTTTTCCTTCTCGTCTCGGATCACTCCGAACCATTTGGCCATGTTCACGACACGACTAAGTGGGTGGTTGTGACTTCTACTAGACTGCCGGCACCCGACTTGGTGATGTGCAACCATTACTATCTGAGTTTCACGTTGTTTTTACGAAATTGTCCCTATCTCATCTAATGTCCATATCCTCTCATCTGTTCACGTTCTCTCTACACTCTCATCTATCTCGTCTAGTACTCTCTTATCTCTTCTTGGTACTCTATTGGCCATTCGTGTGATTGTCTAAGATAAAAGAAATGACTAATGCCAGCGCAATAGGGCCCGATCAGGTCCTGGGAGGAGCGCCCGAAAAGTGCCAGTGCCCATGGGAGTTAAAATGATCATAGGATGTGTTACGACATGCATCCAGCGCCAGTTTACTATCTAGATTAATCTATGACAATCAAAGTGCTATCTCTACAAGTGCAAGCGTGATCGTTACTAGTGCACCGTTGTGCAATTTACATGTTATATCGTTACATGGCCATTCTATTATCGTTCTCGTTGTACTATTTTCCCTGTGCCAGATGCAATTGTTCTCTCGTTATCGTGACATGCTCTACATGATTTTTCTCTCTAGTTAACCTGCCTTTTAAACATTAACTATTTAAACGATTCTTGTATTCATGAGATATTAAGTCCTGCTATGTGTTATTCGCTCATCTTTCGTATTTATTTAATGTGTTTCAGATGAGTCAGATCATGACCACATTCACAAGGATGGGACCAATGAGGAGGCTCAAGAGTGACCATTCAACCACCAATGCTATCTAGTAGTAGTTAGTATAGTTATGAGTTAGTGAGTCAGTTAGTCATAATGTAGTAGTTTGATTTTGAATAAAGTACTCTGGGCCCTAGTTTTGGCTCTGATACGTCGATGTATTAGTCAGTTTATGAAGATGATGAGTTATTAGTGAATGTAATGGAGATTGTTGGATTATTAATGAGATACGATGTAAGGCCCTCGAATTTCCGTCGCATTATTTGTATTTGTGTGTGTATATTTGTGCTTGTGTATGTATATACATATTTACATACGTATTAATTAGTACAATTACGTGTGCATGTGTCTATATTAGATGTAAATAATGCAGTATTGAATGGTGATAGTATGGATACACTACCATATACATATTGCATGTATATATGCAAGGTATGCATGGTTTTCTGCATATTTTAGAGTTCTGGCCGAAGGCCTTATTGGCGTCAACCCCTAGCCGTTGAGGTGGTGTCAGCGTCCAGACATGGACGCCAACACTAATCCTAGCGTCTAACGATATGGACGCCTATTTCTCTGACCTGTATGCGTTGCAGAGCCAGAAATTCCGGAAACAAGGGAGCTCACTCATTGGGGAGCTGTCCCCAACGGCTCTGAGATCTATCTTGTCACCCTGTGAGTGGGAGAGAGGCCTCCCCATATGTCTGAACCCGGATCTGCCTTCTCCCACCCCTCTCTTCACCTTTGCAAGAGAGAATCAAGAGGAGAAAAACCCTAGAGCTGTGAGAAAACCCCACTTTGCACCCAAAGATCTGACCCCCTGAAGCTGTATCCGGCCATCTTCCTCGACAAGAAGCTAGTTGGACTGAAGGAGAAGACCTCCCCGACATTCCCTTGCTGTGGAGATCATCCAGGAGCCCGAGGAAGGAGATCTAGGAGGACGTTCTGCACCTTCTTGGGACTGCCCAAGGAGGGCTTCACCAGCACCTTAGATCCATTGAAGCAATTTCCTAGAGGCAAGTGACCTAACCATAATGTCCCCGTATGTGTCTAGGTCGATTCTACAATTTTTATGAATTTTCCCTCGAGTCCTAGACCCTCACATTCACCCAATCTTGAGAGCTCGGGTCTGTGTTCTGCACAGACCTGCATTGACGGCAAGGTCACTGGACGCTGAGATTATGCTTGGCGTCCATCGACCATGCTGCTGACACTGAGTCAGCGGCCAGAGACCGCCGCCAAGTTTCTCTGGACAGAACAGTGACCTGTTCTGCCCTTCCTATACAACTATTTTCGGTATGGTTTCGTGATGAGGATATATGGTAACCCTATACACTATGTATACTGTTAAATGTGGTGTGTGGATGAGTGTGATGTGTGGTGGTGGATGTTAGAAAATTGTATTCCATGAATTTGTAAGCATGATTTGTTGATAATCTTGCCAATCCATGTTTTATGATTAGGACTAGTCTGAATGCTTAGTTTTGTTAGATCATGAAGATTAGTGGATCAGTATATGTATACTCAATTTTTGGTAAATTGTCCATGCTTGCATAAATTGCTAATAAATTCGGTTCGGTAAATAAAAAGGGCATGCAAGAAAGATTTGGGGTGATCGATCTATAGTTGTATGATTTAGGATAATTCTGTATTCTCAAATCATGCATATAAAAGTAGTCTCTGTTCAGGCAGTAGCTTGCTAAAATTTTGGCTTGTGTGCATAAGTCCATATCAACTTAAATTATGAATGGCATGCTAAATAGGTGTTTTATTTACTGTAAATTCAATTTAGCTCAGAAAAATCTGAAAAATTGAATGTATGACCTTGAACCCGAAAATAGTATGTGGTTAAAATTTTAGGTCATTTGGACCGGTATATAAGGCGTTATGTATTTTCCATGTGAAATGTAAAAATCTGTGTATGTTCTCGTGAGGTGGTTAGATATTGTTTAAACCCAACCTGATTAGTGAATTTACTGTGTGTTAAACTCCTGAAATCTGTAGTGCCATGTCAGGAAAAACAGAGATATGCATGTGAGTGAGAAAGTGAATGAGATGAAAAGTGATATGTGTAAAACCATGTGTAAAATCGGTAAAATGTGTAAATGTGTAACTGTGCCAATGTGACACTACTTCCGTAGAGGGCAGTGGAACTGTATCAGGGAAAAGTCCCCTGAGAAAGTTCAATGTGTAAGTGACCCTAAGGGCAATAGGGGGAAATCCTGGAGGTGGACAAGTACCACTGGTTAGGGTGGAGACTGTTCTCCGGTCTGCGCAGTCCAAGAGTCGCCATTGAAATGCCTAGATGGCGTCTATGTGTAATGTGATGTGTATATGTCCTTCTTTGGTGGTTTGAACTATGTGTCACGGCACCTAAAATGTGTAATGTGTGTAATTGTAATGTGTATGTGTTCATGTGTTAATGTGTAAGTGAACAATGTGAAATGTGTATGTGTAAAGCGCAACCATGTGAATGGAAACTTGTGCAAAGAAAATGTGAAACTAAAAATGTGAGAATATGACATTGAAATCCATGTGAGACAAATCTGAAACCATGTGAAATCAGTAATTTATGTTGTTATCATCATGTTTATATGTGCAAAATGTCTAGAATCCATGTTAGGGATAATTGATGAGCACTTGTACAAAATAGCATGATTGGTTGTTCACATGGTATGTTTTAAACAACATTGTAGCTCTCATGTGTAGGTTACAGCCATTAAACCATGTGAAACCAGCAACTTAAACATGTGAAAATGTCTATGTATGTACTTAAGAACATGTAAAACCATGCAGTTATGTTTTCCTTTCATATATGCACAGGGTTCATGTTGGTAGCTCTCATGTCTTGGTTCTTTAAAGGCAAAATTTCATGAGTAAATTGAATAGAGAGCATGTGATAGGTAAAGTTTTATTCTTAGAAATCTGAAAGCATGATCCATGTATTAATTGGTAAAACTTTCATGATAGGTTGAAACTTTCAAATGACTAGCATGCCATGTGTTGAAAAATTTTGAATGTGCATGTAGAAACCGCTATGACTTATACGTGTATGTTATGAATAGTGTTGCTTGCTGAGTCTTTAGACTCACTCCTTGCTTCGGCGTACAGGTGTAGTTGGTGACGTGGCACCGTTGGAGGAGACGGTGTAGACGGACTCCGAGCGCGAAGATTAGTCTTTGGAGTTCTTTGTGACTTGTGCATTTCATAGTATGTAATTTGAATGTTATATTAGAGTTATCATGAAAAGAATGTATAAGTGTGGACATTATGTATTTAAATTTCAGCAATTTAAATTATGTGAACTTTTAGCTCTTAATGTTAATTGCGAATTTCATGCATGTTTAATGTGGATGATGAATAAATGAGGACAATTGTCTTTTACTTCCGCTACTCTGTTGTATATTCGCGTGTATCTCAGCTGTTTGTATCGTTTGGGTAAATGTCCCACTGTGAGGACTCTCGTTATACCAACGTGGGTTGGTATAACCATACCGGTATAATGAGGGCCGTCACAGAGATTGGTATCAGAGCGACCGGTTGAGATTGCACATGAATATACCTAAGTCATCATCCCCATTGCATGCTAAGTATGTCCACATGTGTAGAAAACACTAATAAGAAGTGAAAGATAGATGAGAAAATGGTTAGAAAACTTGGTAACCTAACTCTAATGGTGGCTGAAACCTTATTACAGCCATGGCTTCGAGAGGTAGGCGTGGTGGAGCGTCGGCCCGTGAGGACGAGCCGCGACGTGATGAGCAGGCGGAGCAACAGCCCGCACAGCACACGAGGCCCTGTACTTCCCCCACCACCGCCTGTGGATTACGGAGTATTCATGCAAGGTCTGGTACAAGCCATGCAGACGCAGGCTCATACCCAGGCAGCACTCCAGGCACAGTTGGAGGCCCAGGTAGAATAATGAAACAACTAAGTAGTTTGCTATTTAAATTGCTTGATATTGTGTTTATCGTATATTGTTTATTGTTTAATGTAGCAGGCTCAGGCACCAGCTCAGGACCATGGTGGACCTCCCATCATGGAGCGATTCAAGAGGATGACCCCACCCTCTTTTAAGGGGGAGAGTGATCCATTAATGGCAGAAAGCTGGTTAAGGGAGACAGAGAAAATCTTCCGAGCCATCAGGTGCCCTAATGAGGATAAGGTGACATTAGCCACCTACATGCTACAGGTAGACTTTTAATTTTGTATGTTGTATGTTCTGCTTAATTTAGAATTTGTTAGTTGGTGCTTATGAAGGTGTATTGCAGGAGAGAGAGGATGTATGGTGGTCCTCCCTACTACGTACACGCTTTGAGGAGCGAGCAGTAGACGTGACGTGGGACGCGTTCGTGAGACTCTTTCGAGCCAAGTTCGTCCCAGAGCATATCCAGGACAAAATGGAGTAGGAATTTCTCTCCCTGACGCAAGGCTCCATGACCGTGCTGGAATACGAGGCAAGGTTTTTTGAACTTTCTAAGCATGCACCGCATATCGTAGAGGATGAGCGCAGGAAGACGAAGAAATTCATGATGGGACTCAAGCCATCACTGCGGACGAGACTCGTGGCGTTTGACCACCGCACGCTAGACGAGGCCCTCACCGCTGCCTGCAGGCAGGAGGGAGAAATGGAACAATATCTGGAGGAAAAGAAGGCTTCGCAGAAGAGGCCGGCAGCGACTTTCCAGCGGCAGGATAAGAAGAAAACGGTGTACTAGACACCGCAGCAATCTGTGATAGTCAACAACTCTCAGGTACCTTCTGTACGTTCCCCTGGTGTGAAGAAAGAGTGTCCCCACTGCGGGAAGACACACGGTGGTTCCGAGTGTTGGTTGGTAGCGGGTAGATGCTTGAAGTGTGGGAGCAGCGACCACAAGATCAAAGATTGCCCAAGACTTCAGCAAGGAGCTCAGCGTGGAGTGCCAACCCCAGCAGTAGAGGCAGCCGCGCCAGCTACAGGAAGACCAGGAAGGCCTCGAGCCCCAGCTCGAGTGTTTGCTTTGGCACGCGAGGACGCCGAGCAGGCGGAGCATGTTACCGAAGGTACAGTTTTGCTTTTAGGTGTGCACGCTCGGGTTTTGTTTGATACGGGTGCTACTCACTCGTTCATTTCCGAGCGGTTCGCTAGGCAGTTAGCCCTAGAGTCAGGTGTAGAGTCAGAGGATTTAGAGGTCCCTTTGTCTGTGCACACCCCTGCGGGTACGGTATCGACTAGGAAGTGCATTCCGTCGTTACCTGTGTGCATTGAGGATAGAATCCTAGATGGGTGTTTCTTCTTGCTAAAGATGAAGGACTATGATGCTATTCTTGGTCTGGATTGGCTAGAGGAGCACTATGCGTTAGTGGATTGTCGTCGGAAGAAGATTGTTTTCCGCATTCCTGGTGAGGACGAGTTCTCTCATCCCTTGCCAAAGAACTTAGCGGGAAAGTTAGTCATCTCTGCCATGAAGGCGATGCGCATGGTGAACAAGGGTTGTGACGCATTTCTTGCCAGCGTTATGCTAGTACCCGATGCTGGTTCGTCACTGACTCTTGCAGAGATCGATGTGGTGCAGGAATTTCCAGATGTCTTTCCCGATGACTTGTCTAGATTGCCACCGGATAGGGAGATAGAGTTCACTATAGAGTTGCTTCCAAGCACCTCTCCTATCTCGAAGGCCCCATATCGGATGGCCCCTGCCGAGTTGAGGAAGCAATTGCAAGAATTGCTTGATAAGGGATTTATTCGCCCTAGTGTTTCCCCTTGGGGCGCACCTGTATTGTTCGTCAAGAAGAAAGACGGGTCACTTAGGTTGTGTATTGACTATAGGAAGTTGAACCAAGTGACTGTGAAGAACAGGTACCCTTACCTCGGATTGATGATCTGTTTGACCAGTTGCAGGATGCATCAGTCTTTTCAAGATTGACTTACGATCTGGTTATCATCAGCTGCGGATTAGGAGTGAGGATGTGTCCAAGACGGCATTTAGATCCCGTTATGGACATTATGAGTTCTTGGTTCTTCCTTTCGGATTGACCAACGCCCCTGCAGCGTTCATGGATCTCATGAACCGAGTGTTTAGTCCGTATTTAGATAGCTTTGTCGTAGTTTTATTGATGACGTGTTGGTCTATTCTCCGGATGAGGCCACGCACCGTCAGCATTTGAGGTTAGTCTTAGAGGTTCTCCGTGAGCACAAGCTGTATGCGAAGTTCAGCAAGTGCGAGTTCTGGTTGCGCGAGGTTCACTTTCTCGGGCATGTGATCTCCGGCGCTGGTGTAGCTGTTGATCCAGCAAAGGTCCAAGCAGTTATGGATTGGGAGATTCCCCAGACTCCTTCGGAGATTCGTAGTTTCATTGGGTTAGCTGGTTATTATCGGCGATTCATTGAGGGTTTCTCATCCATCGCCGCCCCTTTGACAAAGCTGACCAGGAAGGGTGAGAAGTTCGTATGGTCTGAGGCATGTGAGCGTAGCTTTCAGCTATTGAAGGCTAAGCTTACTTCTGCTCCGGTATTGGTATTGCCTAGTGGTCCAGAAGGTTTTGCCATTTATACAGATGCATCTCAGATTGGTTTAGGCTATGTGCTCATGCAGCAAGATAGGGTAGTGGCTTATGCTTCTCGTCAGTTGAAGGAGCATGAGAGGAACTATCCGACTCATGATTTGGAGCTCGCAGCTGTGGTTCATGCACTAAAGATCTGGAGGCACTATCTTTATGGTGTCAGATTCGAGGTGTTTACCGACCACAAGAGCTTGAAGTATCTTTTCTCCCAAAAGGAATCAAACCTGAGGCAGAGGAGATGGATTGAGTTCTTGAAGGACTATGACATCGACCTTCAGTATCATCCTGGAAAGGCGAACGTCGTAGCGGATGCTCTTAGTAGAAAGAGGTCTTCGCTCCAGCAGGATTGGAAGATGTTGGAGGATGCAGCGTGCTCTATGACCGCGTTAGAGCCATCGCTGTGTTAGGCTTTTGTAGCTCAGCTATCCCTTAGATCCTCAGTCTTGGATGAGGTGATTGAGCAGCAGAAAGCCGACCCTAGATTGTTAGAGTTAGTGGGTAAGGCGGGCATTGCTCGTGATGAGGACGGTGTGATTAGATTTCAGCACCGTGTTGTGTCCCTGATTTGGCAGATGTCCGTCAGCATGTGTTAGCGGAGGCTCATAGGTCGCGATTCTCTATTCATCCGGGTAACACTAAGATGTATCAAGACCTGAAGAGATCATTTTGGTGGTCCGGCATGAAGAAGGATGTTGCGGATTATGTGTCTAGATGTCTAGTATGTCAGCAAGTGAAAGCCGAGCGGCAGCGACCATCCGGCCTTATGCAGAGGATGGATATCCCCGTATGGAAGTGGGAAGTTGTCACTATGGATTTTGTATCGGGTTTGCCTCGATCTAGAAGGGGCAATGACTCGATTTGGGTTGTTGTAGATAGATTCTCGAAGACTGCTCATTTCTTGCCCATGAGAAGAAGCAGTCGGTTAGAGAGTTTAGCTAGATTGTATGTTAGTGGTATCATTAGATTGCATGGTGTGCCGAAGTCGATCATTTCGGATCGAGATCCGAGATTTACTTCGAGATTGTGGAAGGGTCTTCAAGATGCGTTAGGTTCGGAGCTGAAGCTCAGTTCGCCGTTTCATCCCCAGACCGATGGACAGTCCGAGCGGACTATCCAGACGCTCGAGGATATGTTGAGAGCGTGTGTTCTGGATTGGAAGGATGATTGGGAGTGTCATTTACCTCTTCTGGAGTTCGCATACAACAACAGCTTTCATGCTAGTATTGGTATGGCTCCATTCGAGGCGTTGTATGGTAGGCCATTCAGATCTCATTTATGTTGGGAGGAGACTGGTGATAGGCAGTTGATTGGACCGGAGTTAGTTCAGGAAACTTCAGATAAGATCCAGCTTATCAGGAAGAGGCTTATTGCGGCACAGGATAGGCAGAAGAGTTATGCCGACAATAGAAGGAAGGATTTGGAGTTCGAGGTTGGCGATCATGTCTTCTTGAAGATATTGCCTACTCGTGGTGTCGTCAGATTTGGCAGGCATAGCAAGCTAAGCCCTAGATTCATTGGCCCATATGAGATTCTCAGACGTTTGGGCAGCGTGGCATATGAGCTAGCATTACCCCCAGCTTTGGCTAGCGTTCACCCTGTATTCCACGTATCTATGCTCAGGAAGTATGTCCGAGATCCTTCTCATGTGATTAGTCATGAGCTAGTGGAGATCCAGCCAGATCTTTCGTATGTCGAGCACCAGTAGCCATTCTTGACCGGAAGGTTCAGCATCTCCGGAACAAGAGAATCGCATCGATGAAGGTCCTATGGCGGAACTTCTCACGAGAGGAGGCTACTTGGGAGCTTGAGGATGCGATGAAGAAGAAGTATCCCCTTTTGTTTGAGTAGTGTCGTTCTAACTTCGAGGACGAAGTTTCTTTAAGGGGGAGAGGGTGTAAGGCCCTCGAATTTCCGTCGCATTATTTGTATTTGTGTGTATATTTGTGCTTGTGTATGTATATACATATTTACATACGTATTAATTAGTACAATTACCGGTGTATGTGTCTATATTAGATGTAAATAATGCATGTATTGAATGGTTATAGTATGGATACACTACCATATATATATTGCATGTATATATGCAAGGTATGCATGGTTTTCTGCATATTAGAGTTCTGGCCGAAGGCCTTATTGGCGTCAACCCCTAGCCGTGAGGTGGTGTCAGCGTCCAGACATGGACGCCAACACTAATCCTGGCATCTAAGGATATGGACGCCTATTTCTCTGACCTGCATGCGTTGCAGAGAGCAAGAAATTTGGAAACAAGGGAGCTCACCCATTGGGGAGCTGTCCCCAACGGCTCTGAGAGCTATCTTGTCACCTTGTGAGTGGGAGAGAGGCCTTCCCATATGTCTGAACCCGGATCTGCCTTCTCCCACCCTCTCTTCACCTTTGCAGAGAGAGAATCAAGAGGAGAAAAACCCTAGAGGAGCTGTGTGAGAAAACCCCACTTTGCACCCAAAGATCTGACCCCCTGAAGCTGTATCCGGCCATCTTCCTCGACAAGAAGCTAGCTGGACTGAAGGAGAAGACCTCCCCGACATTCCCTTGCTGTGGAGATCATCTAGGAGCCCGGAGGAAGGAGATCTAGGAGGACATCTGCACCTTCTTGGGACTGCCCAAGGAGGGCTTCACCAGCACCTTAGATCCATTGAAGCAATTTCCTAGAGGCAAGTGACGTAACCATAATGTCCTATGTAGTGTCTAGGTCGATTCTACAATTTTTATGAATTTTCCCTCGAGTCCTAGACCCTCACATTCACCCAATCTTGAGAGCTCGGGTCTGTGTTCTGCACAGACCTGCATTGACGGCAAGGTCACTGGACGCTGAGATTATGCTTGGCGTCCATCGACCATGCCGCTGACACTGAGTCAGCGGCCAGAGACCGCCGCCAAGTTCCTCTGGACAGAACAGTGACCTGTTCTGCCCTTCCTATACAACTATTTTCGGTATGGTTTTCGTGATGAGGATATATGAACCCTATACACTATGTATACTGTTAAATGTGGTGTGTGGATGAGTGTGATGTGTGGTGGTGGATGTTAGAAAATTGTATTCCATGAATTTGTAAGCATGATTTGTTGATAATCTTGCCAATCCATGTTTTATGATTAGGACTAGTCTGAATGCCTCAGTTTTGTCAGATCATGAAGATTAGTGGATCAGTATATGTATACTCAATTTTTGGTAAATTGTCCATGCTTGCATAAATTGCTAATAAATTCGGTTCGGTAAATAAAAAGGGCATGCAAGAAAGATTTGGGGTGATCGATCTATAGTTGTATGATTTAGGGTAATTCTGTATTCTCAAATCATGCATATAACAGTAGTCTCTGTTCAGGCAGTAGCTTGCTAAAATTTTGACTTGTGTGTATAAGTCCATATCAACTTAAATTATGAATGGCATGCTAAATAGGTGTTTTATTTACTATAAATTCTATTTAGCTCAGAAAAATCTAAAAAATTGAATGTATGACCTTGAACCCAAAATAGTATGTGGTTAAACTTTTAGGTCATTTGGACCAGTATATAAGGAGTTATGTATTTTCCATGTGAAATGTAAAAATCCGTATATGTTATCGTGAGGTGGTTAGATATTGTTTAAACCCAACCTGATTAGTGAATTTACTGTGTGTTAAACTCCTGAAATCTGTAGTGCCATGTCAGGAAAAATAGAGATATGCATGTGAGTGAGAAAGTGAATGAGATGAAAAGTGATATGTGTACAACCATGTGTAAAATCGGTAAAATGTGTAATGTGTAACTGTGCCAATGTGACACTGCTTCCGTAGAGGGCAGTGGAACTGTATCAGGGAAAAGTCCCCCTGAGAAAGTTCAATGTGTAAGTGACCCTAAGGGCATTAGGGGGAAATCCTAGAGGTGGACAAATACCACTGGTTAGGGTGGAGACTTGTTCTCCCGGTCTGCGCAGTCCAATAGTCGCCATTGAAATGCCTAGATGGCGTCTATGTGTAATGTGATGTGTATATGTCCTTCTTTGGTGGTTTGGACTATGTGTCACGGCACCTAAAATGTGTAATGTGTAATGTGTAATGTGTATGTGTTCATGTGTTAATGTGTAAGTGAACAATGTGAAATATGTATGTGTAAAGCGCAACCATGTGAATTGGAAACTTGTGCAAAGAAAATGTGAAACTAAAAATGTGAGAATATGACATTGAAATCCATGTGAGACAAATCTGAAACCATGTGAAATAAGTAATTTCATGTTGTTATCATCATGTTTATATGTGCACAAATGTCTAGAATCCATGTTAGGGATAATTGATGAGCACTTGTACAAAATAGCATGATTGGTTGTTCACATGATATGTTTTAAACAACATTGTAGCTCTCATGTGTAGGTTTACAGCCATTAAACCATGTGAAACCAGCAACTAAAGCATGTGAAAATGTCTATGTATGTACTTAAGAACATGTAAAACCCATGCTAGTTGTGTTTTCCTTTCATATATGCCCAGGGTTCATGTTGGTAGCTCTCATGTCTTGGTTCTTTAAAGACAAAATTTCATGAGTAAATTGAATAGAGAGCATGTGATAGGTAAAGTTTTATTCTTAGAAATCTGAAAGCATGATCCATGTATTAATTGGTAAAACTTTCATGATAGGTTGAAACATTCAAATGACTAGCATGCCATGTGTTGAAAAATTTTGAATGTGCATGTAGAAACCGCTATGACTTATATGTGTATGTTATGAATAGTGTTGCTTGCTGAGTCTTTAGACTCACTCCTTGCTTCGGCGTACAGGTGTAGTTGGTGACGTGGCACCGTTGGAGGAGACGGTGGAGAAGGACTCCGAGCGCGGAGATTAGTCTTTGGAGTTCTTTGTGACTTGTGCATTTCATAGTATGTAATTTGAACATTGTATTAGAGTTATCATGAAAAGAATGTATAAGTGTGGACATTATGTATTTAAATTTCAGCAATTTAAATTATGTGAACTTTTAGCTCTTAATGTTAATTGCAAATTTCATGCATGTTTAATGTGGATGATGAATAAATGAGGACATTTGTCTTTTACTTCCGCTACTCTGTTGTATATTCGCGTGTATCTCAGCTGTTTGTATCGTTTGGGTAAATGTCCCACTTTAAGGACTCTCGCTATACCGGCGTGGGTTGGTATAACCGTACTGGTATAATGAGGGCCGTCACATATGAGGTTGTTTGGTATTATTTCCATTTTGTGTAATGGTTTGTTTTATATTTCTCGCTCTATACTATTTAATAACTGTAATCCCGCTCCGATATTCTGCGTCGGGGCGTTACACCATGTGCACATAAAGCCAGTAATTGAGAGGTTGGATGCATAAGGTCAGATCCCTTGCTCTGTTCAGTCCGATATTGCTTCAATATTTATAAGTCAGAGCTCTAGAGCAAAGGAAATCAGAATGGTCAGGAATGCTCTATGATGAATGAAAAATGAGCTGGGAAGCATCAAGGAGTCAGTATCCACTCTTTCTGACTTGATGAGGGTGCAATTATCTACTTCTGCCCCTCCTACTCCCACTCCTGCAGTACCAGTAAGCAGCTCAGGGCCATCCGGGCCAAGGCAACCAGAAGAGGCAGTCCGGCCATCAGGGCTAGTTATTGTTGAGGATTCAGAGCCATTAGGGCCAAAAATTGGTGAAGAATCAAGGCACTTTGAGCAAGGTCAGGTAGCATCAGGGTCACCAGGGCCATCGGATAAGTAGTCAGGGCCACCAGGGCCAGTCATGGATGAGTCGGGGCCATCAGGGCCAGTGGAATCTGAAGTTGTGCCTGCAAGAATTGAAGATCATGCTGTAGCCCCAGAGCCCCCTTCTTCTCCTCTTCAGACTCCAGCCCCTCCATCTCCACCATCCTCCTCCACTGCTCCTCCGGCCCCTGCCACCTTCAAACAGCCCCTTCCAAAGCATGTCTCATCACCCACTCCATTTCCTACCACCTCCTCATCTTCTCCTACCTCCTCCTCATCTATTCCTCCTCCCATTTTTGAGGTTCCTCCAGCATCATCTTTAGCTGGAGCCTCATCTTCTGGTCCCTCATCAGCTGGACCATCTGCTCCACCTCCCTCTACATCTTATTCTTTTCATCAGCTGGACCATCTCCTCCTTCCTCCTTTGTTACCATCATTCCTGAGGGTGCCCAACTTGAAGGTCATGAAATCTAGGACATCAAAGATGAGTTTGAAGTAGCAATACTCCACTCAGTTCTGTTTGTTGGCACTCACATTCATAGGACAGGCTCCTCCAACCCTGTTCCTAAAAAGAGGAAAATCTCTTCCAATCTTGCTATTTCCTCTATGCCTCATTTTCCACCTCTTTGGTTTTCTCTCACTGTTGAAAATCGAAGAAGGTCTATCTATTGTGAATTCCTCCAGAAATGCACATTTGCCACTCTTTTTGGCCTTCCTCACCTTAATCTAACTGACCACCTAAATATCGTTCTCCCTCTCTCTTCTCTTTCTAAAGCTGAGCAGTCAAAAATCTTCTCTATGACTCAGGCTAAATCTAAAGATCAGTGGGCTAAGGGCCACAAATCTCTTTACAATAAATTCCTCCATGCAAGATCAGCCAGATTCCCACCTAGAGATCATCCCTTGACTCTCTTTGAGTGGTTTATGATTCATCACAAGGACTCTTGGGGGCCGTTCATCTAGAAGGAGATCAAACTTATCAGGTACTTCAGATGTTTAACGACTTCAGGTATCTTCACAATCTGCACGAGGTTCAGCTTGGCCAATTCGGGCAAGCTATTTCTCTCCTTGGTTCCAATATTGCCCACACCACCTCAATCCAAGTGGATTTTGCCACCTTGAAGATGCCAGATGTGGTATTCCTACCTCCACTTCACTCCTTGGTCATGGAATCAGCTGTGGGCCCGATTATTTTTGAAAGGTTTGCTAGAGTCATGGGCCGCATTTTAGTTCAGAAGGGCAACTTGATTGCATTCTCCAGATTTATCTTCCGGAAATATCACTAGGGATACATCAAATTGATGTTCTTGCCCCTCTTTTGTCTGAATGTGAGCGGCTATCTCCATCAGATTGGGAAAGACTTTATCCTCACACAGCTCAGCATCTTGTTGATCTAAATGCTTCTCAAGCCAGATCAAATCAACCTCCTCTGTTTGCTACATAATTTCTAGATCTGAATTCCATTCAACATGGGTTGAGAGATACAAGGTGTATGTGGCTATGAAAAAGGAACTGAAGGCAAATCAGATTTTCTATCCAATTTCAGTTGATCAGTTCCTCCAGCATGCTAGTTTTGGCACCTCTACCTTCTACAAAATGTCTCTTGTCCAGAATGAGTATGGAACCATTGTGGAAGTTCAGCGGCAACTGCACATCCAAAGGATGGCTCCTATTATGGGACCCTCTTACTATATAGTTTATGGAGCCTTCCAAAGTTATTTTGAAGAGCAGGAACGCAAGGCATGGCCGATCATTACTCGCTATGCCTCCCTTCTGTCCCCTACTTCTACATTCATGTACCTCCTCAGTGAAATAATATAATGTCTTTTCTGTCTTCCATTTATATTTCTTCTCTTCTTTGTCTACATTGATTTTTTTTTTGCTTAATGACAAAAAGGAGGAGAAAATAAAACATTCTAAAATACACTCTTTAAATTTCTCTAGAAAATTTACTTACATTCATTTCATAGCCTTATATCTTTTTGTTATATTTTGTTATGTTTTGTCATCACCAAAAAGGGGGACATTGATGATCAGTCCATCCCCGTATAATTCTATTTAATTATATATACAATTTTTGTGATTAAGAAAACCTTAACAATTATTTTCTAACAATCTTTTATGAAGTTCATCCACAGGGAATAAGTCAAGCCTAATTTGTAAGTAATCCTTACACTGTATCATTTAAAGTTCAGAGCATGTATTTTCTCTAAGTCCATAACGATTTCCCTTATAAGCATAACGATTTCATAAGTATCTGTTTCTTTATAAGCAAGAACGATTCTATCGCTACATCGATTTCGGTTTCACACGATTTGTTAAGTGAAACAACGATTTCGGTCTCACAACGATTCTTAAGTGAAACAAATGATTTTGGTCTCACAACAATTCGTTAAGTGAAACAACGATTTTGGTTTCACAAAGATTTCATAAGAAAAACAACGATTCAGTCATCGGTTACTTAAGAGAAACAATGATTTGATTGTTGTAACAATTCGATAGGTGAAGGCAACGATTTGATAGCTAGAACGATTTGCCTTTATGCTAGAACGATTTGCTGAAACAACGATTTTCTTATATCTGTGCAACGATTTGCTTGTACAACGATTTGGTTACTCTCGTACAATGATTTGCTTAAACAACGATTTGATTATGTTTGAACAACGATTTTCTCAAACAACGATTTGCTTATATCCGTACAAGGATTGCTTGTACAACAATTTGGTTACTCTCGTACAACGATTTGCTTAAACAATGATTTGATTATGTTGAACAACGATTTGCTCAACAACGATTTGCGTATATCTGTACAATGATTTGCTTGTACAATGATTTGGTTACTCTTATACAACGATTTGCTCAAACAACAATTTGTTTATGTTTGAACAATGATTTACTCAAACAACGATTTGTTTATGTTTGAACAACGATTTACTCAAACAATGATTTGTTTATGTTTAAACAACAATTTGCTCAAACAACGATTTGTTTATGTTTGAACAACGATTTGCTCAAACAACGATTTATTTATATTTGAAACAACGATTTGCTCAAACAACGATTTGATTATGTTTGAACAACGATTTGTATAAACAACGATTTCATAAGTTGTATAACTATTTCGTTGTCATAACGACTTCATGGATTACATCGATTTCACATATGATATTCAAATTTATTTTCAAATATTGTGAAAGTCAAAGTCTTCCCGCGTGCATCACTAATATCCTTGCATTTAATGAGATTGTACACTCCTCTGCACGATACATATCTGGTTGCCTTCTATTCCTATGTTTCTATAGCAAACACTTTTCAGGATAGTAGAATGGCATTACTATTTTGGTGTACGTTCTTACTGCATAGTTTCTAACATTGACTGACAAGCATAGAAACAGTCTAGCTGTGTGTGTGCTTCGACATTTATTGTGTGCAGGTCATATCTTACAACGTTGGACAACCAGAAGCTGAGGAATATCTGGATAAATCTTCTCTTTGTGTGCATGGCTCCAGAGCATTAAATGGCTGCAAGCTTACCTGTCGCGCACGATGAACCATGCTGTCTAACGTGCTTTAAGCTTAGAGACAACGGCCATTTCAATGGCTATAATTTCAAGAGAATATATATAGAAGTCTGATGACTCCATGAAATACAACTTGTGTGCAATAGAGCTTTCAAAGAACCAACCTTCAACTTGCGAGCATCAGAAACAAGAGCCTCTTGCTTCACTCCATACATTCCTTAGCTCATAGCTCTCATCCTTAATTGTCTGGATTTTTTAGAGCTTATAGTTCTGAGAGATTGATTTTATTGTCGATCTTTGTCTCTCAGACTTTGCCTCAGATCAAGCATTTCATCGTGAGCTTGGTCTAGGGGCCTTTCGCTTTCTCTCACATTTGTTGTGAAGTTCCTCTTCGGGTTGTGAAGAGAAAACCTGTTGAAAACAGGTGGTGTGTATTCCCTTCGGTAAGGAAGGAAGACCTGTGTATCAGGGTGGTTGTATTCCTCTTCAGGGTTAGACGAGAAGGCCAGCTGCGGCTGGATGTGTAAGGGTCCTTGAGGGGGACTGTACCCTTGGTTAGTGAAATCTCAAGTTGTTTCTTGGGGACTGGACGTAGGACTCCTTGGGATAGGAGGTCGGAACCAGGATAAAAACTCAAGTGTTGTGTGATTGGTTCTTTGTGTGTTTTTCTTCATTATCTCTAACACTAACCATCGATCTTAATGTCTTCCTATTAAGTGTTTTTATTGACAGTTTTTGTCTAAATGAATTTTTAAAATCCCATTCACCCCCCCCTCTGGGCTTGCTAGCTGGGCAACAGTTGCAAGTAAGCGAGTATAGAGCATAGAATAGACAACAAACCATTGGACAATTTAATAATACAAAGTCAAATAACTTTATTTATAATTCAACTGTTGTCTATTACATCAACTAACTTAAAGCCATAACATAGGGCCCAATTGACTATAATACAAAGGATGGAAATCAAAGACTAACTAAGATAATCTAGGATAACATGGTGACGATATGGCACTCGTGGATCACTCCTGGTCCTCCCCATCCTCGTGAGTGTACTCATTCTCCTCAACCTCACCTGAGAACACAATGACAAATAACGTAGGGTGAGCGACAACGGCCAGTAGGATTTATATCTCATGGTGCGGGCAACTTTACATGATTAATGTATTGAAAGAAGAGTTACTATATGATGAAGTGAGAGAGTCAAGTAATGTAAGAGATAGCATGATAGCACGTGATTGAAAATAGCACGAGTTTCCAAATATAGCACAGAGCAGGATGGCCATAGCACAAATAGCACAACGTATAACAATAGCACAATGAGTATAGTATAGCACTTTGATTGTCAATTAGATAGTCGAGATAGATAGCACTTGAGTGTAATGCCAAACACTTTGGTCATTTAACTCCCGCGGGCAAATAGCACTTTTGGGCGCACCTCCAAGGACCTGACCAGACCCTTTATATATTGCCAGGCATTAGTTATATTGTTTATCTTTAGACAATCAGTCAATGGCCAATAGTGTACCAAGAAATAGATGAGAATACTAGATGAATGGATGAGATAGCAGAGAGAGTGTGAATAGAGAGCGAGTATAGTGTAGATGAGAACTATTGTAAGGCCCTCGAATTTTGTTGTATTCTTTTTATTTCGTGTAAATAATTCATGTGTGTATACATAGATGTACATATCTACGTATGTATTAACTATTTATACTTATGTATGCATGTGTATAATTAGTTGTAAATAATGTACAAATTTCATGGTGATAGTGTGTACATGATAGCATATGTATGGCATGTATATATGTATAAGTTAGCCATGGTTTCTGCATGTTTTGAGTTCTGGCCGAAGGGCCAAGTTGGCGTCAACATGGATGGACGCCCAAGCTGATCCAGCATCCACATCGATGGACGCCAATACTTAAGCCAACGTCCATGGATATGGACGTCAAGATCTCTGACATGCATCCATGCAGAGCCCGAATTTCTAGGGACAAGCAACCCCAGCCATTGGGGAGCTGTCCCCAACGGTCTAAAAGTTTTCACATCACCCCTGCGTGAAAGGAGAGTCCCCTCTCCTATATACCAAGCCCTTTTGCAACCCCAAAGCCCCTTGGCTCTTCGCAAGAAGAGGAGAGAAAGAAGAAAAACCCTAGTTCTGGACTGTGAGAAAAAGCTACCTTTGCAAGCTTAAATCCGACCATCTGGAGCTGGTTCCGGCCATCTACCATGACAAGGAGGTAGCTGGGACAAAGGCGAAGGCTTCCCCGACATCTTCTTGGGGTCTACTGCATCAAGGAACCCGGAGGAAGGCATCTTTGGGAGCTTCTTGGGACTGTCCAAGGAGAGCTTCACCGGCTCATTTGATCCCTTTGGAGAGTTTTTGAAAGGCAAGTAACACTTACACTTCGTCCATGTAGAGGTCTAGTAGGGTTTTATGATTTTTACACATTTTTTCCTCATGTCCTAGATCCCCCATTCCTCTTGTATTTGGAACTCGGGTCTGCATTTTTTCAGAGACCTGAACTTGACGGCAACATCTTTTGCCATCAAGATCTTCATTAACGGCCATAGATTGCCGTTAAGTTCGTCTGGACAGAACAGTGAGCTGTTCTTCCCTTCTATATGACTATTTTCGATGTGTTTTCGCGATGAGGATATATTGTAAACCTATTATGACATGTAATATGGATGTTTGGATGTGTGGTGAGATCCTTGTGATTTCTGTGATTTGGCATAAATGATTTTATTATGGAAAATGTTTGCATGATGAGACCTAGACCATGTTAGTTATTGGTTGTGCAATCCATGTGGAGTTTGGATGCCCTAATTTTGCTAGACCGAGAGTAAGTAGATCAGTCCATGCTCTGAATTTTTGGGAATTTCCCCATGCTCACATGAATTACTGTAATTTCTGGAATGGAATTAGAAAACATGTGTAGGTCGTGTAAAATTTCCAGTAAATTGTGTACTTTGTAATAAACCCGGGAAAATTTCTTGTGGTGTTGTGTAGGTTGGGTTCAGAGTTATGATTTGTTAAACTGAATTTTCATGATATGCACCATGATAAATTGAATTTCGAATGATATGAGAATTATGTTAAATTTTCTGTAATTACATTATCAGTTAGAAAAATGTGAAATTTTGCATGTTAGGTCATGAACCTGTAACCAGCATGTGGTTAAATTTTCAGGCTAATTGGACAATTGTATGATGCAATATGAATTTCCCATGGGAAATTATGTGAATAATGCATGCTTTTGTGAAAGTGATTTAAATTGCATGTAACCTGATTAATGCAAGATACTGAATGTGAAATCTCTGTCATCTGTAGTACCATGTTAGGAAAAATAGAGCCACATGTGTGAATTAGAAAATGAAAAGATGTGTGAGCGTCATGTGTAAAAATGTGTGCTAAAATCGGTATGTGTAATGTGTAAAACTGTGCCAAGCGTGACACTGCTTCCATAGAGGGCAGTGGAACCGTATCATGGAAAAGTCCCCATGAGAAGGTTCAATGTGTTGTGATCCTAAGGGCATTAGGATGAAATCCTGGAGGTGGACAAGTACCACTGGTTAGGGTGGAGACTTGTTCTCCCGGTCTGCGCAGTCCAAGAGTCGTCACTATATTGCCTAGGTGGCGTCTATGTGTATGTGATGTGATGTGTCCTTCTTATGGTGGTTTGGACTACGTGTCACGGCACTAAATATGTGAATGTGAAATGTGAATATGTTCATGTGTAAAGTGAGAATGTGAACATATGAAATTGTGAATGTGTAAAGTGTGAACTATGTGAATAAGAAATTGTGTAAATTTGTGAAACCAAAATGTGAGATTGTGAGATGAGAATCCATGACATGATAAATATGGAATCATGCTAAAACAACAAACTAAATGTGTTTAGGATCATGTTTTATAGGTGTACAATGCGTAGAATCCATGTTAGGGACAATTCTTAATTATGTGTAGACCATTCCATGTGAAATTGCTCTCATGTTGTGTTTTAAATGATAATGTAGTTCTCATGTGTTAGGTTGTGATTGTTAATCCACGTTAAAACAGCAAGCTTAAAGTATATAAAATGGTCATGTGCATGTATAAGCATGTGTAGAATTCATGTTAGGTATGTTCCCTTTTATGTATGCAAGAAAATCATGCTTAATTGCTTTCATGTTTTAGCTTAATTGGAAGTATAGCTTTCATGTGTTGGAATGATTAGAGAGCATGTGATAGGATATTTTAATTTGGGAAAAAAAAATCTGAAAGCACGAACCATGTGTTTAATTGTAGAATCATCATGATAGGTTGTAAAATTTCAATATTAAGCATGCCCCATGTTATGTCTTGTAAATTTGTATGTAAAACCTGCTGTGACATGTGCATGTACGTTATGTGTAGTGTTATTTGCTGAGTCTTTTAGACTCATTACTTGCTTCGGCATACAGGCTTAGTTGGTAATGTTACTCCCGTGGAGGAGGCAGTGGAGAGCGACTCCGAGCGCGGAGACTAGTTTGTTGGAGTTTACTTGTGACGTTTGCACTTTCATAGTATGTAATTTGGAACAATGTACTAGAATTATCATGAAGTTGTATAATCGTGGACAAACTATGTATTTGATTTTAGCACTTTAATTATGGGGACTTTAGTTCTTTAAATGTTACATTGAACCATGTATGTTAAATGTGGATGATGAATGAAATGAAGACAGTGGTTCTTTTCTTACGCTACTCTGTATTTATATTTGTGTGTATCTCAATCGTATGTTATTGTTTGGGTAAATGCCCCACTGTGATAACATTCACTATACCGACGTGGGTTGGTATAACCGTACCAGTATAATGAGAGTCGTCACAGGGATGGTATCAGAGCCTTGCCCAGCCAGAAGTGCAGGAACTAAGTGCCACATAGGCCAAAGTGCTACGCTATGGGAGCTACCTCTTGAGGCCATAATGGCGCAAAGTGCTACATAGTGGGAGCCACCTCTTGAGCCTATAGAGGCCACCTCTAGAATCCTGCTCGCTTGGGGTTTGATTGTGTGCTATATGTGAATAGAGACGAGGACGTCGCTATATAAGAGGGGTAGATTGTAACGCCCTATATAATAATATGTTAAATAGACTAATCAGCAGACTACCAACAACTCGGATTAGTCATTTTCAGAGCTCGAGCAGGAAAAGAACTCTGAAGTTAAGCGTGCTCAGTTGGGAGTAGTCCCAGGATGGGTGACCTTCCTGGGAAGTCTACTAACTAGCACGGTTGTTGGGCCAGTTTGTTGTTTAGGTTGTTACAAGTGGTATCAGAGCGACCGATTGAGATTATACATAAATATATATGAATCATCATCTTCATTACATGCTAAGTCTACATAGAATGTCCACATGTGTAGAATTGATTAATAATGAATGAAAAATAGATAAAAAAATGGTTAGGAAATAAATTAACGTAGCTCTAATAGTGGCTGAAATTCATTGCAGCCATGGCTTCGAGAGGTAGGCGTGGCGTAGCGCCGGCCCGTGAGGACGAGCCGAGACGTGAGGAGCGGGCGGAGCAGCAGGCCCCGGCACCTCAGGGTCCTATACTTCCCCCACCGCCGCCTGTGGATTATGGAGTATTCATGCAAGGTCTGGTGCAACCATGCAGACGTAGGCTCATACTCAGGCTGCACTCCAGGCACAGTTGGAGGCCCAGGTTAGCATATTTAATGCAAGTGTAGTCTATTTTATTTATTGTATGATGTTATGTTGAATGTGTACTATTTGTTGTTGAATGCAGCAGGCTCAAGTACCAGCTCAGGATAATGGTGGACCTTCCATCATGGAGAGATTCAAGAGGATGGTACCACCCTCTTTCAAGGGGGAGAGTGGTCCATTGTTGGCAGAAAGCTGGATGAGGGAGATAGAAAAGATCTTCTAAGCCATCAGGTGTGCAGATGAGGATAAGGTCACATTAGCCACCTACATGCTACAGGAAAGAGCCGATGTATGGTGGGCTTCATTGCTGCGTACCCGGTTTGAAGATGGCGCGGTTGATGTTGCTTGGGACGAGTTCGTGAGGCTCTTTCGGGCCAAGTTCGTCCCCGAGCATATTCAAGATCAGATGGAGAAGGAGTTCCTCTCTTTGACACAAGGCTCTATGACCGTGCTAGAGTATGAGGGAAGGTTTGCTGAACTATCTAAGTATGCACCTCATATCGTGACAGATGAGCGCATGAAAGCAAAGAAGTTTGTGATGGGACTCAAGCCATCACTGAGGACGAGGCTAGTGGCGTTCGACCATCACACCTTGGACGAGGTACTTAGTGCTACTTGCAGACAGAAGGGTGAGATGGAGCAATACCTTGAAGAGAAGAAGGCTTCGCAGAAGAGGCCTGCAACTACATTTCAGCGGTAGGACAAGAAGAAAGTGGTGTACCAGACATAGCAGCGATCAGTAGCAGTCGGCAATGCTCAAGTACCCTCTGTACGTTCCCCTGGTGTGAATAAAGAGTGTCCCCCATGTGGGAAGACACATGGTGATTATAAATGTTGGATGATTACGGGAAAGTGCTTGAAGTGCGGAAGTAGCGACCACAAGATCAAGGATTGCCCAAGACTTCAGCAGGGAGCTCAGCGTGGAGCGCCAGCCACAGCAGCAGTAGCGGCAGCAGCGCCAGCTACAGGAAGACCAGGAAGGCCTCGAGCCCCAGCTCGAGTGTTTGCTTTAGCGCGCGAGGACGCCGAGCAGGCGGAGCATGTCACCGAAGTTACGGTTTTACTTCTAGGTGTGCACGCTCGGGTTTTGTTTGATACGGGTGCCACTCACTCGTTCACCTCCGAGCGGTTCGCTAGGCAATTAGCCCTAGAGTCAGGCATAGAGTCTGAGGATTTAGAAGTCCCTTTGTCTGTGCACACCCCTGCGGGTACGGTATCGACTAGGAAGTGCATTCCGTCGTTACCTGTGTGCATTGAGGATAGAATCCTAGATGGGTGTTTCTTCTTGCTAAAGATGAAGGACTATGATGCTATTCTTGGTCTGGATTGGCTAGAGGAGCACTATGCGTTAGTAGATTGTCGTGGGAAGAGGATTGTTTTCCGCATTCCTGGTGAGGACGAGTTCTCTCATCCCTTGCCAAGGAACTTGGCGGGAAAGATGGTCATCTCTACCATGAAGGCGATGTGCATGGTAAACAAGGGTTGTGACGCTTTTCTTGCCAGCGTGGTATTAGTACCAGAGGCTGATGACTCACCTACTCTCGCAGAGATTGATGTAGTGCAGGATTTTCCGGACGTCTTTCCTGATGATTTGTCTGGTTTGCCACCGGATAGACAGATAGAGTTCACCATAGAGTTGCTTCCGGGCACCTCTCCTATCTCAAGGCTCCATATCGGATGGCACCTGCGGAGTTAGCAGAGTTGATGAGGCAGTTGTAAGAGTTGCTAGATAAGGGATTTATTCGCCCTAGTGTTTCCCCTTGGGGCGCACCTGTATTATTCGTCAAGAAGAAAGACGGGTCACTTAGGTTATGCATTGACTACAGAAAGCTGAACCAAGTGACTGTGAAGAACAGGTATCCCTTACCTCGTATTGATGATTTGTTTGACCAGTTGCACGATGCATCAGTCTTTTCTAAGATTGATTTACGATCTGGTTATCATCAGTTGAGGATTCGGAGTGAGGATGTGTCCAAGACGGCATTCAGATCCCGTTATGGACATTATGAGTTTTTGGTTCTTCCTTTCGGATTGACCAACGCCCCTGCAGCGTTCATGGATCTCATGAACAGGGTGTTTAGGCCGTACCTAGATAGCTTTGTTGTGGTGTTTATTGATGATGTGCTGGTCTACTCTTCGGACGAGGCCACACACCGTCAGCATTTGAGGGTAGTATTAGAGGTTCTCCGTGAGCACAAGCTGTATGCTAAGTTCAGCAAGTGCGATTTTTGGTTGGGCGAGGTTCATTTCCTCGGGCATGTTATCTCCGGTGCTGGTGTTGCAGTTGACCCAGCAAAGGTCCAGGCAGTTATGGATTGGGAGATTCCCAAGACCCCTTCGGAGATTCGTAGTTTTCTGGGTTTGGCTGGTTACTATCGGTGATTCATTGAGGGATTTTCATCCATCGCCGCCCCATTGACTCAGCTCACCAGAAAGGGAGTGAAGTTTGTATGGTCCGAGAAGTGTGAGAGTAGTTTTCAATTGTTGAAGACTAAGCTCACGTCAGCTCCGGTGTTAGTCTTACCGAGCGATGTAGAGGGTTTTGCTATCTACACGGATGCGTCTCGGATTGGTTTAGGCTGTGTGCTAATGCAGCAAGGAAGGGTAGTGGCTTATGCTTCTCGTCAGTTGAAGGAGCATGAGAAGAACTATCCGACTCATGATTGGAGCTCACAACAGTGGTTCATGCACTAAAGATCTGGAGGCACTATCTTTATGGTGTCAGATTTGAGGTGTTTACCGACCACAAGAGCTTGAAGTATCTTTTCTCCCAAAAGGATTTAAACCTGAGGCAGAGAAGATGGATTGAGTTCTTGAAGGACTATGACTTCGACCTTCAGTATCACCCTAGGAAGGCGAATGCCGTAGCGGATGCTCTGAGTAGAAAGAGGCCATCCCTCCAGCAGGATTGGAAGATGTTGGAGGATGCGGCTTGTGCGTTGACTGAGTTAGAGCCATCGCTATGCCAGGCTTTTGTAGCTCAGTTATCTATTAGGTCCTCGGTTTTAGATGAGGTGATCGAGCAACAGAAAGCCGACTCTAGACTCTTAGAGTTAGTGGGCAAGGCAGGCATTGCTCGTGATGAGGACGGTGTGATTAGATTCCATCACCGTGTTTGTGTCCCTAGTTTGGTAGAGGTCCGTGAGCATGTGTTAGCGGAGGCTCATAGATCGTGATTCTCTATTCATCTGGGTAACACGGAAATGTACAAGGATTTGAAGAGGTCCTTTTGGTGGTCTAGCATGAAGAGGGATGTGGCAGACTATGTATCCCAGTGTTTAGTATGCCAGCAAGTAAAGGCCGAGCGACAGCGACCATCCGGCCTTATGCAAAGGATGGAGATCCCAGTGTGGAAGTGGGAAGCTGTCACTATGGACTTTGTTTCGGGTTTGCCTCGATCTAGAAGGGGCAATGACTCGATTTGGGTAGTTGTAGATAGATTCTCGAAGACTACGGATTTCTTACCGATGAAGAAGAAGCAGTCGGTTGAGAGCTTAGCTAGATTGTATGTTAGTAGTATGGTTAGATTGCATGGTGTGCCGAAGTCGATCATTTCGGATCGAGATCTGACATTTACTTCGAGGTTGTGGAAGGGTCTTCAGCATGCGTTAGGTTCGGAGCTGAAGCTCAGTTCGGCGTTTCATCCCCAGACTGATGGACAGTCTGAGAGGACTATCCAGACACTCGAGGATATGTTGAGAGCGTGTGTACTGGATTGGAAGGATGATTGGGAGCGTCATTTACCTCTAGTGGAGTTCGCATACAACAACAACTTTCATGCGAGTATTGGTATGGCTCCATTTGAGGCGTTGTATGGTAGGCCTTGCAGATCTCCTTTATGTTGGGAGGAGACCGGTGATAGGGAGCTCATCGGTCCGGAGTTAGTTCAGGAGACTTCGGATAAGGTCCAGCTTATCAGGAAGAGGCTTGTTGCGGCGCAGGATGGGCAGAAGAGCTACGCCGACAACAGAAGGAAGGATTTGGAGTTCGATGTGGGTGAACATGTCTTCTTGAAGATATCACCTACTCGTGGTGCCGTCAGATTTGGCAGGCATAGTAAGTTGAGCCCTAGATTCATTGGCCCGTATGAGATTCTCAGACGATTGGGCAGCGTGGCATATGAGCTAGCTTTACCCCCAGCTTTAGCTAGTGTTCATCCTGTTTTCCACATTTCTATGCTCAGGAAATATGTCCGAGATCCATCTCATGTGATTAGTCATGAGCCAGTGGAGATTCAGCCAGATTTGTCGTATGTGGAGCAACTAGTAGCTATTCTTGATCGGAAGGTTCAGCATCTCCGGAACAAGGGTATTACGTCGGTGAAAGTTCTATGGTGGAACTTCTCACGAGAGGAGGCTACTTGGGAGCTTGAGGATGCGATGAAGAAGAAGTATCCCCGCTTGTTTGAGTAGTTTTGTTTAAACTTCGAGGACAAAGTTTCTTTAAGGGGGAGAGGGTGTAAGCCCCTCGAATTTTGTTGTATTATTTTAATTTCGTGTAAATAATTCATGTGTGTATACATAGATGTACATATCTACGTATGTATTAACTATTTATACTTATGTATGCATGTGTATAATTAGTTGTAAATAATGTACGAATTGCATGGTGATAGTGTGTACATGATAGCATATGTATGGCATGTATATATGTATAAGTTAGGCATGGTTTCTGCATGTTTTGAGTTCTGGCCGATGGCCAAGTTGGCGTCAACATGGATGGACGTCCATGCTGATCCAGCGTCCACATCGATGGATGCCAATACTTAAGCCAACGTCCATGGATATGGACGTCAAGATCTCTGACATGCATGCATGCAGAGCCCGAATTTTCGGGGACAAGTAACCCCAGCCATTGGGGAGCTGTCCCCAGCGGTCTGAAAGCTTTCACATCACCCTTGCGTGAAAGGAGAGTCCCCTCTCCTATATACCAAGCCCTTTTGCAACCCCACAGCCCCTTGGCTCTTTGCAAGAAGAGGAGAGAAAGAAGAAAAAAACCTAGTTCTGGACTGTGAGAAAAACCTACCTTTGCAAGCTTAAATCCGACCATCTGGAGCTAGTTCCGGCCATCTACCACGACAAGGAGGTAGCTGGGACAAAGGGGAAGGCTTCCCCGACATCTTCTTGGGGTCTACTGCATCAAGGAACTCGGAGGAAGGCATCTTTGGGAGCTTCTCAGGACTGCCCAAGGAGAGCTTCACCGGCTCATTTGATCACCGGCTCATTTGATCCCTTTGGAGAGTTTCTGAAAGGCAAGTAACACTTACACTTTGTCCATGTAGAGGTCTAGTAGGGTTTTATGATTTTTACACATTTTTTCCTCGTGTCCTAGATCCCCCATTCCTCTTGTATTTGGAACTCGGGTCTGCATTTTTGCAGAGACCTGAACTTGACGGCAACATCTCTTGTCGTCAAGATCTTCATTAACGGCCATAGATTGCCGTTAAGTTCGTCTGGACAGAACAGTGAGCTGTTCTTCCCTTCTATATGACTATTTTCGATATGTTTTCGCGATGAGGATATATTGTAAACCTATTATGACATGTAATATAGATGTTTGGATGTGTGGTGAGATCCTTGTGATTTCTGTGATTTGGCATAAATGATTTTATTATGGAAAATGTTTGCATGATGAGACCGAGACCATGTTAGTTACTGGTTGTGCAATCCATGTGGAGTTTGGATGCCCTAATTTTGCTAGACCGAGAGTAAGTAGATCAGTCCATGCTTTGAATTTTTGGGAATTTCCCCATGCTCACATGAATTACTCTAATTTCTGGAATGGAATTAGAAAACATGTGTAAGTCGTGTAAAATTTCCAGTAAATTATGTACTGTGTAATAAACCCGGGAAAATTTCCTGTGGTGTTGTGTAGGTTGGGTTCAGAGTTATGATCTGTTAAACTGAATTTGCATGATATGCACCATGATAAATTGAATTTCGAATGATATGAGAATTGATGTTAAATTTTCTGTAATTACATTATCAGTTAGAAAAATGTGAAATTTTGCATGTTAGGTCATGAGCCTGTAACCTGTATGTGGTTAAATTTTCAGGCTATTGGACAATTGTATGATTCAATATGAATTTCCCATGCGAAATTATGTGAATAATGCATGCTTTTGTGAAAGTGATTTAAATTGCGGGTAACCTGATTAATGCAAGATACTGAATGTGAAATCTCTGTCATCTATAGTACCATGTTAGGAAAAACAGAGCCACATGTGTGAATTAGAAAATGAAAAGATGTGTGAGAGTCATATGTAAAAATGTGTGCTAAAATCGGTATGTGTAATGTGTAAAACTGTGCCAAGCGTGACGCTGCTTCCATAGAGAGCAGTGGAACCGTATCATGGAAAAGTCCCCATGAGAAGGTTCAATGTGTTGTGATCCTAAGGGCATTATGATGAAATCCTGGAGGTGGACAAGTACCACTGGTTAGGGTGGAGACTTGTTCTCCCGGTCTGCGCAGTTCAAGAGTCGTCACTATATTGCCTAGGTGACGTCTATATGTATGTGATGTGATGTATCCTTCTTATGGTGGTTTGGACTACGTGTCACGGCACTAAATATGTGAATGTGAAATGTGAATGTGTTCATGTGTAAAGTGAGAATGTGAACATATGAAATTGTGAATGTGTAAAGTGTGAACTATGTGAATAAGAAATGTGTAAATTTGTGAAACCAAAATGTGAGATTGTGAGATGAGAATCCATGACATGATAAATCTGGAATCATGCTAAAATAGCAAACTAAATGTGTTTAGGATCATATTTTATAGGTGTACAATGCGTAGAATCCATGTTAGGGACAATTCTTAATTATGTGTAGACCATTCCATGTGAAATTGCTCTCATGTTGTGTTTTAAATGATAATGTAGTTCTCATGTGTTAGGTTGTGATTGTTAATCCCTGTTACAACAGCAAGCTTAAAGTATATAAAATGGTCATGTGCATGTATAAGCATGTGTAGAATTCATGTTAGGTATGTTCCCTTTTATGTATGCAAGAAAATCATGCTAATTACTTTCATGTTTTAGCTTAATTGGAAGTATAGCTTTCATGTGTTGGAATGATTAGAGAGCATGTGATAGGATATTTTAATTTGGGGAAAAAAAATCTGAAAGCACGAACCATGTGTTTAATTGTAGAATCATTATGATAGGTTGTAAAATTTCAATATTAAACATGCCCCATGTTATGTCTTGTAATTTGTATGTAAAACCTGCTGTGACATGTGCATGTACGTTATGTGTAGTGTTATCTACTGAGTCTTTTAGACTCATTACTTGCTTCGGCGTACAGGCTTAGTTGGTGACGTTACTCCCGTGGAGGAGGCAGTGGAGAGGGACTCCGAGCGCGGAGACTAGTTTGTTGGAGTTTACTTGTGACGTTTGCACTTTCATAGTATGTAATTTGGAACAATGTACTAGAATTATCATGAAGTTGTGTAATCGTGGACAAACTATGTATTTGATTTTAGCACTTTAATTATGGGGACTTTAGTTCTTTAAATGTTACATTGAACCATGTATGTTAAATGTGGATGATGAATGAAATGAAGACAGTGGTTCCTTTCTTCCGCTACTCTGTATTTATATTTGGTGTATCTGTAAGGCCCTCGAATTTCCGTCGCATTATTTGTATTTGTGTATGTATGTTTGTGCTTGTGTATGTATATACATACTTACGTACGTATAATTAGTACAAGGCGGGCATTGCTCGTGATGAGGACGGTGTGATTAGATTTCAGCACCGTGTCTGTGTTCCTGATGTAGTAGATGTCCGTGAGCATGTGTTAGCGGAGGCTCATAGATCGCGATTCTCTATTCATCGGGGTAACACTAAGATGTATCAAGACCTGAAGAGATCAATTGGTGGTCCGGCATGAAGAAGGATGTGCGGATTATGTGTCTAGATGTCTAGTGTGTTAGCAAGTGAAAGCCGAGCGGCAGCGACCATCCGGCTTATGCAGAGGATGGATATCCCAGTGTGGAAGTGGGAAGCTGTCAATATGGACTTCGTTTCGGGTTTGCCTCGATCTAGAAGGGGCAATGACTCGATTTGGGTAGTTGTAGATATATTCTCGAAGACTGCTCATTTCTTTCCTATGAAGAAGAAGCAGTCAGTAGAGAGTTTAGATAGATTGTATGTTAGTGGTATCATTAGATTGCATGGTATGCCGAAGTCGATCATTTCGGATCGAGATCCGAGATTTACTTTGAGATTGTGGAAGGGTCTTCAGGATGCATTAGGTTCGGAGCTGAAGCTCAGTTCGTCGTTTCATCCCCAGACCGATGGACAGTCCGAGCGGACTATCCAGACGCTCGAGGATATGTTGAGAGCGTGTGTTCTGGATTGGAAGGATGATTGGGAGCGTCATTTACCTCTTGTGGAGTTCGCATACAAAAACAGCTTTCATGCTAGTATTGGTATGGCTCCATTCGAGGCATTGTATGGTAGGCCCTGCAGATCTCCTTTATGTTGAGAGGAGACTGGTGATAGGCAGTTGATCCGACCGGAGTTAGTTCAGGAAACATCGGATAAGATTCAGCTTATCAGGAAAAGGCTTGTTGCGGCACAAGATAGGCAGAAGAGTAATGCCGACAACAGGAGAAAGGATTGGAGTTCGAGGTTGGCGATCATGTCTTTTTGAAGATATCGCCTACTCGTGGTGTCGTCAGATTTGGCAGGCATAGCAAGCTAAGCCCTAGATTCATTGGCCCATATGAGATTCTCAGACGTTTGGGCAGCGTGGCATATGAGCTAGCATTACCCCCAGCTTTGGCTAGTGTTCACCCTGTATTCCACGTATCTATGCTCAGGAAGTATGTCCGAGATCCGTCTCATGTGATTAGTCATGAGCCAGTGGAGATCCAGCCATATCTTTCGTATGTCGAGCAACCAGTAGCCATTCTTGACCGAAGGTTCAGCATCTCCGGAACAAGAGAATCGCGTCGGTGAAGGTCCTATGGCGGAACTTCTCACGAGAGGAGGCTACTTGGGAGCTTGAGGATGCGATGACGAAGAAGTATCCCCTCTTGTTTGAGTAGTGTCGTTCTAACTTCGAGGACGAAGTTTCTTTAAGGGGGAGAGGGTGTAAGGCCCTCGAATTTCCATCGCATTATTTGTATTGTGTATGTATGTTTGTGCTTGTGTATGTATATACATACTTACGTACGTATTAATTAGTACAATTACGTGTGCATATGTTTATACTAGATGTAAATAATGCATGTATTGAATGGTGATAGTATGAATACACTACCATATGCATATTGCATGTATATATGCATGGCATGCATTGTTTTCTGCATATTTTAGACTTCTGGCCGAAGGCCATCTTGGCGTCAACCCCTATCCATTGAGGTGGTGTCAGCGTCCAGACATGGACGCCAACACTAATCCTAGCGTCTAACGATATGGACGCCTATTTCTCTGACTGCATGCGTGCACAGCTAGAAATTCCGGAAACAAGGGAGCTCACCCATTGGGGAGCTGTCCCCAACGGCTCTGAGTGCCATCTTGTCACCTTGTGAGTGGGAGAGAGACCTCTTCCCACATGTTAAACCCGGATCTGCCTTCCCCAGCCCTCTCTTCACCTTTGCAAGAGGAGAAAAGAGAGAAAGAAAACCCTAGAAGAAAAACTGAGAAAACCCCCACCTTGCAACCCAAAGATCTGACTTTTTGGAGTTATATCCGGCCATCTTCCATGACAAGAGGATGGCTGGAGCAAAGGAGGAGGCTTCCCCGACATTTCCTTGCTGTGGAGACCATCTAGGAGCCCGAAGGAAGAAGATCTAGGAGGACGTTCTGCACCTTCTTGGGACTGCCCAAGGAGGGCTTCACCAGCACCCTAGATCCATTGGAGTAATTTCTAAAAGGCAAGTGACCTAACCATAATGTCCCCGTATGTGTCTAGGTCGATTCTACAATTTTTATGAATTTTCCCCGAGTCCTAGACCCTCACATTCACCCAAACTTGAGAGCTCGGGTCTGTGTTTCTGCACAGACTTGCATGACGGCAAGGTCAGGACGCTGAGATTATGCTTGGCGTCCATCGACCATGCCGCTACACTGAGTTAGCGGCCAGAGACTGCCGCCAAGTTCCTCTGGACAGAACAGTGACTGTTCTGCCCTTCCTATACAACTATTTTTGGTATGGTTTCCGTGATGAGGATATATGGTAACCCTATACACTATGTATACTGTTAAATGTGGTGTGTGGATGAGTGTGATGTGTGGTGGTGGATGTTAGAAAATTGTATTCCATGAATTTGTAAGCATGATTTGTTGATAATCTTGCCAATTCATGTTTCATGATTTGGATTAGTCTGAATGCCTTAGTTTCGTCAGATCATGAAGATTAGTGGATCAGTATACGTATACTCAATTTTTGATAAATTGTCCATGCTTGCATAAGTTGCTAATAAATTCAGTTCGGTAAATAAAAAGGCATGTAAGAATGATTTGTGGTGATCGATCTATAGTTGTATGATTTAGGGTAATTCTGTATTCTCAAATCATGCATATAACAGTAGTCTCTATTCAGACAGTAGCTTGCTAAAATTTGACTTGTGTGTATAAGTCCATATCGACCTAAATTGTGAATGGCATGCGAAATAGGTATTTGATTTTCTGTAAATTTTATTAGCTAGCAGAAAAATCTAAAAAATTTAAGTATGACCTTGAACCCGAAAATAGCATGTGGTTAAAATTTCAGGTCATTTGGACCAGTATATAAGGAGTTATGTATTTTCCATGTGAAATGTAAAAATTCGTGTATGTTATCGTGAAGTGGTTAGATATTGTTTAAACCCAACCTGATTAGTGAATTTACTGTGTGTTAAACTCCTTAAATCTGTAGTGCCATGTCAGGAAAAACAGAGATATGCATGTGAGTGAGAAAGTGAATGAGATGGAAAGTGATATGTGTAAAACCATGTGTAAATCGATAAAATGTGTAAATGTGTAACTGTGACAATGTGACACTGCTTCCGTAGAGGGCAGTGGAAATGTATCAGGGAAAAGTCCCCCTGAGAAAGTTCAGTGTGTAAGTGACCCTAAGGGCATTAGGGGGAAATCCTGGAGGTGGACAAGTACCACTGGTTAGGGTGGAGACTTGTTCTCCCAGTCTGCGCAGTCCAAGAGTCACCATTGGAATGCCTAGATGGCGTCTATGTGTAATGTGATGTGTATATGTCCTTCTTGGTGGTTTGGACTATGTGTCACGGCACCTAAAATGTGTAATGTGTAATGTGTATGTGTTCATGTGTAAATGTGTAAGTGAACAATGTGAATGTGTATGTGCAAAGTGCAACCATGTGAATTGGAAACTTGTGTAAAGAAAATGTGAAACTAAAAATGTGAGAATATGACATTGAAATCCATGTGAGACAAATCTGAAACCACATGAAATCAGTAATTTCATGTTGTTATCATCATGTTTATGTGTGCAAAAATATCTAGAATCCATGTTAGGATAATTGATGAGCCGTGTACAAAATAGCATGATTGGTTGTTCACATGATATGTTTTAAGCAACATTGTTGGTCTCATGTGTAGGTTTACAGCCTTTAAACCATGTGAACCAGCAACTTAAAGCATGTGAAAATATCTAGGTATGTGATTAAGAACATGTAAAACCCATGCTAGTTGTGTTTTCCTTTCAAAAATAAAACAGTGTTCATGTTGAAAGCTCTCATGTCTTGTTCTTTAAAGGCAAAAATTCAAGAGTAAATTGATTAGAGACATGTGATAGCTATGTTTTATTCTTAGAAATCTGAAAGCATGATCCATGTATAAATTGTTAAAACTTTCATGATAGGTTAAAACTTTCAAATGTCTAGCATGCCATGTGTTGAAAATTGTGAATGTGCATAGAACCGCTAGGACTATACGTGTATGTTATGAGTAGTGTTGCTTGCTGAGTCTTTAGACTCACTCCTTGCTTCGGCGTACAGGTGTAGTTGGTGACGTGGCACCGTTGGAGGAGACAGTGGAGACGGACTCGAGCACGGAGATTAGTCTTTGGAGTTTCTTTGAGACTGTGCATTTCATAGTATGTAATTTGAACGTTGTATTAGAGTTATCATGAAAAGAATGTATAAGTGTGGACATTATGTATTTGAATTTCAGCAATTTAAATTATGTGAACTTTTAGCTTTTAATGTTAATTGCGAATTCATGTATGTTAATGTGGATGATGAATAAATGAAGACAGTTGTCTTTTACTTCCGCTACTTGTTGTATATTCGCGTGTATCTCAGCTGTATGTATCGTTGGGTAAATGTCCCACTGTGAGGACTCTCGCTATACCGACGTGGGTTGGTATAACCGTACCGGTATAATGAGGGCCGTCACAGTATCTCAATCGTATGTTATGTTTGGGTAAATGCCGCACTATGATAACGTTCACTATACCGACGTGGGTTGGTATAACCGTACCGGTATAATGAGGGTCGTCACAACTATAGGTCATTGCACATAAAACGTCGAATTAAACAGACAATAGTAACAGTTGCACAACACGAGCGATTGGTGTTGGCAGTCAGGTGGAATTCACTACCCTTCTATAGGCCATGTTATGCATAGGTCCAGAGGTCCGTCGTGATATCAAGATGAGAGAGAACTTCTAAAGCCGTTTGGATCATATTGATCCCTAAGTGGTGTTTTGGGCGTTAGGGTACAACCAGCTCAGTCTCCATGAGGGAATCCACAGAGTACGAAGTCTTATAGAGGTCTTAACAAAAAGGTCCCTTGTCTACCAGAACGAAATGTCCGATAGAGGTTCCAACTTGTCAAGAGAGTAGTGTGTAAAGAAAATAAGTTGCTCGACGTTCCAGAGGAATTCCAAAACAGTGGAGTGGCGATATCGGTGTTCCAAACCACGTAATAAAGCGGAAATAATGTCATTATTAAAAAGAGAAATTTATGTGTAATTATTGGGTATTTTATCGGATAAGTTATTCATATAATTTCAGCATAGTCTTATGGCAAAGATAATCGTTTGAAGTGTGTGCATGTGTATGAAATCATGTGACAAGATAGTCGTGCACATGAACTTTTAAATTAAAGGATTATGTGACATATATCAAATTATAAAATCATGATGGTTTACTGTTCATTACACAACTTAACAGGGTATACACATGGTTAAATAGTCCAAATCAGCATTTAATTAGAGTTAAATTCGGTGCTGGAATCCTGCATGTAAATCGCGTCGGGGGTCGTGGCCGCGTTTCTTAGGCGGGCAAAAACGCGTCGGCAGAGAGCACTGCGTTCTTGAAAACCCTAGCGCGATTTCTCTCAAGGTGGGAAAAAATCGTGAAACGCGTCGACCTGTGCGGTCGCATTTCAGAGAATGTCTGATAGGTCCAACGCATCGTTTGAGGCACTGGACGCGCCAAACACGTCGCCCTCGACGGATGCTTTTCAGGTAATCGCGGTGGGAGAAGCCGACGCGATACCAGTGCCATGAATCACGTCGCCTGGACTAGACGCGATTCAAGCCTCGACCCGAAAACTGCAGAAAATGCAGGAACATGTAACGACATTCATGCAATGCTTATATCTCTTAAATGAGGGCACATGGGAACAAGTGATGAACATGGAACTTGTAGAGAACATCAAGATGAAGAGATCTATGCCTTTGGACCGAATCAGTTTACTCTCGTAAGGTGTGCAATAAGAATGTACAAGAAACGGGACATATGCGCAACAATGGGAAAACGCTTATAACGCGACGATTACATGATGGAATTTGGGCATATCACTTGCAAATGAAATTAAAGTATGGATAGGATGATTTAGATGCTTCTTGGCCCGAGAATACCTACCTTTGTGAAGCTTAAAGTATGGGTTGTGCACAGGTCGAAGCAGAATGCAGTTGGGGAAGAAGCTCCCTTCTCCAGCCGTTCTCCTCTCTTCCTGATGCCCTAGCTCTGCTCCCACGACCCCAGCAAGTGTGTGAACCTTCCCTTTTAGTTTTAGGACGAGTTAGGGTTTTCACCATGTCCTATTGTAACTAGGAAAGGGGGATGTGATTTCCAGCTCTTCCTTTCCATGTTTGATGATCTCCCCTCCCAATAGGAGTGGAAAACCCTCTAGAAGGTTGCTACCATGGTGGGTGGCGATTTGGCTTGCCATTCGTGGCTCTTTGCCATACTTTTAACCCTAATTTACCCTTTTCTAATTTCCCTATAATTATGGTTAGGAATTTTGGGATATTTGTTCTTGGTTCTCAACCCTTACTCCTAATTTGGCCCATTAGCCTTTGCATGAGCTATTTAAATCAAGCCCATACCTTTTTAATATTTATTGGATTTTATTGATCCATTTCTCCCATTTTTATATTTATTTAGTCATTTAAAATATTGGTTGCTATAATGGAGTGCGCCGAGGAGGACCAGGTCAGACTGACGGTGTACCAGCTAAAGGGAGCAGCCCATGAGTGGTGGAGAGTTCAGCGGCAAACCAACTTCCAAGGGTAGCGTTTGGATCAGATCACTTGGCAATGGTTTTTGGAGGTCTTTCACGGCGAGTACTTCCCCGACTACGCTCGACGTGAGAGACGAGACCTATTCCACGAGTTGGTTCAGGGCGATCTCACAGTTACTCAGTACCACCAGAGATTTGTCCGGTTGTTGAGGCATGTTCCTCATGTTGTAGGCAGCGAGCAGGCTTGTGCAGAGAGATTCATTGCAGGACTGAGGCCAGATTTGAGGTGTGGCGTGACTGCTCACATGTGTACACCCCGGAAATTTAGTGTTTAAAATTTTAGAAATAAAGGAGAATAAATAAATTCCGTAATTTTCGGAATGATAAAACTTACGTACCATTGTCGTACGAGAGAAAAACATCGAACAATTCCATAAAAATTATAGATCAACCCCAAATAACGTCCCTAAGTGTTCCATGAAGAAATTCGTGCAAAAAAAAAAAAAAACTTATTGGCCAAGTGTACGTCACACGTGACAAATTACCCGAAGTTAGAAACTAAGTCGGAAAATTGTTAACGCGAAAAATAACCCGACCCTAGATTAAGTAAACATGTTGGAGAGGTTTCCAACATCATGTATTAATAACCCATTAACAATATTGGGCTAATAGAGCACATTTGGCCAAAGGATAAAAATAGGGACAAGAAAATACCCAGAAATTCGTGTATGTAATTATGCAGTGATTAG
>CM024761.1:43020710-43114356 GCA_014218235.1 Colocasia esculenta | reverse complement strand
GTGATTTTGGTTCACTAGCTAGGAATCATGTTCTGTCCATTGGCAGCAGATTAGAGCCTATACTAAAGAAGCAAATTGCAGGAGAGAGTGAGGGGCACGCATCTCCACTCAGCTGCATGGGAGAAGACCATCCAGCAGCCGTATCTCATGGGAAATAGAGGAGAGGGAGGGAGTACATTGGAAATATCCACCCTTCACAGAGGGGTAATAGGCAAAATGATCCATGGGAAGAAACACAGTTGGTTGACGGGTTGCCACGGAAAGGGCTTCAAGTGTTGAGGCAGATCAGCGGGATTCACGGTCGTCGAGGGCGACGGGGAATGTCAGGCCAACTGTCATTCCCCATCGTGGCAGGAGAGATGCACAGGCTTGCGACGGACTTGGTGTCGTGTGGGTTTGCAAGGTGGTGTCATCGGCAGGCTATATGGTGGAGAGAGGGCAGGGGAGAAGCCAATGATGTCGAACCCTCCCGTAACAGGTCCTTTCTCTCCTTTGTGGAGGACTTACATTGGAGGTTTGGATAAAACTCAGAGATTTTTTTTTTCATTAACCTTCAAAAAAAGAATTACATGCATATAAATAGATGTGCGAGGCACCCGTTGGGAAGCTACCTTTTGGGTTGGCACCTCTTGAGAAATTCGTGTTCAATAAATGCATCGAAAATATAAAAGTCGAATAACTAAAAAAGAAACAGACTATAACAGGCCCAATAATTAATCTAAGACTTCTGGCCCAAACCTCTCTCTTAAGCATCTTCGATTGGCCCATTATCCAGCCATAAGGGGATGGGTGTTACTTGGGCTCCTTGTGGCATCAATACACATTTTCTGGATCAAAATGAGCCCAACTCGTGTGTCCTCATCAAGTAGCATAAAGTGTACACATAAACAAGCGTATAGTATCATGAAGCTTAATCAAAATTTTAACAAGGTGAGTTAAACATTAGGTTTACTGAGAGTAAATAAATATTAGATACTGCTCTGATGCCTAAAGAGTAGAGAGAATTTATAACTTTCTTGTTGGTGAGGCATATGCATGTAGTAAGCATCATGATGCGGGACAGAGGAGGGTTACGGGAAGAATAAGGGAGGGATTGTCGGAATCTCACCGGAGAGGGGGATAAGAGGTGGAAGTGTAGGCTTTGTGCCCTCCCCTTCGCAGGGACCACCTTAGGGGAGAGCTTCTTCTCAAAGCTCCCTCTTCTCCATCGTGGAGAACACAAAAATTTCTGTAGACAAATTCTTCATTCCTTCATTCAATCAATAATTCCGTAAACCTGGGTACAACCATATTTAAAAGAATTGGGCTACTCCCAATCCCATTAGACTTCAAAATATGGACTCCAAAATAAAGACATATTTCTATCCTACTAAGACTTAACAAATTAGAGATCTAAAGAAAGGAAAATACAAAATCCTACCTAAATAAGACTTCACTCAAATAAAGAAATGCAAAGTACGTAATAAAAGTTAAATGGACTCTAATTTGACTCTTTTGGACAGCTTTACCCATAGATTCAAGAAATAGTGCGAAAATTGCATCAAAATCACAGAAAAATATAAAAGACTTCATATGGGCCTCAAATGGGCCAAACAATTCAGCAGCTCCTCATTCCCCATCATTCTCCCCTATTTTGAGAAAAGTCCTCCTCGAGTTTTGAAGTCTTGCAGTATCCATACAATAAGTAGGGGAATAACAAAGCCATGCACTAATAAAATCTTCGTAGGGATATCCAAACTAATATGCTATCTGAAAAATTGTAATCCGTATTGAATGTGTGCGTCAAGATCACACCATACCATATCATAGATTCACTGATCTCTAGTAAAATCTCGCAGTCAATGATAGGCCTATCTCAAACATATCATCACATATCAAATGAAGACCGGACTCGATGAACAAGCCATGATCCTAAGCATCAATAGCCATAGAGATCACACATACACCGTCAACAATAGTTGTCAACTCTAGTGGCTTTTCATCAGTCACAATCTTCTCTGGAAGCACTGGCTTGACAACGGTAGAAGTATATTTGGGAAAAAAAAATTGACCCCTTAAATGCGGTAGCTGGATGATACAAATAGACTGGTTAGAGTCTATAGTAACATGTTGTTTTTCCATCCACTCTTGTCCCAAAGTAATGTAGGATCTCAAGAAATCAATAGTGCACCATACTCCATCAAAATAATTAACAAAATTCAATGGGTTTTGCCTAAAAATTGCTGGTGAAACTCGACAAAAGTCCAATCACCTTCAACAATAATTTTACCGGTTTGCAATAAAATATCAACACCAAACTCGACAAAAGTCCAATCACCTTCAACAATAATTTTACCAGTTTGCAATAAAATATCAACACCATACTCCATCAAAATAATTAACAGATTTCAATTGGGTTTTACTTAAAAATTGCTGGTGAAATTCAACAAAAGCCCAATCACCTTCAACAATAATTTTGCTGGTTTGCAATAAAATATCAACAATAGACTAGGAAACATAATTGTCTCGATGCTCCTCATCGAGTACTATGTTTGTCGGCTTCTCATTTGGTAGACGGACGAGAAAGCTAAAATTCATGTGGCATATGTGTAAGAGATTATCCAAATTGAAACCACTGGTGTGGAACAGGATGGACTATTGTAGGGCGCGGGCCACTGATTGATTAGGATTCGTCGAGATGATCACAACGGTGCAAACGACACGTGAATCGGAGCATGAAGGAGGTCTTTGTGCTGGCGATGCGATAGCAACCTTGGTGCGCCGCCATGCACTATAGCCCTGGTTTGACTCGAACCACTTGAGTTGGTAAGGTCTTCTTCTCTCCCCCCTTCTCTCCCAACCCTCGCACTGGGAGAAGCCAGAGAGAGGGAGAGAAAAGGCAACTGCTGCAGTTGTGACAGTAGGGTTGGCAGTTGTGGACTGAGGTGGCGGCAGTGATGGCGGATGGCGGGGACAACGGCAGCTCCAGCGAAGGGTGGCCCTGTCCCCCCTGTCCTCTTCTTCTCCTTCTATCGGTGAATCCGAGAGAGTAAGAGAGAGAACAATAGAGGGAACAGTGCGGTGAGAGAGAGAACGAGAGAGGGGGAGAACAAAGGAGGGCGCAAGGGTGGGGTTGCGGTGAAGGGAGTGGCGGTGGTGGGACAGAGGAGGGAAGGCAACGGAGGTGGGCCGGTGGGCTCTAGTGGTTGAGGCCGATCTATGCACAGAAAGAGGGGGAGGATTACAGCATTGCGATGGCGGAAGGGGGGGCCAGTTGCCTCTTTGCGTAGAGAGAGAGAGAGAGAGAGAGAGAGAGAGAGAGAGAGAGAGAGAGAGAGAGAGAGAGAGGCACGAGAGGGAGCATGAGAGAGGGGGAGGTGTTCCGCGGTGGCAGTGCGGCGGAATGGAAGTGGGAGCTCAGGTCCTGTGGCTTCCGTGGGGGCAAGTGCAGGCGTGGGGTTTGACCGGCAAGGGGTGGGTGAATGGCACTAGCGACGAGGGGTTCCGTGGCGTGGAAGAAAAGAAAAGAGAGAAGAAAATGACGAGGGATAAGGTTTGGCGCATCGATGATTCGCCCCGAATCAGTTTTTTTAAAATCTGATTCAATTCATATGAATCGGCCCGATTCGCATGTGAATCGGGCGAATCAGGTTTCTCTTGATTCCATTCGATTCGTCCGAATTAGGCCGATTCACTCCGCCATGGCAAACCCTAGAGGGTAGAGGTGGCTAAATACGCAGTGAGGCACGGACGACGAGACAAGATTTTGGCTCTAATACTAATTTGATGCAGGATAGAGGAGGGTCAAGGGAAGAAGGGAGGGATTGCCGGAATCTCACTGGAGAGAGGGATAAGAGGCGGGAGTGTAGGCTTTGCACCCTCCCCTTCGTTGGGACCACCTTAGGGGGAGAGCTTCTTCCTCTCTCTTCTCCATCATAGAGAACACAAAAATTGTCGTGGACAAATTCTTCATTCCTTCATTCAATCAATAATTTTGTAAGCTTAGGTACAGTCATATTTAAAAGAATGGGCTACTCTCAATCCTATTAGACTTCAAAATATGGACTCCAAAATAAAGATATATTTCTATCCTAATAAGACTTAACAAATTAGAAATCTAAAGAAAGGAAAATACATAATCCTACCTAAATAAGACTTCACTCAAATAAAGAAATACAAAAATACATAATAAAAGTTAAATAGACTCTAATTTGACTCTTTTGAACGACTTTACCCATAGACTCAAGAAATAGTGCGAAAATTGCACAAAAATTACAGAAAAATGTAAAAGACTCCACGTGGGCCTCAAATGGGCCAAACAGTTCAGCAGCTCCTCGTTCCCATCACATCATAGGGTCAAATTAACGAGGGGACAATGGATTATGGACCTCTGATACTGTTTGCCTTTTATGGATGTTATTCTCGATAGGATCTGTACATGCGTGCCCCTCAAATCTATCATACTAAGTGTATACCTCCTCACTCCCGTGAATTGTCAAATTCTCGATAGGATCTGTACATGCGTGCCCCTCAAATCTATCATACTAAGTGTATACCTCCTCACTCCGTGAATTGTCAAAAATACCCTTGATATATTGCACTTATGAACCCCCTATTTTATACCAGTAAAAGATACTAAACAAAATGTAAGAAAGTTAGAAAACATCCCTAAGACATGATCTCAAACTTTTCAATCCTCATATTTTTTTGAAGGCTAACTGGGGGATAGATTCATGACTTCAACATAAAATGGGTATTAAGTATTCAGACATATTAGGATATTTTTGACAATATGTTACAGGAGTTATATGTGCAAAAAAGCCTTTTTTGATTTTAGCTCACTGGGTATAGTAAAATTGACTACAACCTAGATGACTGCCTTAAGCACCTTAGTTGACATAGCAGTACACAGATGCCGTCCTTACTCCTTACCTACTTCAATGTTGCTCTTCTTCTATCCACTAGTAAACAGTGTTGGTAGTTAAGCCAAAAATCTCCACCTGCTAATGAAAGATCAGAGATTGAGCATGAACTGCTAAGCTATGGGGATCCTTCACAATTCAAGCTTATCCCTGATCCTTTTGGCCATTTTTTCTCAGTACAAAAGTTAAACAAGCTATAAAATGTGTCAAGAAAATTGAAAAAACGTACCTTAAAACATCCCCAGTAGTCAACATTAGCCCTTTATTAGGAGAGCACTCAAAGCTTCTCAGGCTTATTCAGCTTATTATTGGAAATGTCTAACTATGAATAGGAGTGATGAGAGTCGGAAGGGATCTAGTTGCTTTCTAAAAGACATCCTGATGGGCAGCGAGAAGTTGAAGCAATGGTTTAGGCCCATTTGGAACCCATTTGGAGATTTCTTATTTTTCTGTAATTTTTTGGTGTATTTTCGCACTATTTTAAAGTCTAAGGGTAAAGTAGTCCAAAAAGAGTCAAATTGGAGTCCATTTATTTTTTATTATGTATTTTTGCATTTCTTTATTTAAGTAGTTGTATTTGGGTAGGATTCTGTAGGTTTCTAATATGACAAGTTTTATTAGGGATAGAAGTCTATCTTTAATTTGAAGTCCATTAGGATTGAGAATAGCCCAAACATATTTAAACACATGTATGTTCTATTTTGAGATTATTGATTGATTAATTGAAGGAAAGAAGAATTGTGCTTGTTCTCTGCGATGGAGAGGAGGAGCTTTGAGAAGAAGCTCCACCCCATGGTGGTCCCTGCGAAAGGGAGGGCGTGAAGCCTACACCCCCACCTTCTATCCCTTCTCCGGTGAGACTCCGGCTATTTTTCCTTTTCTTCCGCTGTCCCCTACTCTGTCCCGCATCAATTTTGGTATCAGAGCGGGCTTTGGTTCCTTCCACGGAACTGAGATCCAGACACCAAAGTCACATTGCCATCGTCGCCTTCCTTCCATCCTCCCGATTTTCTTCTCCTGCTAGGACCCCCCCCCCCCCTGTTCGCTACAGTGGCAATCCGGTCACGCCAGCCTACATCCCTGGTTGGGGATCCTCACACGCGCTGGCCCTCGTGAACGCACCAGCACCCTGCCACGTCCACCCTCTCCCGCGCTCTCCCCTTTCCCCCTCCCACGCTCTCTCTCGGCCTCTCCAGAAGAAGAAAAGGAAGAAGAGGAAAGAGGAGACGTCGCCGGAGCCGCCGCCGCCGGACCTGCCCTCCGGCGCCGTCATCGCCGCCGCGAGAGTCACCGTTCGTCGGTGCCGTCGCCGACAACCGCCTCCACCGCCGCCGTGCCCTTCCTTTCCCTCCCGTCTGGTCTCTCCCACTCTGGATCCTGTGTGAGACAGAAAGAGCAAGGAAGAAGAGGCCGCGAGTTTTAAGGACTCCGGTCAACCCTGTTTGACCCTGTTTGGGCCAGACCCGCTACAGGAACCGGTTTGCTACAGTGCACAGGTGGTGCACTTAGACTGCTATCGCACCGCCAGTGTAGGGGATTCATTCATGCTCCGATTAACATGCCGTTTGCGCCATTGTGATCATCTCGACGAATTCTAGTCAATCAGTGGCCCAAACCTGCGGCAGTCCATCCAATTTCACATCAATTTGGGTAATCTCTTACACATGTACCACATGAATTTTAGCTTCCTCGTTCTTCTACCAAATGAGAAGTTGACAAAAATAATACTCGATGAAGATAATCAGAACAATTATATTTCCCAGACTATTGTTAATATTTTATTACAAACTGGTGAGATTATTGTTGATGGTGATCAAGCTTTTATAGAGTTTCACCTAAATTTTTTTGGTAGAACTCAGAAGAAATCAGTTAATTATTTTGATGGAGCTTGGTGCACTATTGATCCCTCGAGATCCTACATTACTTTGGGAAAAGAGTGGTTGGAAGAGCGACATGTTGCTATCGACTCAAACCAGTGCATTATTCAGCCACCGCATTTAATAGGTAAATTTTGTTTTCCCAAGTATATTTCTCCTACTGCCAAGCCAGTGCTTCTAGAGAAGACTGTGATTGATGAAAAGCCATTGGAATTGATGACTATTACTGATCATCTATGTGTGGAGACTATTTTTGTTGACACTTGGGATCAAGACTTGTTCGTCGAGTCTGGACGACATTTGATATGTGATGATATATTTGAGATAAGTCCATCATTGACAGTTACCAGTGATTTGCAGGATTTTACTAGAGATCAGTGCAACTATGATATGATATGGTCCGATCTTGATGCACACATTCTATGCAGACTGCAACTTTTTAGAAGGCATATTGGTTTGGATATCCTTATGGCGACTTTATTAGTGCATGACTTCATTATTCCCCTGCCACTTGTATGGATATTGTTACACTTCAAAACTCGAGGACGAGTTTTCTCGAACCAGGGGAGAATGATGGGGTGCGAGAAGCTAAAGCAATGGTTTAGGCCCATTTGGAACCCATTTGGAGATTTCTTATTTTTCTGTAATTTTTTCATGTATTTTTGCACTATTTTAAAGTCCAAGGGTAAAGTAGTCCAAAAAGAGTCAAATTAGAGTCCATTTAATTTTTATTATGTATTTTTGCATTTCTTTATTTAAGTAGTTGCATTTGGGTAGGATTATGTAGGTTTCTAATATGGCAAGTTTTATTAGGGATAGAAGTCTATCTTTAATTTGAAGTCCATTAGGATTGGGAATAGCCCAAACCTATTTAAACACATGTATTGTTCTATTTTGAGATTATTGATTGATTAATTGAAGGAAAGAAGAATTGTGCTTGTTCTCTGCGATGAAGAGGAAGGAGTTTTGAGAAGAAGCTCCACCCCATGGTGGTCCCTGCGAAAGGGAGGGCGCGAAGCTTACACCCCCACCTTCTATCCCTTCTCCGGTGAGACTCCGGCTATTTTTCCTTTTCTTCCGTTGTCCCCTACTCTGTCCCGCATCACATCCTACTTTAGGGAATGAGAGGAGGAAAAGAGGTTAGAGAATGGGAGAGGGAGAAGAGCTTTGAGAGGGAATGGTCGAGGATGTATGATGAGAATGGCTAAATGGCATTGTCTAGGCCCCAAGCTTTGAGAAGAAGCTCCACCCCATGGTGGTCCCTGCGAAAGGGAGGGCGCGAAGCTTACACCCCCACCTTCTATCCCTTCTCCGGTGAGACTCCGGCTATTTTTCCTTTTCTTCCGCTGTCCCCTACTCTGTCCCGCATCACATCCTACTTTAGGGAATGAGAGGAGGAAAAGAGGTTAGAGAATGGGAGAGGGAGAAGAGCTTTGAGAGGGAATGGTCGAGGATGTATGATGAGAATGGCTAAATGGCATTGTCTAGGCCCCAAGCATTTCTCCAACTCGAAACAAGCACTTTCAAGGCCAGTTAGCAATTGCCAGCCTTGGTCTTCAACAACTAGTTTGACTTGCCGTTGAGGCCGACAGCTGGTTGGGATCAGCCCAGAGCTGATTCTGATCTCCATTAGGAATCAGGAATATAGATATCAGACTGTCTGTTAGGTGTTAAAAGACCAAATTAGACAATTAGATAAAGTGATCTGATTCTGCAATCCATGCCTGTTAGGTGTTAAAAGACCAAATTAGACAGAAGTTCAGGCAATGGGAGTTTATAGTAGATCCATCATCATAGGATCCCTGAAAGGTGGATCTGTGGACCATTACCCAGACCAAAAACATTACCTAATTTGCTTAATACGTAAGAGGAAACTTTCGGTAGATGGGATTGTGAGACATATCAAACAGAGAATGATATTGATATTCATATACTGGAGAATAGAAGGTTCACAGATAAAATTGATTAGCGAGGACTGAGAATTGTCTCTTGGAGGATGGAGTTGCAAAAGAGCAATAAATAAGTGTGATGCAAGACATTTGCCATGTCTGCCACAAAAGTGTCAATATCAGAGTTAGAATTAGAGTTGTTATTATTATTATTTCTTGCATAGGTAATGTGGCGGGGATTTAAACCTAGGCCACTAAGATGTACATGGAGGGCTTTAACCACTGAGCCACTCCTTGTATAGCAGAATTATAATGTTAGGTTCTTATAGAATAGAACAACAATGCTGAAGGGAAGAGAGAAATTTCAGAGTTGATGAAGACACAATTGAGATTTGAGATCAACAGAGCTGAGGTGTCTTGTTTGGCTGTGAAAATTGTGTCAAAAATTAGAGGTTTGCATTATCTTACTAATATCCTTGGTTACTTCAGGTGCTGGTCCCACTTTGGGGATGTGAATCCACCAATTGGGAGCAGATTTGCTAAGGAGAGAAATGCCAGCAGATCAAGGGCAGACCATGGGTAACTGGTGAGGAAGAAGATGGAGGAGTGAAAGGAAGCCTTCTTATACAGTGGACTAGAAGCGAAGGGTCAATGGTGGCATGCAGAGGTGGCGACTGTATGCAATAAAATGTTGCTATACTAATTGTATACCCAATGAGGAAGAAGGGAGAGGGGTAGTTGGTGATAATGTGCGGTGAGGAGTCCAGTGATGGCATTTGACATGGAAATTGGTGTTGGTGTACAGTATAAATTGGTGATTGTGTACAGTATTAGCAATAAGCAGCACATAGCAGAGTACCCCAAGTTCATGAAATATCACCACCTCCGTTCATGTCCCTTCGTTAATTCATGTTTCATTGGGTCATCCTTTTAAATGAATATTCATGTGATTTCATTTTTGTTTACAGATATTTTACATCAGTTGTCCCAATTGGTGCAATGTTTGCCATGACTTTGTGGCTGGGAAACAGTGCATATCTGTATATCTCTGTAGCTTTTGCTCAAATGCTGAAAGCTATTAGTAAGTAGCATTTACCTCAGTTCTGTTTCTTTCCCTAACTCTGAACTTCTCCTAGGTAAACAGTTTCTGAAATTCTTGCTGTTGGACTTTCAGTGCCTGTAGCTGTTTTCATCCTTGGTGTGGCAGTGGGTCTTGAAGCAATGAGTTGCAGAATGCTTCTTATCATGTCTGTTATCAGTTTTGGAGTTGTAATAGCCTCATATGGGGAAGTTAGTATTAGTTGGGTGGGAGTGATTTACCAAATGGGTGGTGTCATTGGCGAAGCTCTAAGGCTCATATTCATGGAATATTTGTGAAAAAGAAGGGTATACGCCTGAACTCAATATCAGTCATGTACTACGTCAGTCCATGCAGGTACAGTGTCTTCGTCTCCTTCTAGTTTGTTAGCAACAGACCATTTTGTATTTGAACATATGCTGGTTTATCTGCTGCAGTGCTGTATGCCTCTTTATTCCTTGGATATTCCTGGAGAAGTCAAAGATGGATGTTTCAGCGACATGGAACTTTCCACCACTTATATTGGCTCTGAACTGCCTCTGCACTTTTGCTCTCAATCTGTCAGTTTTCCTTGTTATTTCGCATACAAGTGCATTGACAATTCGTGTGACTGGAGTTGTAAGGGACTGGGTGGTTGTCCTCCTGTCAGCTCTACTATTTGCTGATACAAAATTGACGGTAATAAATATTCTTGGTTATGGCTTAGGTAAGAATCTTGTCATTCCTTTGATGCATCTCTTGGCTCTGTTTTCTTCTGATTAAATATTTATGGTCATTGAGGTTCAGTCTTGCACTTGCAACCACTTTTATTACCACTAGGCACCTTTATGAAAAAAAAAAACACCGAGTAATGGCAGGATGGAGTGGGAATCCGAACGTAGGCTACAGTATGTTCTAATTTTCCATCATGAAGTGTGCAGTCAAGTTAAATTATCATCTTGGGAAATGGAATAATGGATTGAATCACTCAGGAAGAACAATGAGCCTGCATCCAAAAAAGTTCTTTTAAGCCTAACTAGTAAACCTATTGCACCAGTTCTTTGATTTGCTAAGTCAATGACTTTAGAAGACATTGTGTAAATTGGATACCCAGATTTGAGGCACTTCTAGCTTCAGGTGAAGATTTTATATAGATCAGTGGTCACATGATAGTAAGCCTGGATAATTGGGTTGGGAGGGGTGGATGAGGGTTACAGTAGTATATTCACTTGTTTGACCCACAGACCAAAAAATGAAGTTAACTGCCTCATGCAACCCCAGGGGATCACCAATCCAGTCTAAGCTTTAGGAAATGGCATCATTATAGAGATTATGAATTTGAGACATTTTTGGAAGCTGTGTCAAATGAACGGTTCCTCTCCCCGTGTGTTCCTGTCGTCCAAGGATATGCTGTTTCTTCCCAATGAAGGCTATCCATAGTTGTAGCAGCTATATGCTTTTGTTGGGTTCAATGTCTACAAAGTTTTGGGATATCCATTTCCTTCGTTTCCTCTGTCTCTGATGATCCTTTTCAATCTTCATGAAACTTTTCACTTCATTCAAGTATGAAGGTTGCGCTCTAGACCATCAGCATTTTCTGTTCTGGAAATACCATGCTTCTCTTCCATTATTGTGGTTATCTAGAACTTTAGGCATTCTTTGAATCGGACAGAATCTAGTTAGATAATGAGTCAAGTAGAAGCATTACTCGTGTGTTTGATGTATCATCAACCGTCCATGGTTGTCGTTGACTCGTTCGGTGAACGTTCTTGATTTGCAGCCATTGCTGGTGTGGTTGCATACAACAACCACAAGCTAAAGAAGGATGCATCATTACAGGTGGGCAGCGAGGGGAAGGCCACCACTATTAATCAAGAAGGATCAAAGGAAGCTGAGGTTCCGTTAGTTCCTCGGATGGACATAGAGAGACCGAATGCAGATGACAGAGATAAGGTAACAGTGCCTACCAGTTCGTAAAGCTTTTCTTGACCCGGTGGACGACATGGATCACATTCAATTTGACATACCGAAGTTCCTCTGTTGCCAAAAGATCAACCGAATGCATTTTGCCTTATGATTCAGGATACCGGTGATTCTTTTATACTTTTCTCCGATTGGCGAAACGATGGCGAGGGGTGGCGACAACTCTGGCATGAAGGATTTCAAGTTAAAAGAAATGTGCTATGGCGCGTGTATGTTTCTGAAGGAAAAAAATGTAATATCTTTTTGTCGATATTCAATATGGACGATATTTAGATTTGTTCCAACTCAAAATCACTTATCAAAATAGTTACAATAGAATTCAAGAGAGAATGAATAATGCAATAACTTCTATGGCAGCTTGATCCAAGTATTGATTAGGTTATAAACAAAAGCAATGACAGAGTGCTACTTTGGCCTTTGATTACAACTTTTATCAGTTACCGTACATCAAGATTTTTGTAGTTTTATACATCAAGTGGACCGAAATGAGATTTAGAATGCAACAAAAACCATATGAACTCATCATTTTTGGAAAGCTCCATCGGTAGCTTGAGATGGATGGCGTTACATGGACTGAGTACCGGAAGATTGTTTTGCCTTGCTAGAAGAGAGAGCTTTTCTTTATTAAAAACATCCTGTCAAACAGACAAGGCAAAAAACAAATAGAGTTTTAAGTGTTTTTTTTTTCGTTACTAAACCATTTTTCTCATAATATAACTACATCTAAAGGGTCTGCATGGGAACTTGTGTCTTATTTTTCGTGGCAAGAACGTCAGACTTCAGTTTAAAACTCTCTACCATCTGATATTTAGATCACAAAGGAATAAATAATAGTGTGATGCGGGGTGTCCTTTTGAGCATGACATCTGAACACTCTTCGTTATTCCTCGAAATATACTTAGCATGAAACCCATAAGACCCGAAACCTTAACCATCCATTCGTCATGCTTAAACAGTACGTACTAGTTAATGGAAAGAGGTGGATTTAATTAGACATCTCTCAGAGGTGCTCAATATATAGAAAACACTCCAAGTGTACCCAGCCCTTAATGATGTGTCACACAAACTTAACAACAGCCCATTAGAAAAATAGGAAGGGAAAAGAACGAGAAGAAGAAGAGGATGGAGATTCGGAGAAGGGAAGAAGACTTGCATGGAGAAAGACAAACCGACAGAAGTAGGTGGGAGCAACCTCGTTATCCTGCTTGCGATCCTCGCAGGGAGAGGTGCAGAAGAAAGATGGACATCCAACAGCAACATGAGAACGAAGAAGATATCTTGGAACACTCTTTTACACGCGTAGAGGGAAATGGAGGCAACTCGAATATATAACTGCCTGTGTGGGTCCAAGGAGAGGAAACAGGGTTGTGTGCATGTTAATGTTCACAGCTTGGATTATGCATAGTATTCTTGACCTCTTAAACGGGATAGGGTCAGGGTTTTGGGAATTGTTTAGTGTATGTTCTCTTTGATGATAGATCATAATATCCATGAGATTATTTCCTTGGTGATGATCTCAAACTCAAAAGGATGTCACTGATACGCAACGGAATAATCAGAGTAGCATGTAAGTACGATTTATTGGTGAGTGTGGAGGTATTTTCATTGTTTGGTAATGGAGCAAACAAGTTCTCCACCAAGGACAGGGAGAGAACTGTCGTCGATATAGACGATGACCTGTAAGACCAGATGACGTTCGGGGGATTCGGTCGACAAACTGGGAGAACTCCCCAATGCCTAAGTCAGAGATGACCATAGAATATGGCCTGGAAGAAGAGGTTCTTTTGGTGTGTGATCTCACACGTGGGCGATTGTGAGAAATGATTTTCAGTCCCTTTGCATGAAGGTTAACGTTCCTTATATACGCATAGGATCTGAAGGGTCCGGACATGTCCCTCACGAATGGTGTTTGGCGGGTGCGATTGTTGAGTTCCCAAGACAGGGTTTGTCTGTTCGAGATGTCCCCTGGGGTTTTGTATCATGGTTGCTCCAGGTTGTGGGAGGGCATGCCGGGTCGTCCCATTGAATGTTGTTGGGAGACTAAAGGTCACTCATCATGGCTGTCTTTCGTAGGTACCGAGCAGGAGCTCGTGGACTTGCTCGGTGAGGCTGTCCAGTGTTCGTGGCTTCCTGTCACTCGCATTCAGTGTGGCCAAGATTGGAGTTGCTCGGAGGCTTCCAGGAGCGGATATTGTTTGGTGTCCGGGGACACGTGGCTGATTGAGTCTTGGATGGGCCATGATGGGCCTATGGCCTAGGAGGCCAGAAATGGCCTCTACACTTGCCCTCTCCCCTCTCAAGTCTGCTCGAATGTGACTTGAGCACTTGAGAGGGGTAATGACCGCCTGACATCGTCCTTTTGCATTAAATGTGATGCAGGCTGTAACGGAATGCATAGCTATTGATGATGCCACCAGCGCTTCTTCGGGGTTCCCATTTAATGATGACAGAAGAGATATGAAGTGACTGGGAGGCAAGGGCAGGTTGTTCGAGCAGGCGAACCGCCATTTCGATCTTTGAATTTTGCACCTCTTCTCCCTTATAAGGAAGGGAAGAGGTGAGGCACGCTTATCTGCTCCGAACATTCCCTTCTCATCTTCGCTGCTAGCTTCCTTGCTTTTCCTCATCCTTTTCTCTTTCGCTTATCTTCTTCTTCTCTGTCTTTGGTACAGAAGGCACAGAGGGGGGGGGGGGGGAGCTATTGCAGAGGCGAGCGAATGGTCGTCAACGGGGACGAAGGGTCTGAAGTACCGGTGCTTCGAGGGCCTCTGCGAGCGGTTTCACATTGGAGAGGAATACGAGACCGTCATAATGCGAGAAGACCAGACGTACCTAACAGACAAGTCTAGTTGCTTCATGCTTTCCCTAGACCTCCTGGAAGCAGGGTTCCGGCTACTGGTGCCAGAGATCGCCAAGGATCTGCTCAACGCCTGGAGGATCGCCCTCGTTCAACCAATGCCAAATTCATGGTGGACGATCTTTGTCTTCTGCATTTTGTGCCAGAAGCACGAGCTGCCATTCTTGGCTGATATCTTCCGAAACCACTTCAGCCTGGCATCGTCTTCACAGTCCGGGTACAACATCATGTACATCAAGCACCGCCCGAACATAATGCAGATCAATTTCTCCCCTTGCCTTTCTAACAATAAGGGGTGGACCGACCGGCTCTTCTTTGTCAGCCTGAAGAAGGGGATTGGCCCCACGGAGTGGGGATTTCCTGTTCAGGTCAACGAGCCGCTGAAGAAGGAGATTGGCCCCACAGAGTGGGGATTTCTTGTTCAGGTCAACGAGCCGCTGAAGAAGATGGACGTTGCCCCCTTCCTCATTCAAGACTTGGCCATGGTCTCCTTGGAACTGTCGAAGGTGCTCATGTCCGAGGCCGAGCTGTTGCTGACCGAATACAAGCTTGTTAAGTACAAGCTAAGCCACGCATGGGGTAAGTTTTTTTTTTTGTCCTCATCTCTATAGGATCTTTCTTTGTCGTCTGACTTCTTCCACAGATGCCGCAGATGAGGCCGCTGGTCAGAACCAGTAGGACCTGGCCTTATTTACTAAATAGATCCTCGTAAATTTGTATCTAACATATGTTGACGAGGGCATGCCGACGACGGAGATGTCGGGCACTAGTACCATTGTTGGGGGACAATCTTTTGGGCGGAAAGCCTTGAAGATTTGTCTGCGAAAGGAGGGCGAGGCCCAAAGGAGGGGGGCCGATGAAAGGACCAAGGAAGAGGAAGAAGTTGCCGCCCCTCAGCTCCAGCTTTGGAAGAGGAAAAAGCTGGTGAATACGGATAAAAAGAAGAAGCAGAAGATCGTGACGGTGATCGCTGAGCTTCCGTTCGCTGGGGCGATGTTCGAAGAGGTGGGCCACTTTGTTGGTGGTGAAGTGGTCGTCGTCGATGATGACCAGACAGACGAAGGCTCTACCGTGGAGCTGACCGGGGCACTAGAGCCCTTCTCATCCGCTAGAAGAAGCAGGGCGACGACGGCCATGGAGGGGGCGCCAATCGTGGTGCTTGCCCTAAGAGCGCTGGAGACGTTCGTTGAGGAGGTGTCGGCCTCAATATCTGTTGCAGAGATGCAGGCGGCGGCATCCGTAGCAGAGCAATCAATGATAGCCCCTGTTGAAGCAACAGGGGACCGTAAGGAGGCGGTGGTCCCGCTTAGGGTGCCTGAAGGTGTTGCCGAGGATGCGGAGGCCACGGCGGTGAGGATAGTTGTCGATGATATAGCTAAAGAGTTGATAGCTCCTTCGGAGTAGGCCATCCTGACGGCCGATGCGAGGGCGGAGTTAGATGAAGACCACATGCCCTTGACAAGGGTGTTCACGGAGAGGGCGCCTGCTCTGCCCTTGAAGGCTCGTCTGGAGGCGGCTCTGGAATGCCTCCGATCAGGTCCTTCCACTAGGGCCTTCATAACGGCCCCGAAGCCCGGACCCTCAGTTCCCACCAGAATTCGAACATCGGCACTGCTGCCCACGGGTCTGGAGACCCGAAAGGGCTAACAGATTGGTCTAACAAGATATGTAATAGAGATAAATAACAACAAACACACTAAAATGTATGACATGTGACAGAAAAGAGTCCAACACTGAGTAACAGTCTACTACAGTCCCAAAGTAAATAAAGTACAAGTGCTAAAATAAAGGGAAAGAACACATCCCTTAGGGGCATACCCCGAGGGTAAAGTACACAATCTGGGGAACACTGCTCACTGGGAACGCTGTCTACTACGGCACCGTCTCCTCAGTCCGCCGTGGAGAGAGCTGCTGTGAAGTCTCACCTGCAAAAGAGGCATGAGCTTCACGAAGAAGCCCAGTAGGGACCACCAATCTCCCACTGGTTCTAACAACAGAAATAGAACTAAGTGCAGTAAATAAATAAAGCAATAAATTATATTCTACTAAACAGAGTCAAGTGTGGAAGCGTGAAAGAAACTACACGGTCATCGGTCTAGGCTACACATCGGGACCGGAAAACCCATGTAAAAATACGGCACCAGAAGAAACCCAAGGTTGTAACACAGACAGTTAAACACTGCTTGGGCAAATACACTAGCTACAGTACGCTACACTAGTTAGCCGGTCAGGTGTGCCACGCACCTTACCTCGACCAACGGTCCATGTCTAACACCTCTCGTCAAAGTGAGACGCGGAACTAAAGAACCACAACTTCCGTAGTCTGGCCAGACTACGGTCCCATGCCTAGCCCCTCTAAATGGTTCTGGGACCACGTAGAGTGAGACAGTGAGAAAAGGACTAGCTGATCTGTGCCGCACGAGCTACCAACTACCACGACATCCCCGACTCAGCTAAGAGAGCTCTACAAATGACTCTACGCCGTTGTCCCCATCGTTTTTCCCTCTGCTACCAGAGTCCGTGACTCGAGCAAAACCCGCCGCCCGGAGAACTCCCTCTAACAGGCGCATGAGGACCGGGGGTCCCAGGTAACGGTAACAACCTGTCTCGTGGACAAGCCCTCAAGTGCCTAGCACCAGGTGAAGAGACTAGAGTAGCACTGCACTAGGAACATCACAGGTGCCAAGAAAACGAGTCGCAGCAGAAGCGGAACGTCAAAACCTGTCGCCAGTCCCTCTCAGTCAGAGAGGCGACGCAGAGATACGTCATGGTCAGAATGCGACAATCCTTCCTGTCGTGACAAGGAACTAGAAGGGGACCCTTGAGCCCGTCGTGATAAGAACGCGACGGCTAATAGCACCGCCACAACCCCGGGTCTTCTGAACGCGACACGTACCCCGTCGCAAGCCTATTGCGACGGAGACGGAGGTTGCGTTCCGAAGGAACCCAGAGCTCCTGAACGCCGCACACGTACCCGTCGCATTTCTTAACGCGACGGGTGCCCGGGCGCGTTCAGAGAGAACGCGATGCAACGACATGTTGCAACCATGTCGCGACGGGAAACCCATCGCGACCTCAGCCGAGTGCCCAAACAAGGCAACCCTATCACCCCAAATGCCACAAAACTGTACAAGTATGGGGAGGGGAGTATGGAAACGAGGAAACACATCCATTGGCATGTAACCACCCAAGGAAACCTTCATGCATGCAAGGAATGCAAGCTACACTCAAAGAAACTCCCCCATGCCACATGAAGCCCTCAACACTGTTGGGTTTACATGTGTTATGTTTTTGATGATGAACAATCCAAATTGATGTTATGTGAATATGAACAACATGATGAAAGTGACAAACTCAAGCATTGTCTAATTGTCCATTATATCTCACTAACAATGCTCTTAAATGTAGGTGTGAATGTATGCAAATAATGTACTAAATTCCAGAGCAAAATCTCAAGAAACTCAAGTTAAACAAGTGCCTGTTGACAGATCTGCAAGGCCCTGTCGACAGCTAAGCACAGGCAACTCAGAACTGACTTCAGGACAGGTGTACCTGTCGACAGACCCAGATAGCTTGTCGACAGATATACACAGGGAACTGATTCCCAGAAGACAAGTGTCTGTCGACAGATGCATAGGGTGCTGTCGACAGACGAAGAGAAGACCTCAGTTCTGAGATTTGGATATGTTTCCTATATGGGTGTTTCCTTCTACCATGTCTCTCCTAACATGGACACCCTTATATAAGGAACATAAGAAGGTATTTTCGCAGAGAGAGAAGCCACCATACCAAACCCTAATCAAAAACCAGAGAGAGCTTCTCCCTACTGCTCTGCTTCAACCTACCATCAAGGGAAAGAAAATCCATCTTCCGAACGGAGTTGAAGCTGGTTCGTTCGTGATTCAAGCTTCTCCATCATCTGGTACTTGTTAAGACGAAGCTTGGAGTTCTTCTGGACGACCACCACGAAGAGTTCTATCTCAGGATTTGATTCTACAACTCTGAACTCTTCTCTATTTCTACTTTTCATACTCTGTGTGTGAGGTTGTGGGTCAAGCGTCTCTTGTGCTTGATTTGCGTGTGTGGTGTTGTTCTGATTGCTTATTTGCATCAGACAACGAGGTGTGTGTGTTGTAGTTGTTGAACTAGCTCATAAGTAGTCCTTCTGCGTGTGTGTGTGGATGGTGGATGTAGGATACACAAGTTGTGTACTCTGAACCACCTTAAATCTTCGTGTCCTGTGGTTTGCACTTCTTTACGGTAGATGATTGGTAGGCACGTTGGTTCTACACACGCTAGATGGGTTGTTCATGTTTTATTTACAACAAGCACACACATAGTAATTTGAATTCAAGTTAAATCTATTTGAGATTTCAACAAGTCTGTGTTTCCATCGAAAAGAAGGCAATAGTGGTTCTAGTTTACAGTAATCTATTCAACCCCCTTTCTAGATTACCATATTATATAATCCGCACATCTTTCAATTGGTATCAGAGTGAGGTTTCTCTGAATTATTGCTTTTAATTGCTTGATCTTACGATCAGGAGATTCTCGATCTCATGGAATCTAACAAGGGGTATTTGGCTGAAGGACATTCGGTGTCCAGACCACCCTTCTTTGATGGCACTGATTATCCATATTGGAAAAATCGCATGCAGGTCTTTCTGAGAGCTCAAAACTTTGAGCTGTGGAAATCGTCAACAAAGGAGTGTACGTGCTGCCCGAGGATGAAGATACTTGGACAAAGGACCAAGTTGCTAAGGGAACTCTCAACTGGAGCGCACTGAACATGATGTAGTGTGCTGTGCACCCCAAGGAGTATTCAAGAGTCTCCACATGCACTTCAGCAAAAGAGATGTAGGACAAGCTTGAACTCATCTATGAAGGTACGTCTGAGGTAAGGGAAACCAAAACAAGCATGTTAGTCTCTGAATATGAGATGTTTAAAATGAAAAATGATGAAACCATATCAGACATGTTTGCAAGGTTCATGCTAATTATCAATGGATTGAAAGGTCTTAAGAAAGAATACTCAGAAAGTGACTTAGTAAGGAAGATACTTCGGTCTCTTCCATCCTCTTGGAATACTAAAGCCACTGTCATTGAGGATTCTAATTCTTTCGAAAATGAAATTAGATGAGCTAATTGGTTCCCTCATGACTTATGAAATAAATCTAAAGAGGAAAGCAACTGAAGAAAATCCAAGAAAATCTATTGCTTTAAAAGCTTCAAACAAAAGTTCCTCTAGCTCCAAAAGGATGTCCAACAAGAAAGTGATAAACAAGAAACGTCTAGATAGTGAGAACGATGAAATGGCCATGCTCACTAGATAGTTCAAGAAATTCCTTAAAGTCAAAAGGAGAGGTTCAGGTAATTCCAAACCTTTTCAAAAGAAAGATTTTTAAATAAATTTGAGTTCAATAAAAAATCTGACATTATGTGCTATGAGTGCAAGAAGCAAGGGCATATGAGAGGAGAGTGCCCTGAGCTCAAGAAGAAACTGAAGAAGGAGAAGTTCATCTTCAAGAAAGCCAAGGCAATGTTGGCAACTTGGAGTAATGAAGACGAAGACGAGGATTCACAGCATAATCCTGGAGATGATGAAGTTTACTGCTTAATGGCAAGAAGTGATGACTCCACAGAGGTAAATTCCTCCTTTGAAAATTATACTGCTGATGAATGGGAAGAAGCATACACTATTTTGTTTGAAAAATCTGTGAATTCAAGTATGAAAATAAAGCCTTGAAAAAGAAAATCAATTCAATTGTTCATAGCTCACCCAATGATGAACAGATTGCAGTCCTAAATAGAAATTCAAATGATGAAAATTGATGAAGAAGCTCATTATGAAGAAATGGATTGCATAAAAGTTAAATTGCAAGAGAGTGAAAAAGAAAAATAAAGCCTAATCATTTCTCTGAAACTCTTCAAAATGAACACATGAGATTAAGAAAAAATGGAACAAGCTGAAATAGATCTAAAAGGAAAATCTGAAGATCTTACAAGATTTGTAAAAGGAAAACAAAATCTTGATGCTATTTTAGGATCAAATACCTTTCTTGCAAAGCATGGGATTGGATTTCAACCTGTAAAACAAAAGGAAATTGGTGAAACCTTGATAACCTCTTTTATTGATGATAGTCCAAGCACAAGCAAATAGGTTCCTCCCAAGAACAACAAAACTCAAACAAAAGGAAAGGAGCACCAACTAATCCAGAAGACCTCATCTGCTCAGAAAAATAAGAAGTCTGTCGACAGGCTCAAAGAGAGTTGTCGGCAGGCCTGGAGACATGCTACCAAAGACAACCATCTAGGCAACCAAAGGGTAAATTCCAAGTGAATGTTGTTCATCAAAATAATAAAACAACTGTTTTAAAAAAATCTCCATCATGCACTTTCTGTAAGAAACTTGGCACAATGAAAAAATGCTGAAATAACTCAAACAAATTGAAAGTCAAACAAGTTTGGATTCTAAAGCATTTATTTTTTGGCATGAATGAAAAATTGGGACCCAAAGTAATTTGGGTACCAAAACCTCTTGTCTGATCTATCCATGCAGGAATGCCTAGCAGCCCAAAATCAAAACAAATGGTACTTGGATAGTGGCTGCTCGAGGCACATGACAGGCGATAAAGATAAATTCTATTTGTTGGTGGAAAAAGACGGAGGTCAAGTTGTCTTTGGAGGTAACAACAAGGGCCAAATAATTGGCAAAGGTAAGGTAGGTAAGTATGCCTCTAACTCAATAGACAACGTGTTATTAATTGATGGTCTAAATCACAATCTACTCAACATAAGCCAATTGTGTGATAAGGCCATACAGTTATCTTTGAAACTAATGCATGTCAATTGTTGATAAAGAAACAGGAAGCCTTAAGTTATCTAGAAAGAGAGTGAACAACATTTATCTAGTTGATTTAGATGAACCAGAAAACAAAAATTTGTGTCTTGTTGCAAATAAAGGATGAGTTGACTTTGTGGCATCGTAGGCTTGGCCATGCGAGCTACAATGTATTGCACAAGATCATGAAGCTGAAGTTGGTAAGTGGACTTCTTGACATTTCTTTTAATAAATAAAAGTTTTTGTGATGCATGTGCATAGGGAAAATAAACCCGGAAGTCTTTCAAATCAAAAGCACCGTAATCACCTCAAAACCGTATGAATTGTTGCACATGGACCTGTTTGGACCTACAAGAACACTTAGTCTCAATGGCAAACGTTTTGGCTTTGTCATTGTGGATGATTTCTCTAGGTTCACTTGGGTCGAATTTCTGGCTCACAAGAATGAAGCACTGAAAGTCTTTGAAGAGTTCTTTAGTAAGATTGAGCATGGGAATGTTAATAAGATATGCTCAATCCGCACCGATCATGGGGGAGAGTTTGATAACAACTCCTTTTCTGATTTTTGCAGGCACCAAGGGATAGATCACATGTTCTCCTCTCCAAGGACTCCGGAACAAAATGGTGTAGTGGAGAGAAAGAACAGAACATTGGTGGAAATGGCTCGCACTCTTCTGGTCGAAAGCCAACTTGCAAGGACCTTTTGGGCAGAAGCAGTGAACACGTCATGTTACATTCTCAATAGAGCCATGGTAAGACCTGTGATGAGGAAAACTCCCTATGAACTGTTAAAAGGTAAGAAACATAGTATTGGGTATTTCAGGGTCTTTGGCTCCAAAGTGTTTATTCATAATAATGACAAAGTAGATTTAGATAAATTTGAAGCCAAAAGTGATCCAGGTATATTTCTGGGATACTCACAGCACTCTAGAGCATATAGAGTGTTTAATAACAAAAATCAAACTGTGGAAGAACTCCACATGTTGTCTTTGATGAGTTTCATGCAAAGACTAACAATTCAGATTTGTACAGGATGAAGATGGAGATGATGGGATAATTCTCGAAGATAACAACAAGCAAAGGCAAAAAGGATTCTCAAGCAGCACCAACACTAAAAGTGGATATTCTCGAAGGTACAATGATGATGATGCTGGTGTAATTTTCCACAAACAAGATGATGAATCTGAAGAAGATCCACAAGAGGAAGAGCCTCAAGATGAAACTCCTCAAGATCACCCTCCTCCAGAACATGTTACACAATCAACTTCTTCAAGCACAAGATCAGCCGGTCCTTCAACAATCACAAATGTGAGGTATTCCAAAGATCACCCACTTGATAATGTGATAGGAAATGTAATGATAGTTCAAACTAGGTCTCAGGTTAGACAAATAGTTGAACAAGATCATTTAGCTTTTGTCTCTCAAGTGGAACCTAAAAATGTTGAAGAGGCCTTAAAAGAAAATTCATATTGATGCTATGCATGAGGAACTTGGTCAGTTTCAAAGAAATAATGTTTGGAGTTTAGTTCCTAGAACCCCTGAAACTTCTGTCATTGGGACAATGGGTGCTTAGGAATAAACTAAATGAAGAGGGTAAGTGGTGAGAAACAAAGCTAGACTGGTAGCAAAAGGATATAATCAAGAATTTGGCATAGATTTTGAAGAATCCTTTACACCTGTAGCTAGACTTGAAGCAGTTAGGATTTTGTTAGCATACGCATGCTCAAATAAATTCAAACTCTTTCAAATGGATGTTAAAACTGCTTTCTTGAATGACTACATCAAAGAAGAAGTCTATGTCTCTCAACCACCTGGATTTGAAGATGATGAAAAGCCTAACCATGTTTATAAATTGCACAAAGCTCTCTATGGTTTGAAACAGGCACCTCGAGCTTGGTACGACAGACTAAGCAATTTTCTGGTGAGTAAAACTACTCAAGAGGTAAAGTGGACCAAACCCTTTTCACTAAGAAAGTTCGCAATCACATTATTGTTGTGCAAGTTTATGTGGACGACATTATTTTTGGTTCCACTAACCCATCACTGTGTGAAGAGTTTTCAAAACACATGCACAGTGAATTTGAGATGAGTTTAATGGGAGCTTCAATTCTTTCTTGGTGGCAGGTCAAACAGCATGAAGATGGGTTTTTCATCAGTCAAGAAAAATATGTCAAGGAGCTTTTGAAATGTTTTCAGTTTGAACAAGTCAAGCCTGCTTCAACACCGATGAGCACAAGCATAAAATTGGAAAATGATGAGAAAGGTAAACCGGTAGATGCAAAGCAATTCCGAGGTATGATTGGCTCACTCCTTTACCTTACTGCAAGTAGATCGGACATACAATTCAGTGTTTGCCTTTGTGCTAGATACCAATATAGTCCAAAGGAAAGCCATTTGGTTGCAGTAAAAAGAATTTTCAGATATCTCTCAGGTACGTATAATTTGGGGTTTGGTATCCAGCAGTAGCTTTACCTTGATATCATATTCTGATGCTGACTATGCTGGATGTAAAATTGACAGAAAAAGCACTACTGGGTACTGCCAATTTCTTGGTGGTTGCATGGTTTCGTGGGCATCCAAGAAGTAACACTCGGTTGCACTCTCCACTGCAGAGGCAGAATATGTTGCTGCAGGGAGTTGTGCGGCTCAAGTGTTGTGGATCAAAAGTCAACTATGTGACTACAACATTGATATTGGACACACCTATCCTATGTGACAACATTAGCGCCATCAATCTCTCAAAGAACCCTGTCCAACACTCAAGGACCAAACACAGAGAAATTCGACACCAATTTTTGAGAGATGAAGTAGCCAACAAATCCTTGGAGCTTAGCTTCATACCCACAGAAAAGCAATTGGCTGACATTTTCACAAAACCCTTGTCTGAAGATAGGTTCACTACATTGAGAAGAGAATTGGGGTTGTGCAAAATGTAATGAAACCCATACCGCATTTTGAGGTATATGCTCTTTGTGTGTATGACTATGGGGTATATCAAATGGTGAAATGTGGAAGAACAAGTCATGCTTGTTTGGAAACTATCATTATGCGTGAGAAAACATTCTTCGCCATGTATCCATAGTCAGTTGCATCTAAAGGTCATTTATTTCAAAAGAGGTCTCTGGGTTCTTTACACCTTGCACATTTACTTTTGCAAATAAATGGATCTTTGTGATGGTATGTCCTTTATCATGAACTCATGTGCAAATGCTTGTTATACATGTGAAACCTTGATTTGAATTGCTTGACTGTTGGGTCTACGCATGCACACACTATGGGGGAGCAAGTTCAGGTTAGATGAATGAATTCTTGAGGGAAAATCTTCATTTTTCACATTCTTAAATTTACCTAGCATGGAGTTCCATTTTTTTTCCTCATCCTAGCCTTAAATCCAATTTGTACATGTTTCTGTCGACAGCCCTAATCCATCCTGTCGACAGCCATGCCTCCACAGAACCCAGATTTTAAAACCTGTGTGCCTCTGTCGATAGACTGAACCTATCTGTCGACAGCTAGGCACAGTCTTTGATCTCCCCAACTCAATATCTTCTATCTGTGTCAATTTGTTGATAGCCAACATCCATCTGTCGACAACCATGCTGTGTCTGAACCCAGAAATCTCCAGCTGTGTACATCTGTCGACAGGCTCCCACTAGCTGTCGACAGATACACATTTCACAAGCACTTCCTTGTCATTTCTCAACAACCTTTATGAGCATGTTCATCCCTTTCATGAAAGGTGCAACTTGGGTATTTACGTATATTTTACTCGTTCATCTCCACATAATATTAAAGATATTGTCTCAATCACAATGATTTTGACATACTATTCTTGTATGAGTCTAGGTTGTATCATTTGGAGTACATTGGACAAATCTAATGGGTCTAACGTAACTCACTTGAATAACACCCTTGAGGACAAACATTACTCTCAAGTGCCTTGATAGGTCCTATGGTCATTAATTTTTATGTCTTGCAATGTATGTTAACCATAAATACTCCTTGACCTTGATTTTCAATTTTAGTAAAAAAACAAAACAAAATGGAGAAAAGCTACCTATTTCTAACTAAAAATGTATACAAAAATAATCACGGAAAAAAGGCAGAGCAATGCTATGTTGTGCTGAGTAACCGGGGACATAGGCATCACAAATGTCTGTCTTCGCGTCAAAAAGCTTACTCATTATCTCTATAAAATGGTCTGATGGTCACTTCCACTGAGTAACTGGGACAGGCATTCCTCATGTCTATCCTCACGTCAAAAGGTGTCAGTGATCCTAATTACCACTTTTCCACGTTCATTTCCCATGGAACAATTCAAAGTTGAAATAGTGTGAAGCCTCCAAATGTTGATTAATCACGGGTTCTTTGATGTTTATGGTTACCTGCGATTGTAGACATCCTTTTCATAAACCATATGATCATCCCACACTAAGAACTATGTTTCTCTACAATGGTTTTTATTCAAAGGGGTTATCTTATTTTCATAAGTTTTGGTATAGTGTCTTCTTAATGTTCCAACTTGAGACTCCTAGAGTATTATTTTGAACCATTGAAGATTTTAACTTGTCTTAATATTAGTGGATATGACAGTTTTAAAATGTGTGTCTACCTATTTTACACCTTATCTACACTTTGGACGCTCATTGCACAAATTTTTTGACAAATATACCAATCTGGCACAGTTCGAGTGCTCTTGTCGACAGATCCATCTCTCTATCTGTCGACAGCCGACGGCCTGGGCTTTCTGGAAACCCAACGGGCGCGCCGTTTCGGCCGAATTTTGTGGTCCCCTTTTCATTTCAAACACTTCCCTAACTTATTTAAAAGGGAACCACACCCTTTCCTTCCTTTCCACTACCAAACACCCTCCTCTTTCCTTCTCCACGAAACCCTTCTTCTCCAGGGCGCAGCAAGCTTTTGGCCCTCCTGTTCTTCCTTCCTCCTCGTCTCATCTTCTTTCAGAGCCCTTCTCTACTCCACCCTTGTCCTTCTCATGGCTCTAAGGCAAACTTCTTGCCTCTCATCATGTCCCGCTTCCCACGAAGCTGGCGGAGGCTCCCGGCTTCTTCTGAGCGCCGGACCAAGCATCGTGATGATCGGCTGTCCGAGCTTGTCGTTCCCCAAGGTTTGCAACTCACCATGGTTCCGGGAACCTTCAGCAAATTCTTTCAGCCCCACTATGTTGATTTTCCTTCTTTGAGAGACATGTTCCCCAATCTCCTACCCCTCTTTGACACCCAAGGCTGGACGATATTTCTCTATTCTCACATGAACTACTCTCCTACTATCGTCACAGAGTTTTTCAACAATCTTGGCCTATCTGGGGATGGGATCTCTACACCTCTGTCAAGGTACTTCTTTCAAGATTACCTCCAACCTCATCAGCACTGCACTTCAATTCCTACTCTGGGGCTGATGTGATTCTCAGCCACCCTTCTGCATCTGAATACTATCATCTCATTACCCTCCACCTTATGATGCAACTAAGAAAATTGCCAAACTGAATGCCAACTCCTTTCCCCACTGAATAGAATGATCCATCATATCTTCACCACCCTGATTGCTCCAAAGCATGGCAGTTGGGAACTCGTCACTGAGGTTCATAATATCTCTTTTTCTTCTTCCTCAAGTGCAAACAAATCAACTTGCCTGAACTCATGCTTCACCTGATCCGTCAATGCTTCTACAACCCCAGGAGATCAATGCCATATGCTTGCCCGATCACTTCCCTTCTTCTCTTCATTGGGATCCATATTCCTGATAGTGAGCTTGTCACCCTCAAATCTCGCAGTGCCTTTGATCTCACTGCTGCCCATCGGATGGGCTATAAGCTGCTTGATGGGGTTGTCATAAGGGAACTCAAGGGTAAGGAGCAGGCAGCTGATGAAGATGAATCTAATGAAGATGATGCTGATGAAGACTCCCAGTCCGAGCCCATGGATGCTCAGGGAGATGAAGCTGATGTTGCTGTTGACGACCAAGCGCCTGATGAGCCTCTCTTCGAGATTTCATCTCTGCTCAAATGGCACAAATGCAGCTCCAGATGACCACTGGTTTCAACCATCTAAATGCTCGATTGGATCATGTTGATAACAGCTTGGAAGCACTAGTTGACACCCAAGTCCAGCTTCAGATAAGGCTTACCAGGCTCTCCACAGAGCTTCATGAGCTTCGTCAGGCCTCTGCACCACCCAGGCATGACGATGTTTAGAGAGTCTAGGTGTTCACTATCTAGTGAATTGTTCATTTTGGTCAGGGTCTTATCACTGATGTCGTAGTTTGCTTAACGGTCATGTTATCCTCTTCTTTTGCATTTCCTTTTGTCATGTCATGCACAACTTTTGTAACTGTGTGTACTGAATGCTCAATCAATGCAATTCACAGTTCTTTGCCACTTTATATTCATGTGTGCATAACGTGTCTTTTTGGATGTTGCCAAAAGGGGGAGAAACATCAATATGCATAAATTGAACATTTTGTCATCATCAAAAGGGGGAGAATGTTGGGTTTACATGTGTTATGTTTTTGATGATGAAAATACAAATTGATGTTATGTGAATATGAACAACATGATGAAAGTGACAAAGTCAAGCATTGTTTAATTGTCCATTATATCTCACTAACAATGCTCTTAAATGTAGGTGTGAATGTATGCAAAACAATGTACCAAATTCTAGAGCAAAATCTCAAGAAACTCAAGTTAAACAAGTGCCTGTCGACAGATCTGCAAGGCCCTATCGACAGTAAAGCACAGGCAACTCAGAACTGACTTCAAGACAGGTGTACCTGTCGACAGACCCAGATAGCTTGTCGACAGATATACACAGGAACTGATTCCCAGAAGACAAGTGTTCTGGACTGTTAGCAACTGTCGATAGATGCATAGGGTGCTGTCGACAGACGAAGAGAAGACCCTAGTTCCGAGATTGGATATGTTTCCTATATGGGTGTTTCCTTCTACCACGTCTCTCCTAACATGGACACCCTTATATAAGAACATAAGAAGGTATATTCGCAGAGAGAGAAGCCACTATACCAAACCCTAATCAAAAACCAAGAGAGAGCTTCTCCCTGCTGCTTTGCTTCAACCTGCCGTCCAAGGAAAGAAAATCCATCTTCCGAACGGAGTTGAAGCTGGTTCGTCCGTGATTCAGGCTTCTCCATCATCTAGTACTTGTCAAGACGAAGCTTGGAGTTCTTCTGGATGACCACCACGAAGAGTTCTATCTCAGGATTTGATTCTACAACTCTGAACTCTTCTCTGTTTCTACTTTTCATACTCTGTGTGTGTGGTTGGGGTCAAGCGTCTCTTGTGCTTGATCTGCGTGCGTGGTGTTGTTCTGATTGCTTGTTTGCATCAGAAAACGGGGTGTGTGTGTTGTAGTTGTTGAACTAGCTCATAAGCAGCCCTTCTGTATGTTTGTGTGGACGGTGGACGTAGGATACACAAGTTGTGTACTCCGAACCACCTTAAATCTTCGTGTCCTGTGGTTTGCACGTCTTTACGGTAGATGATTGGTAGGCACGTTGGTTCTACACATGCTAGATAGGTTGTTCATGTTTTATTTACAACAAGCACACACATAGTAATTTGAATTCAAGTTAAATCTATTTGAGATTTCAACAAGTCTGTGTTTCCATCGAAAGAAGCAATAGTGGTTCTAGTTTACAGTAATCTATTCAATCACCCTTCTAGATTACCATATTATATAATTCCGCACATCTTTCAAACACACAACCCTTCCAAGCATGAGTCAAACATCAAGAAACCATCCAAACGAACACATGGTTCCACAAGGAGACAATGTACAACCTAGCATGGCTTCTAGGCTTGGAGAAGGAGGATTGAGCCCTAGCATGCCAGAACTAGGTGGAGGGTGAGGAGTCCCTACCTCAATACGAAGATCCACCCAATTAGGGCCTTCTCGTAGGCTAACCCCTCCTCCTCCGAGCTCCAACACCCTTGAAGACGCCGCCCATGAGTCGAGCAGGACCTTCACTTGCTGGGGACGAGGATGATCACCATGAAAACGCCACAGAGAGATGGAGGAAGAACAAGTGAGAAGGAGGATCACAACACAGGTGAAAGCATGCAAAAATATCACAACCCTTACCTAAACAAGCCACCCAATTCCCCTCCTTCCAAGCTCACTATGGAGCACCCACAGTGGAAAGATCGCCAGAGGGGAGGAACACAGACAAAGGGGCGAAATGGGGCTGTGCTCTCGGGCTTGGGCACTTAAACATAGATGATAAGAACATGACGGACCTAGTTGTCGCGTTAGCAAAGCTAACGCGACACCCTCCACATGATCTGGAAATGCCTGCGCCCCTGACGGTCAAAGCCACCGCATGGCATGCATGCAACTCTGACATCTGATCGTGATGGACCAGTATGTTGTGTTCGTGCATGCATGATGACACGTGTCTCCACCCTCCAGACAGCTAAAAGACAAAACAATAGTCTGCTGTCAGAGCCCTGTCGCGATAGGGGCAGCCGACACGTTCTCATTCAGAACGCGACGATCACCTACGTCACATTCAGAAGGCGACGAGTCGACATGTCGCGTCCACAGCTGAGAGAGCTGACCCTCAAAGGGGACAGGGATGTTACAATCTAACTAACAAAAAAAACAATTTTCATCCTCGAAATTAAGGGTGAAACTAGGGGAAAAGAGGTAAACAAAGTACCTGTCACTCGAACAAGTAGGGAACTGCTCCCGCATCTCGTCTCACGCTCCCAAATGGCCTCGCCATCGGTGCGGTGCTCCAAACCACCTTGACGATGGGATCTACCTCATGCGAAGCTGCTGCACCCTGCGGTCCACCACGCTGACTTGGTATTCTGGCACGGACAGGTCTAGAGCGACCTCTAGCTGAGAGTAGTTGAGTACGTGCGACAGATCTGGCATGTACTTCCTCAGCTGCGACACGTGGAAGCCGTCGTGGACACCTGCCTACTCAGACAGAAGAGCCAACCTGTAAGTGACCTTACCAACTCGCTCTAGGATGGGAAAGGGGCCAACAACCTCGGGCTGAGCTTGCCCTTCTTCCAAAACCTGAGAACGCCCTTGGTGGGCGAGATCCGAAGAAACACACTATCACCGGCCTCGAACTGAAGTGGCCTCTTGCGGACATTGGCGTAGCTCTTCTATTTCCTCTGCGCTGTCTACACCTCTGTCTGATCAGCCTCATGGTGTCTGCGCACTACTGCACCAATTTTGGACTCAGCAACTGCCTCTTGCCAACCTGTGCCAGTGCAACGGTGTCCTGCACGGTCGACCATACAGAGCCTTGTAAGGCGCCATCCCGATGCTGGAGTGAAAGCTATTATTATACGAAAACTCCACCATGGGAAGGTGCGACTCCCACGTGCCAACCCAGTCTAGGCATCACGCTCTCAACAAGTCCTCGAGGGTCTGTATGGTCCTCTCCGACTACCCGTCTGTCTGTGGATGGTAGGCGGAACTCAACCTCAACTCGGTGCCAAGTGCACGCTGAAAGCTGCGCCAGAAATGAGAAGTGAACCTCGGATCTCTATCTGAGACAATAGAGACCGGGGTTCCGTGCAAAGGCACCACTCTGTCCATAAACAACCGAGCAAGTCTGTCCACTGACCACACTGCTCTGACTGGTAGGAAGTGAGCTATCTTCGTCAGCCTGTCGACGATGACCCAAACGCTGTCGTGCCCCTGTGAAGTGCGAGGTAAGCCAGAAACAAAGTCCATGGTGATGTGCTCCCACTTCCACACAGGAATGGGAAGCGACTGCAACTCACCACCAGGACGCTGGTGCTCTGCCTTCACCTATTGACAGGTAAGGCAGTGCAAAACAAACTCAGTGATATCTCTCTTCATCCCAGGCCACCAAAAGAGCACCCTCAAGTCGTGGTACATCTTTGTGGAGCCAGGATGAATAGAGTATGGCGACCTGTACACCTCAGCCAGTACCTCCTCCCTGATGTCCTCTGGAACATAGAGTCTATCCAAGAACCGAACCTTGCTGTCCTCGTCCAACACCACGTCGGGCAACTACAACACGTTTGCCAAGTCTGCGTCTGCACTCTGTGGCTCGATCACCTGCTGATAACATAGGGCGAACTGTCATGCTGGCCAACACTGCCCTCTCCCTGAGGCTCGATGGCGTGAACACGCCCTGAGTGGCGTCCTCCAGGAGTCTCCAGTGTCTAACCACAAAGAACTCAAGTGGGCTCTCCTACTCAAAGCATCTACTACGACATTAGCCTTTCCCGGGTGATAGGAAGGGTAAAGTCATAATCCTTCAAGTACTCGAGCCACCTGCGCTGCCTGAGGTTCAGATCTCTCTGTGTGAAGACATACTGCAAGATCTGATGATCTGTGAAAACCTCGAACACCTCACCGTACAAGTAGTGCCTCCGCAACCTCAAGGCAACACGACTGCTACAAGCTCCAAGTCGTGTGTCGGGTAGTGCTGCTCATGCTTCTTCAGCTGACGAGAAGCATAAGCAACTACTCGACTGTACTACATCAGCACTGCTTCTAGACCAGTCCCAGAAGCTTCAGTGTAGACAACAAAGTCGCCGCTTCCAGAAGGTACAACAGGATCGGAGCTGAAGTCAGCCGGCTCTTCAGCTCCTGAAAACTGCACTCGCACTCTGCTGTCCAAACAAAAACCTGGTCTCCTGCCTGGTCAACCGGGTCAAAGGCTCTGCAACTCTGGCGAAGTCCTGCACGAACCTCCTGTAGTAGCCTACCACCCCCAGAAAATTGTGCACCTCTACAACTGTAGTGGGCTGGCCCCAAAAACCACGACCTCAACCTTGGCGGGATCCACTGCCACACCTGCACCAGAAACAACGTGACCGAGGAACTGCACCTCGTTTAGCCAAAATTAACACTTTCTAAATTTGGCATAAAGTGGTGACTCCTCAAATCTTGCAACACTAGCCTCAAGTGAAACTTGTGCTCCTCTGCCGTCGCTGAGTACACCAAGATGTCGTCGACGAACACCACCACGAACCTGTCAAGGTACTCTCGAAACACACTGTGCATCAGCTCCATGAACGCTGAAGTCGACTTGGTAGTAACCCGACCTCAAGTCGATCTTCGAGAACACTGAAGCTGACTGCAACTGGTCGAACAAGTCATCGATCCTGGCAAAGGATACTTTTTCTTCACGGTCACCTGATTCAGCTGTCGATAATCAATACACATCCTGAGGCTGCCATCTTTCTTTCTCACAAACAAAACAGGCTCTCCCTACGGTGAACGGCTAGGACGAATGAAGCCCAACGCAAGCAACTCCTCTAGTTGGTGCTTCAACTCCCGCAGCTCCGCTGATGCCATCCGGTACGGTGCCTTGGATGCAGGCATCATCCCCGAAAGCAACTCAATGGAGAAATCTACCTCCCGCTCTGGTGGCAAGCCAGGTAGATCCTCCAGAAACACGTCAGCGAACTCGCAAATAACAGGCACATTTGAAACAGATATCTCACCAGAATCCGAGACACACATGGAAGCCAAGAAAGCAACACCACCGTCTCGGATAAGATGTCGAGCTATTAAAAAAGAGACAAAGAGTCGGAGGGTAGGCCAGGTACCTCAGAAGCAAAGCACAGGTGCTCCAGGTATCTCGAACCTCACGGTCTTCTGCTGATAATCTACTAGTGCAGAGTGTGCCTCTAACCAGTCCATGTCAAGGATGGCATCAAAGTCGTGGAGCTGCAAGGCAAACATTCTGGTTGGTAGCTGGTGGCCCTGTACCTCGATGGTGACACCCTCTAGGTAGCCCAGAGTATGCACAAAGTCACCCGTCGGCAGCTCAATAGCTAGGTCACAGGCCCACTCCGGAGCAAACTCAGACAAAGTAGCAAAGACCTCCTCAGAAGCAAAAAGTGCGTGGCACCTGGATCAATCAAAACTCTAGAACCCTACCAACAATAGGAACCGTACTGACGACCAGATTAGAGGCCTCCGCTGTTGGGGATCGGATCGGCAGCCCTCTCACACACGACTCACACGTAGAGATCAGAGGAGAGATTAAAGAAAAGAGAAGAAGAAGAACACAAGAACACCATATTTACGTGGTTCGGAGGCAATGCCTTCCTACGTCCACGGCCACAGTAGCGAATCCACTAATATGTCAGAAGAATCATAGTACAAGGAGAATCCGCTCCACATTATATACTGGGAGGTTAGGGTGCCATATCGAGAGTTACGAGGATAAAAATGCCCTTAACACAGAAACGTGAAGTTGTCTGTCTTGGGGTGTGTCAACCTGACTCATGGGTGTGTCGACCTGACTCATGGGTGTGTCGACACACCTCAACCTGTGTCGACCTAAGGTTGACAGTGCATCGACACAGTCTCTTCTGTAAACCAAATTAGCTTCCGGAACCGATCCACATTTGAAAGTTCAGGCTCCACACTCTAACATCCGTCTCCTCTCTGGTGATGTTCATCACCTGACCGCATCCACGTCCTCGCTGAGGCTACTGCTGCGGGTTCTGCTGCGGCTGCTGGAACTGACCCTAGTGCAGCTACTGGCGCTACGCCGGCTGGTGTGGAGGAAACTCTGCCTGAGGTGCCTGCTGCTGCTGCTGCCTCAACAACGGACACTCTCGCCTGTAGTGACCTGGCTTCTCGCAGTGGAAACAACCTGTGCCCTGCTGGCCCTGCTCTGCTCCCTGCTGTACGGACTGCTCCACTGGCTGCTCCGGCTGACATTGCTGCTACTATGGCTGCCTGTACTGACGCCTGCCTCCACAAATGAACAGTTTCTTCAACTTTGTGGTCAGGCTAGCACCGCCTGTCCCCGAAGAAGAAGAAGGGGAAACACTCCCCGACTACCCGAGGGGCACTGGTGTAACACCCCGAAAATTTTATTCCTAGAAAAATGTGAATAATTTGATGATTAAACATAACTATTATATGAGATGTAATTAGTCTTAATTTAGGACTTATTAGAGATAATAAATGATATTTCAAGTGTCGTACTTAGCGGTGCGTGCTCCGACAGGGCGACACCGGAAAACTGTAACGAAAATAAAATTCGAGAACACCATAATTCTTAGAAAAATATGGTGATATCAGAAATATAAATATCCGAAATTGTTGACATACGGATTTTGAGATTAAGCCGACACAACTATTTTCCAGGGGATTTTTCACCCAGTGGAAAATAAATTCTAAAAATTAAACTAAAATCACCATAATTTGTAAAACCATTACATTAGTCTATGGTTGAATTTTTAATACAAACAGATCTCGTTTGAATACATTTATATAGTGATTATTGGGCCTGCCGAATTATGGGCCATTTACGGTGGTCATTTTCTGGGTAATTTTATTTGCCTACGTGTTAGGGGCTGTGTGAGCCACCTTACCTGGGTGTGAGGCCTACATGTTTGCCCCATAGGTGTAAGCTTTGAAAAGCTTGCATGTGAGACGTGTTGCTATAGGAAACAAAATGGTATTATCGCAACACCTGGGCGGCCAACGTGCCTTGGTGCATGGAGCGCTTGGGAGCTTATAAAAGCCCTTCACCAGCCAATGTTCCAGTCCTTCTCTCTTCCACCTCTGCTACTCCTTGCTTTGGTTTCTCTTTTGCTTGTGCTCCTGCTATTGTGGTTGGGCTATTGCCGTTGGAGCTACTTTCTTCTTCTACTGTTACTGTTGCTGTGCATACTCCTTACTGCTAGAGTTGCAGCCGTGGGAATGCGTTGCTCCTTCCACCTTGAAGTAACTGTTGATACAACTCTGTGGGAACTCTTCTCTTTCTGGGTGTGGATTCATTCGTCAAGAACAAATGAAGGTTTATCTTGTTAGTTAGGTAGGATTCTCTTCCTTTCTCTCCTCTTTTCTAAATCCTTGACTCCCACCTTTGTTAAAGAGGTCATGATCACCTACTTACTTGTTTTAAACTTATGAATTCTCTTTTGAACTGTGTATCCATCCCTTATAGTCATGTTCTAGTTGGGTGTCTGTAGGATTCAATCCTCTTTCCTTCTTCTCTGACTCTTGTTCTTGAACTAGCCATCAAATTTATGGTTTTAATGTTCAAACTCTTGTTTTGGTTCAATGAATGCCTTCAGTACCATTTTTTCAAGATCATGTAGGATTCATCTCCCTCTGGTTCAGTTCTATCCTCCACACATGACAAGGAATTCTTGATAAATAGACAAGTTGCTATTCCTGTAGTTCTTTTGTTTTTCTTCCAGTTTTGATACACTTATTCTTGTTGGGAGAAGAACAATCTTGTTCTACTCTAAAAACTGATTCCTATCTTCTTCTCCCATCCTTGATCTTTATACATAATAGTAGAGCTTGTTGGAAGTCACAATACCTTTAGAACAGTGTGATTATTTCTGTTCAGATGCTCGATACTTCATGCCTTGATTTAGATCCATGAAATTCTTTGAGATTTAGTGTCAACCTTGTAGGAATCTTCCAACAAATCATTGCTATCAAGGTTATACTTTCAGCACTACACTATATTTAATTTCTAGCTAGACAAGTTTGAATTGCAAACCTCCTGTTTCATCTCGCTTGTTTAGCTTATAAACCACCGTGAGATCTACAATTAGACTCTTCTATTTGATATAAATCATGCCTTAATTCATAAGTTCCATCTAGCTAGACAAGTTTAATTTCTAGCTAGACAAGTTTGAATTGCAAACCTCCTGTTTCATCTCGCTTGTTTAGCTTATAAACAACTGTGAGATCTACAATTAGACTCTTCTATTTGATATAAATCATGCCTTAATTCATAAGTCCATGGTTAGAGTTTTTAGAGTGAATACAAAGTCACTTATGAGAGAAGAACTGGCGGCTGTCGACAGACAACTCATAGCTGTTGACAGACCAGTCTTCCAGAACTTCAAAATAACTAGGACTATTGCTAGCTGTCGACAACCATCTTATAGCCGTCGACAGGTAGACACAGAACCAGAAAACTGAGCTCTGGCTGTTGCTATCTATCGACAGCCACTTCCTGGCTGTCGACACCCACTGTCCTAACTTGTATTTCAGCAATCTTTCATGTAAGAACTCTTGTTAAAACTTCATCCTAATAGCCTAGCAAGCTACCCCCTTATTTACCTTGGTAAATACTGTCCTATTACTGCAAAGTTTACCTACATTGTGTGCCTCACTCATCCTTGGATAATTCAAGAAGTTATCAACTACGTATGATACCCCGTTGATTCTATTCTCCTATATTCGGTAACTGAGTTCATAAAACCTGACAACCTAAGAGTTCAAATGCTTGAACACCTTGTGAGATGTGATTAACTGATAATGACATTTATTGGGTCCTTGGACCCCACCTGACTGAAATGCCTGTGTAAATAGGGCTGGTTCAGTCCTAGGAGGAGCACCCGAATTTGTCAGTGGCCGCGCGGGGGCAATGAGGACAACGAGATGTTTGGCATTGCATCAATTACTGTTTGATTATGGTCATCATAATTCCTATTCTGTATAACTGTTAAATGAGCCAGTTTTGAGTTATATACCTGAGCATGCCTTGTGTTTCATTATCACCGTTTCAAGCTTACTGTCCTGACATTTAATTGTGCCTCTTTGTTATCCGTTCTACCATTGTCTTGGCTATCAAGTATTCACCCTTTGAATTAAGGATTTGAGTCCTACTGGGCTAGTTAGCTCATCAAATCCTATTTTTTTCAGGTTATCTACACTTTTAGAAGGCAGGACATCGGGATTTGAGGGCTGAGAGATCAACCTTTACGGCGTTTAAGTTTGAATTGTAAATGGAGAGTCATGTATTACCTGTAGAATGTCAACGAATAATTATTTTTATTTAGTAAAGTCCCGAGCAATTTACTGCTCAATTAGTTTAAAGTTTACTCTTGACTCCTCATGCGTTCACGTTTCGACATTTATAGTTATATTAAATGACAGGACGTGATAGCTGGTAAGGAGAAGACCTCCGTGAGCCTCCACTCTGCTGCAGCTGAAACTGACACTCTCGCTCCAAGGCGGTGGCTCTCACCACTGCTACCATCAAGGAGTCACAGAGGTGACCAGCCATCGCCCACCTCAATTCGAGCGTAATCCGCTAATGAACCGCTCGTTATGAGCCTGCTCACTAGCGGCCACGTGGGGGACGTGTCGAAGTAGTTGCACGAACCTCTGGTGGTACTGTGCTATGGTCAAGTCTCCCAGCACCAACTCATGGAACTGGTCCCTCCTCTCACGGCAAGCGTAGTCGGGGAAGAACTCGCCGTGAAAGGCCACTAGGAACTCCTGCCAAGTGATCTGGTTCAGCCTCCTGCTCTGAAAACTGGTCTGCCTCACTGTCCTCCACCACTCGTGGGCAGACCCCTTCAGCTGATATACTGCCAACTTGACCTGATCCAGCTATGCACAGTCCATGGTCTCGAAGGTGCGCTCGAGCTCATGGATCCAACTCTCTGCCCTGTCTGGATCACGGTCACCAGAAAACGTCGGAGGCCGAAGATGAAGAAACCTCTCCAGAAGCACCGTGCGGTCCTCAGGTGCTGCCGCTGCAACTAGAGTCTGCTGCAGTACCACTGGTGGTACCTCTGGCTGAACTGGTGCTGCCTGTGGGGTCGGTGGTGGCTTCTCCTCTGCTGCCATCTCTGCGAACTGCTGACCTCCTTCCGGCATCTGCTGGTACGGCTGGTACTGCTGGTACTGCCAAGGACCGTAGAACATAGCTCTCCACCATTGCTCCATGACGGCCGGCGGGGGCGGGGGCTGAAACCACTGCAGCTGCTGCTGCTGCTGCCCTCCCTGCGGAAACGGAACGCCCTGCAGCAACGGGTCCCCAGGCTGCTCGAACTGCTGGGGCTGAGCATCAATTAGCACTTGCTCGGCTGCAACCGACCCATCCGACTCAAACTCCTGATGTTCCTCTAGCTCACGAGCCTGCTTGCGAGTGTGTGGAGGCATGTTTTGCAAAATAGCCACACTAATAAGTTAGCAGATAAAACTCCGGCGGCTAGTAGTGTTACTTGTACTTCCTAAGGGACTTTACATTATTACTTATTTCCATTACAAGTCCTAATAGACCCCTTTCTCTGATACCACTGTAATGTCTCCGAAGCCCGAACCCTCAGTTCCCACCAAGAATCTGAACATCGGCACCGCTGCCCACTGGTTCGGAGACCCGGAAGGGCTAACGGATCAGTCTAACAAGATATGTAATATAGATAAATAACAATAAACGCACTAAAATGTACGACAGGTGACAGAAAAGAGTCCAACACTGAGTAACAGTCTGGTACAGTCCCAAAGTAAATAAAGTACAAGTGCTAAAATAAAGGGAAAGAACACGTCCCTTAGAGGCATACCTTGAGGGTGAAGTACACAAACTGGGGAACACTGCTCACTGGGGATGCCATCTACTACGGCCCGGTCTCCTCAGTCCACCGCGGAGGGAGCTGCTGTGAAGTCTCACCTGTAAAAGAGGGCATGAGCTTCACGAAGAAACCCAGTAGGGACCACCAATCTCCCACTAGTTCTAACAGCAGAAGTAGAACTAAGTGCAGTAAATAAACAAAGCAGTAAATTCTATTCTACTAAACAGAGTCAAGTGCGGAAGTGTGAAAGAAACTACACGGTCGTTGGTCTAGGCTACACGTCGGGACCAGAAAACCGTGTAAAAATACGGCACCAGAAGAAACCCAAGGCTGTAACACAGACAGCTAAACACTGCCTGGGCAAACACACTAGCTACAGTACGCTACACTAGTCAGCCGGTCAGGTGCGCTACACGCCTTACCCTCCACCAATGGTCCATGTCTAACACCTCCCGTCGGAGTGAGACGCGGAACTAAAGAACCACAACTGCTGTAGTCTGTCCGGACTACGGTCCCACGCCTAGCCCCTCTAAATGGTTCCGGGATCACGTAGAGTGAGGCAGTGAGAAAAGGACTAGCTGATCTGCGCCGCACGAGCTACCAACTACCATGGCGTCCCTGACTCAGTTAAGAGAGCTCTACAAATGACTCTACACCGCTGTCTCCACCATTTTCCTCTCTGCTACCAGAGTCCGTGACTCGAGCAAAACCCGCCGCCCGGAGAACTCCCTCTAACAGGCGCACGAGGACTGGGGGTCCCAGGTAACGGTAACAACCTGTCTCGTGGACAAGCCCTCAAGTGCCTAGCACCGGGCGAAGAGACTAGAGTAGCACTACACTAGGAACAACACAGGTGCCAAGAAAACCGAATCGCAGATGATGCGGAATGTCAATACCTAGCATGCCAGAACTAGGTGGAGGGTGAGGAGTCCCTACCTCAATATGAAGATCCACCCAATTAGGGCCTTCTCGTAGGCTAGCACCCCTCCTCCTCCGAGCTCCAATGCCCTTGAAGACGCTGTCCACGAGTCGAGAACGACCTTCACTTGCCGGGGATGAGGATGATCACCATGAAAACGCCATAGAGAGACAGAGGAAGAACAAGTGAGAAGGAGGATCACAACACAGGTGAAAAGAATGCAAACAAATCACAACCCTTACCTAAACAAGCAACCAATTCCCCTCCTTCCAAGCTCACTACGGAGCACCCATAGTGGAAAGATCACTGGAGGGGAGGAACACAGACAAAGGGGCGAAATGGGGATGTGCTCTCGGGCTTGGGCACTTAAACATAGATGATAAGAATGCGACGGACCTGGTCATCACGTTAGCAAAGCTAACGCGACACCCACTTACGTCGCGATCTGGAAAACGCCTGCAACCTGACGGTCAAAGCCACCGCGTGGCATGCATGCAACTCTGACATTTGATCGCGACGGACCGTATGTCACGTTCATGCATGCATGACGACACATGTCTCCACCATCCAGACAGCTAAAAGACAAAACAATAGTCTGCTGTCAGAGCCCTGTCGCGACAGGGGCGGCCGGCGCGTTCTCATTCAGAACACGACGGTCACCTACGTCGCCTTCCAGAGAAGGTGACGGGTCGACATGTCGTGTCCACAGCCGAGAGAGTTGACCCTAAAAGGGGACAGGGATGTTACAACCTTGCCCCCTGCCCTTCCGCCGAGCAGCTAGAGGTGCTTCTACAGTACCAAGGGGAAGCACGGAATGCTGTAGTGAGGGTAGAAAAAGTTTCCTCTTTGGAAGAGGAGAGCCCCAATGTCGACGTCAATGAGTTTGTGTGTGGCATTGTGTGGTCGGTGGAGATACTCCGGAAGCTGGCCTCGTGGGCGTAGCTTTAACATCATCTGGGATTATGAGATTACGACTTCAACAAACCGTAAGGAGCGGAGTCATCGCCGTGAAGTCGAGCAGCATAAGAAGATTGACGACCTTCGTGTTGTACTGAAGGCTTCCGAGTTGAAGCTTGCTGCTACTGAAGCCGATAATGCTGCCCTTGCCGGAGTACTCCATGAAGACAAGGCCCGAGGAATTGCCAAATACAAGGCCGGGCCATAGTTCCAGAAGGATCCCGAGCAGTACGATGTGGCATGCTACGAGGTTGGCCTCGATGTTGGTGACCTCTGAGGTCGTTAACGAGGTTCAGTGGAGTATGCCCGTGAAGCCTTTGAAACCACTCTTCAGGAGTGTCGTCGGCGGACTCGAGACCCTCGTCCTAAGGGAGTTAGCTTTGTGAGCTTTTGTGCGGGGTGAATGCCTTCCGATGCCGAGGACGGTCCTTCCACAGTCAACTAAGACCCTTAGGCTTCTTTTACCTTCTTTTTGTTTTGTTTTGTTAGTTGCCCTTCTGGGTTGTGTACAAACTTTTGTCGATGAATGATAAAAAGATGGTGTTTTCCTTTTTAAATTCTCTTTCTTTGCATGCCAGGTTTTCCTTTAACTGAGTCAGAGTTCGCTGAGGTGTTTAGGGATTTTAGGTACCCGCGCAGTCTTCTGAGCTGAAGAGCTTGGAAGAAGCCCTAGGTTGTACTAAACACCCTTGCCTTCCTCACTCGTAGGAAAGAAGAGAATGGAGAAAAAAGCTAACTGATTCTTCTGATGAAGAAGATACAAGAGGCCCTTCTTATGAATAATAGGCCTTTAGGTTTGAAATGTGCTAGGTTTTGGGTATGGCCTCGCCGCTAAGGGTAGACAGCTTGTAGGAACCTTTATCAAAAACCTGGACGACCTTATAAGATCCTTCCCATTTTGGGGCAAGCTTGTCGGTTGCTCTTCGGGGATCCGAAGCCGAGCAACGATGCAATACTAGGCCACCTTCGAAGAAGCACCGTTCGCAAACTCGGGCATTGTAATATTGTGCAAGTCTTTATTGATAGGAGACCAACCTTATACTTGCGTCATTTTGCCATTCACCGAGCATGTCAAAGTTTTCCCTTAGTTGGCTGCTTCGTCGAAGTGATTTGTGTTGGGATCGGATAGGTGACTTTAACAAATTAACTAAGAATGTGTGTGTACGATAGCGGAATTAAAATGAGTAATACACACAATTCGATCAGATCCAAGAGTGGTGTGAGTATAGTGAATATAGACAGCAAACCACACCCAAACCACTGTGCACAGAAGATTTTTAAGGTGGTTTGGAGAACACAACTTGTGTTGTAACGACCCTCCTCATACCGGTACGATTATACCAATCCCCGTCGGTATAAAGAGCTTCGTCACAGTGGGATAAAATCCAACACTAGCCGATAGGTTGAAAAGTACGTGGATAGAATTTATTACAGTGGAAATAAAATAAATAACTCAACTTTAATCCATCACCATCACACATTCCACAGTCTATATAGCGAAATAAAATGACAATGTCCACATTATTACATGATAAAAGAACTACATTGTCCAATATTGTCCATACAATTAACTTTATTCATACTATGCAAAAGGGAAAAATACAACTACTAAGCAAACTCCACAACTACTCCTCACTCTTGAGGATGCTCCTTGCAATGCCTCCCTCTGGTACGGAATACCTGTCAACCTGTATGCCGAAGTAAGAGTGAGTCGAAAGACTCAGCAAGCAAACCAAAGTCTTAACCTTAAACACATCACATTCATATTAAGCAATCAAACAATAACAAAATACATACTATCATTTAACTACAACAATTTACATGGTACATACTCTTAACTAGTAACACATATTTAAATCACCTAGACATGCTTTAGACTATCACGTGTTTATTCTAAATCATGGATACTAACATACACTTGTACGTATTTTCTACACCTAACATGTAGCATGAATCATCCATCCAAACACTAATCCACTTCATGATACATTTCTACAAACTAGAACATAGAATTAAGCATAAAGAAATGTACAACCTAGCATGATGACTATTCACTTTTCATATTTAATTACACATTTTACTTGTTGTTTTAATGTAAATAAATTTCATTACACATGGTTTCACATTTATTAGCATGAATTGAAGAATTAAAACATAGTCAAGTTGGTTGGCAACAATAAGCACTTAAACATGGAACTTTACGCTAAGTAAACATCACATCTAGTATGGAACCTAAGCATTTTTTCATGCATTTATCACATTCATAACTATACTTTACTTGCTGTTTTGTCATGAATTAAACTCAATTACATGGAATTAGATTTGTTCACACACAATCTCATTCATTTAGAAATTCCACATGTTCAATTTTCATATTGCATAAAAGACATGATTGCATATGTTTATTCACATGCACATTTACATGAAGAACAATAAACTACATGACATGATGCTAAACATGGTATTGCAATTGAGGTAATTAAAACATGAAATCATGAACATATTGCATTAATACATTGGTTTTCACATACAAGCACACTCTCATTAACATTAACTCTCCCTTACATATCTTTTCACATATTCTTCATGTCATTTACTCGTTTATTTTCACTTATCACATAACATATCATTTGCACTCATCACGTGCCACATTCACATATCATCTTACACTTTACTCATATTCCATCGCTTAAAATGCCATGACACATAGTCCTAACCACCTACTAGAGGACGCAAACCAATATCTCATAACTCATAACTCATCTCATAGCACAACTCATCGCATCGCATAACACATAGCTCATAATCACATAACTCATAATCACATACTCACCACCTAGGCAATGTAGTGGTGGATCTTGGTAACTGCGCAGATCGGGAGAAGCAATCTCCACCTTATCCAGTGGTACTTGTCCACCTCCAGGTTTTTCCTAATGCCCTTAAGTCATACTTTTCTCAATGTAGAGCCTCCCATAGGGACTTTTCTATGGTACAACTCTCGAAGCCTCTAGGGTAGCAGTGTCAATCTCGGCCCAATTATTACACTTTTACTTTATCACATTTTCTTTCATTATTCACACACTTCATATAACTATTTACTCACATTACATGTAGTATGGGTCAATTCACATATCTCAGTTAACCTAATATGATACTACTGTTTTCAGAAGTACAACAACTAATATTACCATTCTAAACATGCGGTTAATTTCTGAATAACACAAGTTTAGATTTTTAACATATCCAACATGAATAATTCCCGTGATTTAACAATAATTGCACTTTCTGTCATCAAATCAGTTCCAAATTTTTATCAAGGTTACTAATAGTAAACATATCACATATACAATTTTCCAAATTTTTCTAACAGTAAACATAATTTCCACAATTAAATCTAGATTTTAGGCATATTTATTGAAATATCATTAGACATGGTACATATGAGCATGGTTGGGTACTAATAGTTCAGAAGCTTAATATCAGACCTCATGCTATCATGTAAAAATTATGAAATCAAATTCACAACAAAATCTATTTATGCAAGATTTTAACATGCTCATATCATGCTCATAAGTCAGTCACTGAATTTTAATAATTAACACAGTTCACAGAAAATTAGGGCAACCTCATGATATGACCTACTGACTGTATACAACCACCCATAAAAATTACAGTATATACCTATGTCCAGAAATCATTTAAACATCGTAAGAATATCAAACAGTTCATTTTCAGAATACTAAGAAGTAGACGTCAAGGGATGCGACCGTTTACCTTCAACTGCAGCATCCCTTGCCGCCAACTGAAGAACTTGACTACAGCAGATGCTGCCGCCAACTTCCTCCCAACAGCACACACAGACAGCACTCAATACAAAGGGGAATTTGGGGTTCCAAGACTCGAGGAAAAATCCGTAGAAATACCTCGGACTTAGGGGACATGTATAAGCTTAAGATCTAGGGTTTACTTGCCTCTAAAAAAAATCTACGAAGATCAAGAATTGCCGGTGAAGCCCTCCTCGGCCTTGCCAAGAAGGTGCTCAAAAACTCCTTAATTCGGTCCTTCAGCTGATGGGGTTTGATGCTCGGGGTTGGGGATGCCTCCTTGATGGTTGGGCTGCCCTCCAGTCGGTGTAGATCTCCAGGAATCTTCTTCAGTCGCCGGATCCAAGCCTTGGAAGATTAGCTTTTCTCACAGGGAGTTCTAGGGTTTCACAACCACCAAAAGAGACTTGGCACGACCAGAAGATGTGCTTTTATAGAGTTAAACGGGTTGGGTACGCTTTAGGGTAGGTTCCCTACGCATTAGGATGGGTTTTCTATATTGGGCCAAAACGCGAGCATTAACAAATCTGGAACCGTTACACATGAGGATATTGACGTCAACATCGGTTGTAGTCAACTGCACAATTGACGTCAAGGGTCTAGCCGTCAACAGGCTGTTGGCGTCCAGGGGTGGCCGCCAACATGGCCTTGGCGTCCAGGGATGTGGACGCTAATCAGAGGCCTGGAAGTTGGCGTCCAGGTCTTGGCCGCCAACTGCACAGTGCAGTCAAAACCCTGCCAAACCCTAAAATAAGGGCATAAATACATTAAAACAATTTAGTATATGTAAAAATAATTACATATATCCTTACCACATAAAGTACATGCATTACATAATATTTATTTAAATATAACTTACACTAATCTTAATTAAGGATAATATGCATAACATACATACATGCATATATACTTACACACTACATGATTACATACAACATGCATGAACCTATAAATGAAGTGTGTTCATCATTAGTTAAATAATACATGCACTTTATTATTTAAGTATCCTACACATCATAAATAATTTAACATGCTTAAAGTAGATGAATATCATTTAAACAAGATTAACATGTATATGTATACATATACACACCATGGTTACCTACAACATGCATAAAATAATTAATACAATAGGCACATCAATAATTAAATAATTCATACACATTTAAATATATATTACATGCACGGAAATAAACTTACACTTGCTTACAAGATGTATGATAATAACCTCTTACTATATGTACAACACATACAATATGCATGGGATTTATTACATACATTAATAGCTAGATAATACATGCACACTTATATATATTTATACGTGTACGAAAATAACTCTCATGTACTTACTTGGTATATAGCAATACTTACCTATCACATGCACAATGTTATTTTAAGTACTATTCATACACTATAGATAATTTAATGTACATAAAATTTGATAGATAGATATCACATGCATAAGATAACATACCTATATACATATGTACTTCATATATTACACACAATATCCATGGAATAAGTAGTATAATATGCACTTTAATAATTTAGATAGTAATATATGCACGGTATCTTCAAGATGAAATATGCAATAAGTTAACAATGAATAATCTATACAATGATATTTAATTCTTGCATGCACACGCTTGAATTGACATATGTATAAATACATACACACACATATACAACATAGTTATGTACATTATGCATGAAATAGATAAGTACAACATGTGCATCAGTAATAGATTAAACATGCACAATATTACTTAAGCATTATATGCCTATGATTTTAGTATACACAATATACACAAAATTAGGTAATTGCCTATTCTCATATAAAATATCATATATATATATATATATGTATATATACATGCATGTGTTCATGAGAAGTATAGAAATTGTAATATGCACATTTGAATACACATGCTATACACACAACAAGTAAATACACACGCACAGTATAAAAAGAATGAAATTCGGGGTATCACACTCTCCCCCCTCTTGAAAAAGATCTTCATCCTCGAAGATCGAATCGAGTACCTGTGGTGACGTCGCCGAGGTCATCTCCGGCTAATCCTTGCTACTTTATTGCTGTTGATGAAACATCTCGTGGAATGAACTTCGTCTTCAGGTTCGGACACTCTCTAATCCGATGACTTTGCTGCCACACTTGAGGCATCTTCCTTCCTTTCTCCAACATGCATTCCCGCCATGATGCTTCCCGCAATGAATGCACTCGGGCTTCTCGCTGCCTGATGCCACAGTTGATTGTTAACCTTCCTTGAGTTTCTTCATTTTCCTATCTTGCCTTTGAAATAGTTTTGGTACTCCCTCCTTCTGAGCGTCCTTTTCTCCTTGATTTGATTCCACTTTATTTTCTTTCCTATTTGCCACGCCAAGAACTTCTTCGAACTACGGGGATCAAGCTCTAGAAGCCTACCTTTCAACGATGGTTTGAGCCCCTTCACGAACTTCTTTATCTTGCGGTTCTGCTCATACCTCCTAGACTGAGTACTATGTCTGCCACATCCAGCCATAGTATGTAAAATAATCAATTTAGTTAGAATCTAGATTACTAAACCTAACTATTTCCTTAACTATCTCCCACTCATTATTAGCAATTTCTACATATATGGACAATTTCCTATAAAAACTTTGCAATATGGTGATGATGATGGTCTATCCATGTACCATGTCAACCTTGGGCTTTGATACCAATCTCTGTAACGACCCTCCTCATACCAGTACGATTATACAATCCCCGTCGATATAAAGAGCATCGTCACAGTGGGATAAAACCCAACACTAGCCGATAGGTTGAAAAGTATATGGATAGAATTTATTATAGCGGAAATAAAATAAATAACTCAACTTTAATCCATCAGCATCACACATTCCACAGTCTATATAGCGAAATAAAATGACAATGTCCACATTATTACATGATAAAAGAACTATATTGTCCAAATATTTTCCATACAATTAACTTTATTCATACTATGCAAAAAGGAAAAATACAACTACTAAGCAAACTCCACAACTACTCCTCACTCTTGAGGATGCTCCTTGCAATGCCTCCCTCTGGTACAGAATACCTGTCAACCTGTACGCCGAAGTAAGAGTGAGTCGAAAGACTCAGCAAGCAAACCAAAGTCTTAACCTTAAACACATCACATTCATATTAAGCTATCAAACAATAACAAAATACATACTATCATTTAACTACAACAATTTACATGGTACATACTCTTAACTAGTAACACATATTTAAATCACCTAGACATGCTTTAGACTATCACGTGTTTATTCTAAATCATGGATACTAACATACACTTGTACATATTTTCTACACCTAACATGTAGCATGAATCATCCATCCAAATATTAATCCATGTCATGATACATTTTTACAAACTAGAACATAGAATTAAGCATAAAGAAATGTACAACCTAGCATGATGACTATTCACTTTTCATATTTAATTACACATTTTACTTGTTGTTTTAATGTAAATAAATTTCATTACACATGGTTTCACATTTATTAGCATGAATTGAAGAATTAAAACATAGTCAAGTTGGTTGGTGTAACACCCCGGAAATTAATTTTTTTTTTAAATTTCAGAAATATAGAGGGATAAAAATAAATAAACGTATTGGAGAGACTTCCAATACCATGTGTTAATAACCTATTAATAAGATTGGGCCAATAGAGCATATTTGGCCCAAGGATATGAATGAACTGGACAAGGAATTACCCAGCAATTCGTGTAGGTAATTATACCATAATTAGAAAGGGCAATTTAGAGTTAAAAGATGGTTGATTAGTCATGTAAGGTAAGCCAAAACCGAACTCAATCTCAATTGGTGGTTTCCTAAACCTTTGCTACCTCTTTTGGGTAAGAGAATCCCAGATTTCCTGGAAACTAGGAAACAGAGCTCGTAGCCCTTTCCTAGTATCGTTAGGACTCTTAACAACATCCTAAAACTATAAGAACTCGTCCCTAAACTCTTGGGGAAGGTTTAACAACGAAGGTTGGGTCGTTTGGAGGCAAGCAAGAACTTCTGAGGAGCAGGAGAAAGGCTGGGAGTCCGTAGCTTCATCCCCTGCATCTTCTGTTGCATCCAGAACATCAACGGGTTTTAGATCTTCCTAAAGGTAGGTGTTCTCGGGACAAGATTAAAGAAAACCAATGCCAACATGTATTTTCTTGAGTCTAGGATCATTTGCACTTGATTTGCCCAATTTTCATGGAGTATTCATCGTGTATTGGTGATTTTCCCGAAGTCTTGCACAGTTAGGGCTTTTCTCGTTTGTCATATGTGCACACGATTCAAGACCGAATTTGACTAAAATTTATTCATGAAAGTTCTTCCAATTGAAGTCATAATCATCTTTGATGTTGGACATTTTGTCCAAAAATCCTTCGTTAGAGAGTTAGGAGCATGATAAGAGAGTCTCTGCATGATACTGCAATTTCGGGCTACACTTGATTATCTGTTCTTCATATGTTTTCTCGGGATTAGAGACCGCATTAGATCAAACCCTCAACATCAAAGTTCTTCTACTAGTTGTCCTATTCATCTTTCATGTAGAACGTTTTGTCTAAATATCACTCGTTAAAGACTTATAAGAGTCTTAAGTGAATCGCTGCATGAGATGTGTCATCGGGTTCCACATGACCATGTGTTGTGTTCTGGGAAAGCCACTAGTGTCGACACTGCCTGTGCTAGTGTCGACCTGTTGTCCCAAAACAGCCCAGATGGTGTTCTAGGAAGCCCTCTAGTGTCGACACCACCCCATCTAGTGTCGACACACTCCCCCAGTTTGACCCAGAAAGCTTCTGGAGCTGATCTAGTGTCGACACTACCTAACCTAGTGTCGACACTGTAACGCCCCTCTTAGACCCAGTACAGTTACACCAACTCACATTGGATCTAGTAGAGGTATTACAGTGGAACGAATCCAACAATTTTCAATACAGGTTGAAATATACACAAATAACTATTCAATTCCAATGATAATTAACAGAACTTGGAATTAAACACTTGCCATCAGCATTTATTCAAAAGCAAAACTAATGCATAAAGACAACAATAGTCCAAGGTTTATTACAATCCAAAGATCAGTTGCATAAAGGAAATTACATAAGATTCTCACATACAAAATTCACTCAAAAACTCTCTATATCAAGCTAAGTCTCCACGTCCTCCCGCTCTGAGTCAGTTTGCACTAACTCCTCCGTATCCTCTGGCTCTCCTGAAATGTTAAGCAAGTATGAGTCTACAAGACCCAGCAAATCACATGAAAGACAGTTCAAGATATTAACATTATATTAGTTTTAAAACATGGTAGTACATTAGAATTCCATTCATTGATATCATATACTTTTCTTACTATAGTTCTATGTCCATTGACAATCATTCATTTCATAGTGATTCCAACTATTAAGGAAATAAAACTGTTTCTCATGTAGCATGGAATTACTTATTCATGGAATCTATTCTTTTGCATAACAATTTTCATGTAGTAATATTAAACATCGACATGTAACATGAATTCTTTGAACAAGTTCACATGTAGGAATGTAAGCATATAACATGTAGTATGTAGCATGTAGAACAAATAGACATGTAACTTGTAGCATGTAACATGTAGCATGTAAAACAAATAGACATGTAACTTGTAGCATGTAACATGTAGCATGTAAAACAGGTGGACATGTAACTTGTAGCATGTAACATGTAGTCATTTTCATATAGTTGCCAAGACATAGCCCACACTAAATTAGAGATCAGTAGTCATTTATCATTCACTTATCACCTAGGCAATGCGGTGATGAAGTCATAGTATTTGCGCAAAACCGGGGAAAGTCCTTCCCACCTTGACCAGTAGAACAAGTCTACCTCCAGGATTTCAATCCGTTGCCCACGGATTCATTTCTTTACATGTAGGTGAACCATTACCATAGGGGCATCTACGGTGTAGTTCCTTGTAGGAATCTCTAAGATAGCAATGTCTTATTGGCATCATTGATATAATGCATACACTAACATATATAATGGATAGTGACATTTCATTTCATACTAATGAGTCAATGCAATATTTCAAAGTACAACACTTTCAGTTCTGAAATCCTATTTACTGTACAACAGATTTCTATCATGATACTAATTTTCATTCTTGCATTTTCATTCATTTTTATTCAATTCTATGTGTAATATATGGTTCAAAATTCATAACAGAACGTACACATGTCTGAAAATTCTGAAATTTTAACAGAAATTCGAAATCAGTAATTCAATACACATGCCAATTTTCATAATTTTCTGATTTCTGTAACTATTTTTCATGAAATTAACTCTATTAAATCAACTAACTAACATGGTTAATATTGAGAAAAGCTCACAATTTTCACATGAACAGACATATCATATCTATTGCAGTAATCTAAACATCAATTAACATGCTTTCTTTTACATCAATTGCACTTATCTTATATAATTTAAACCTTCATATTGTCATGTAATGATGCATGTTCATCAATTCGTTATATATATATATTTAAAACCTGCACATTACAGAAATAGACAGTCCATAACATTATCATACTCAAATTTTACATGGCTGAAACGCATACATTCATAATTTATGCATTTAAAACCAATTCACTCGGATTTCTGAAAATATACAATTCTGTTAAACTTGACGTCAATGGTACGACGTTTACTATAGTCGACGTCCATATACGTTGTCGTTAAGTAATTATAGGCGGCGGCACATAGCGCCGTTAACACAGACCGACGGCGGCACATAGCGCCGTTTACATATAGAAAGGACAGAAAATACATATATATTTGGATGAACTAAACGGCAGTCGATATTGCCGTTTACATAATATAGGCGGCAATACCCTTGACGTCGAGTTCTAAAACACAGAAAAACACAGAAACCCGCATGAAATGACAACATTTCTAAACCCTCCCGTAGGTTGTTTACATGCTTTAAAAATACGGAAAAATGTTAAATACTTAGTATATCATATCCTAAACTAAATCCCCCATGTAACTTGCCTCAATCCCTCCTAATGGAGTGTCGAATCCGAGCTCGAAGAAGCCCGTCTCGCCAGGGAGACAGTTCTTTCCTCCGTCTTCAAGCAATCCAAAACCTCCTCCGATGAAGTTCCTCCGCCAGGATGAGCTTTTGGGCACGAAGTCTTATGATTCTCCTCGGTGTAGATGTCTTCAATCCGCACGAACAAGCACCAGATCGCTCTGCAAATCCTTTCCTCGGCCCTCTTTTCTCTTCCAGAACCAAGGCAAAAACCCTCTTTCTTCCTGCGAGATCTGGTCTTATAAGACCTCTCAAGCCAAGGCCAAACCCAACCCTGACCCTCGGATCTAAACGCCTCGGATCAGCTCATTAAAGCCTTCCCGAAACGGCCGTTTTCCTTGATCCGGAACGGAAAGCTCAAAAACAGGCAAGTCAACTTAACGTCAACATAGGTTGTCGTCTACCCCAAATATAAACGTCCATCGTTGATGTCGTCTATAGTCTTGCCCATAATTAAATAATTCAGAAAAATATTAACGTCAATACCTATCGTCGTTAACATCCATAAACGGCATGCGATGTTGCCGCTTACAAGCTTTAACGTCAAATGATCTTGACGCCTAGTTCTACACAGAACACATTCAATTTATGCAGAAATAAACACACAATGAACAGAATAATTCAAGGAAATTCTAGGGTACTACATCCTCCTCCCTTAAAATAATCTTCGTCCTCGAAGATTGAGTTAAGTTACTCACCGAACAAGGACGGATAAAGCTTCTTCATTCTTTCTTCAAGCTCCCACGTTGCCTCTTCACGTGAGAAGTTCTTCCATAGAATCTTCACAAATGGAATGGACTTTGATCTTAATTCTTGCACCTTCCTGTCCAGAATCTCCACAGGTTGCTCAGCATAAGACAAATCTGGCTGCAACTGAATCGGTTCATAACTGATCACATGAGCCGGATCTCTAACATACCGCCTCAACATGGATACATGAAATACTGGATGCACCGCTGCTAAAGATGGTGGCAAAGCTAACTGGTATGCCACATTCCCGATCTTCTTCAGAATTTCAAAGGGTCCAATGAATCTCGGGGCTTAACCCCTCTTTCCGAATCTACTTACACCTCTGGTTGGCGAAACCTTAAGGAAAACATGGTCTCCAACCTCGAATGCCAATCCTTTCTTCTTGCATCTGCATAACTCTTTTGACGATCCTGAGCCGCTTTTATTTTCTGCACAATCATCTGAATCTTTGCTGAAGTTTCTTGCACTACCTCAGGTCCAACCAGATGTCGATCTCCCGACTCCTCCCAACACAATGGTGATCTACAGGGTCTTCCATACAAAGCTTCAAAAGGTGCCATTCCTATGCTCGAATGGAAACTGTTATTATAAGCAAATTCACAAGAGATAGATGGCGCTCCCAATCCCCTTTCCATTCTAAAACACAAGCTCGCAGCATATCTTCCAACGTCTGAATAGTCCTCTCGGACTGTCCATCCGTTTGCGGATGAAATGCCGAACTCAACTTCAACTGACTGCCAAAAGCCTGCTGCAAACTCTGCCAAAACCTGGAAGTGAATCTCGGATCACGATCTGAGATAATTGACTTCGGAATCCCATGCAGCTTCACAATATTATCAATATACAGTCTGGCCAAGCTCTCAACAGACTGCTTCTTCTTCATGGCAAGGAAATGAGCACTCTTCGAAAATCTATCAACGATCACCCAAATGGAATCATTTCCTCTAGCCGATCTAGGCAATCCGGATACAAAGTCCATGGTCACTTGCTCCCACTTCCACTGAGGGATATCTAGCCTCTGCATCACACCTGAAGGTCGCTGACGCTCTGCCTTCACCTGCTGACAAATCAGACACTTCGCCACAACATCAGCCACATCTCGCTTCATGCCAGACCACCAGAAGAACGCTTCAGATCCTTATACATCTTCCCACTGCCTGGATGAATAGAGAACTGGGATCTATGAGCCTCCTCCAAAATTTCCTTTCTCAGATCAACATTATTAGGGACACAAACCCTAAGATTCAAGCGAATTACATCATCTTCATCTCTGGTAACTCCGCTCTTTCCAACCAACTCCTGCAACAACGGATCATCTTTCTGTAATGCAATGACCCGATCAAGAATAGAAGATCTCAAAGACAACTGTGCCATGAACAAGTTACACAATTGAGGTTCCAGGACAGTCAAAGAACTTGAAGCATCATCTAGCATCTCCAGTCTTGCCTCATCATCTGTCTTTTCCTGCTCAACGCATCTGCCACTACATGGCCTTTCCTGGATGGTAAGACAGATCAAAATCATAGTCTTTCATGAATTCTATCCACCTCCGCTGCCTCAGATTCAACTCCTTCTGCGAGAACAGGTATTTGAGACTCTTGTGGTCTGAGAAGAGCTCAAATAACTCCATATAGATAGTGCCTCCAAATTTTCAAAGCATAGACCACAGCTGCTAACTCCAAGTCATGGGTCGGGTAGTTGCGCTCATGCTCCTTAAGTTGCCTAGAAGCATACGCCACAACTCGACCACCTTGCATCAGAACACAACCAAGCCCAATCTTCGAAGCATCTGTGTAGATAGAGAAAGAATCTACATCATTGGGCAAAACAAGCACTGGCGCTGAGGTCAGACGAGCCTTCAATTCCTGGAACGCCTTTTCACAAGCCTCTGACCACTCAAACTTGACTCCTTCCTTGTCAACCTCGTCAAAGTCGCCGCAATAGATGAAAATCCTTCGATGAATCTCCTATAGTAGCCAGCCAAACCGAGAAAACTCCTGATATCAGCTGAAGATCTCGGTGTTTCCCAATCAAGAACAGCTTCTACCTTAGCTGGATCTACAGACACACCTTCTCCGATATAACATGACCCAAGAAATGGACTTCTTTCATCCAGAAGTTGCACTTGCTGAATTAGCATACAGCTTATGCTCCCTCAGGACACCCAACACAATCTTCAGATGCTCTCTATGAGTCTCTTCATCGGGCGAATAAATCAACACATCATCAATGAAGACTACCACAAAAGAATCCAGATACTGCCGAAAAACTCTATTCATCAAATCCATGAAAACTGCTGGAGCATTTGTCAAGCCAAAGGGTAAGACAAGGAACTCATAATGGCCATATCTTGTCCTAAAAGCCGTCTTAGCAGAATCTTCCGGCTTAATTCGGAGTTGATGATAGCCAGAACGAAGATCAATCTTAGAGAATACAGAAGCTCCTCGCAACTGATCAAACAAGTCATCAATACGAGGTAAAGGGTACTTGTTTTTAACAGTTACCTGGTTAAGCTTACGGTAATCTATGCACAACCTCATCGATCCATCCTTCTTTTCACAAAAAGAACAGGTGCTCCCCATGGCGAAACGCTCGGCCGGATGAAGCCTTTATCAAGTAATTCCTGCAGCTGCTTCCTCAATTCTGCCAATTCCGCTGGCGCCATGCGATAAGGTGCAATGGAAATAGGTGCTGCGCCGGGTACGAGCTCAATGCCAAACTCTAACTCCCTTGCAGGTGGCAAACCCAACAAATCTTCAGGAAAGACATCGCTGAAATCTCTGACCACCTCAATATTCTCGACAGATAGAACCTTCTTCGAATCCTCGGTCACAACCACACTAGCCAGAAAACCAGGGCAACCCTTGCTTAACATCCGAGTCGCCTTCAAAGCTGAAATCACAAACTTACCCGACATGACCTTGGGCAAAGGGTGAACAAACTCCTCCTTCCAGGAATCGGAAAACTATAAGCTTCCGCCGACAATCCATCAAAGCATAATGCTCCTCAAGCCAATCAAAGCCCAAGATAGCATCATAATCCTTCATCTTCAGCAAATAGAATCTACCAGGCAAAACTTGCTCCTCAATGCACACAGAAAGCGACGAAAAATACTGCTCGGTCAAGATAGTTCCTGCTGGAGTATGCACAGACAAGGGAACCTCCAACTTTTCTGGAACTAGACCATTCTCCTTTATCAAGACCTTGGCAAATCCTTCGGAAATAAAACTATGCGTGGCACCGGTATCAAACAAGACTCTAGCATGCATTCCCATAATTAAAATTGTACCTTCAGTGACGTGTTCTGCCAACTCTGCCTCGTCTCTAGCCAAGGCGAACACTCGAGCCGGAGCCCTTGTCTCCCTGCTGCTCTCGGTGCCGGTCTCGCTGCTGCTGGTGCTGCTGCCGCTGCAGTCTGCTGCGCCATCTTCGGACAGTCTCTGATCTTGTGGTTCTTATCACCACATCTCAAGCATCTCCCGGAAGTCACCCAACACCACTCGCCTCCATGACGCTTCCCGCACTGGTTACACACTGGCTTCTCTGCAATTATACCTCCGCCTGGAGTCGGTGCCGCTGCTCTCGCTGGAACCACTGCTCTCTGCTGAAAAACTGGGGTCTTCTTCTTCTTATCCTGCCGCTGGAAAGCTGATGTTGGCCTCTTCAAAGAAGCTCTCTTCTCTTCAAGGTAAACTTCCATCTCTGCCTCCTGCATGCAAGCTGCTGACAAAGCTTCCTCCATGGAACGATGTCCTAATGCCACTAGCCTCGTCCTCAGGGACGGCTTCAACCCCATGATAAATTTCTTTACCTTCCTCCGCTCATCTGCCACTATGTGAGGCGCATACTTGGATAACTCCGCAAATCTTGCCTCATACTCAAGTACACTCATTGACCCCTGGGTCAACGTCAAAAACTCCTGCTCCATGCGGTCCTGCACGTGCTCTGGAATGTACTTCGCCTTGAACAAGCGGACGAATTCAGTCCATGCAACCTCCATAGCACCATCTTCAAACTGTGTGCGTAGTACAGAGGACCACCACACATCGGCACGCTCCTGAAATAGAAAGTAAGTACATCTAAGATATATTCCAACCAATACCCATAACTCCTTAAAATCCATCTTTACCTGCAGCATATAAGTAGCTAAGGACACTTTCTCCTCTTCCGCACAACGAAGGGCACGAAAGATCTTCTCCGTCTCTCTAAGCCAACTCTCCGCAAGAATGGGATCACTCTCTCCTTAAAGAAAGGCGGTGTCATCCTCCTGAATCTTTCCATCATTGGCACTCCTCCAAAAACTGCTTCCTGAGCTGGTGCTCGTGCCTACAATCCAAAACATCACTTAGATAACAACTCTTCAGTTACCACCTTGAATAATTCTTGCTGCTACCGACCTGAACCTGCACCTGCGCCTGCAATGCCGCTGTAGTCTGAGCCTGAGTCTGCATCGCATGCACCAATCCTTGCATCAATGCTCCGTAGTCTACAGGTGGTGGTGGGGGTGGCAAAGGTACACCAGTCTGGTCCTGAGCCTGCTGATCACCCGCTGACTCATCACCTCGAGCCGGGCCAGCTCCTCTACGTCCACGAGTCGCCATAGTCTGCAAAATAAACATCCTATTTAATAACCTATCATTCTACATAACTTGGACTAATTCTTTTGAATACAATACTGATATTCTATTATGTACATGTTCAACCTGGATTTCTCTGATACCAATCTCTGTAACGCCCCTCTTAGACCCAGTACAGTTACACCAACTCACATTGGATCTAGTAGAGGTATTACAGTGGAACGAATCCAACAATTTTCAATACAGGTTGAAATATACACAAATAACTATTCAATTCCAATGATAATTAACAGAAATGGAATTAAACACTTGCCATCAGCATTTATTCAAAAGCAAAACTAATGCATAAAGACAACAATAGTCCAAGGTTATTACAATCCAAAGATCAGTTGCATAAAGGAAATTACATAAGATTCTCACATACAAAATTCACTCAAAAACTCTCTATATCAAGCTAAGTCTCCACGTCCTCCCGCTCTGAGTCAGTTTGCACTAACTCCTCCGTATCCTCTGGCTCTCCTGAAATGTTAAGCAAGTATGAGTCTACAAGACCCAGCAAATCACATGAAAGACAGTTCAAGATATTAACATTATATTAGTTTTAAAACATGGTAGTACATTAGCATTCCATTCATTGATATCATATACTTTTCTTACTATAGTTCTATGTCCATTGACAATCATTCATTTCATAGTGATTCCAACTATTAAGGAAATAAAACTGTTTCTCATGTAGCATGGAATTACTTATTCATGGAATCTATTCTTTTGCATAACAATTTTCATGTAATAATATTAAACATCGACATGTAACATGAAATTCTTTGAACAAGTTCACATGTAGGAATGTAAGCATATAACATGTAGTATGTAGCATGTAGAACAAATAGACATGTAACTTGTAGCATGTAACATGTAGCATGTAAAACAATAGACATGTAACTTGTAGCATGTAACATGTAGCATGTAAAACAGGTGGACATGTAACTTGTAGCATGTAACATGTAGTCATTTTCATATAGTTGCCAAGACATAGCCCACACTAAATTAGAGATCAGTAGTCATTATCATTCACTTATCACCTAGGCATGCGGTGATGAAGTCATAGTATTTGCGCAAAACCGGGGAAAGTCCTTCCCACCTTGACCAGTAGAACAAGTCTACCTCCAGGATTTCAATCCGTTGCCCACGGATTCATTTCTTTACATGTAGGTGAACCATTACCATAGGGGCATCTATGGTGTAGTTCCTTGTAGGAATCTCTAAGATAGCAATGTCTTATTGGCATCATTGATATAATGCATACACTAACATATATAATGGATAGTGACATTTCATTTCATACTAATGAGTCAATGCAATATTTCAAAGTACAACACTTTCAGTTCTGAAATCCTATTTACTGTACAACAGATTTCTATCATGATACTAATTTTCATTCTTGCATTTTCATCATTTTTATTCAATTCTATGTGTAATATATGGTGAAAATTCAACAAACGTACACAATCGTAACTGAAAATTGTCTGAAATATTTTTAACAGAAATTCGAATCATTTTCAATACACATGCCAATTTTCATAATTTTCTGATTTCTGTAACTATTTTTCATGAAATTAACTCTATTAAATCAACTAACTAACATGGTTTAATATTGAAAAGCTCACAATTTTCACATGAACAGACATATCATATCTATTGCAGTAATCTAAACATCAATTAACATGCTTTCTTTTACATCAATTGCACTTATCTTATATAATTTAAACCTTCATTATTGTCATGTAATGATGCATGTTCATCAATTCGTATATATATATAAATATTTAAAACCTGCACATCAGAAATAGACAGTCCATAACATTATCATACTCAAATTTTACATGGCTGAAACGCATACATTCATAATTTATGCATTTAAAACCAATTCACTCGGATTTCTGAAAATATACAATTCTGTTAAACTTGACGTCAATGGTACGACGTTTACTATAGTCGACGTCCATATACGTTGTCGTTAAGTAATTATAGGCGGCGGCACATAGCGCCGTTAACACAGACCGACGGCGGCACATAGCGCCGTTTACATATAGAAAGGACAGAAAATACATATATATTTTGGATGAACTAAACGGCAGTCGATATTGCCGTTTACATAATATAGGCGGCAATACCCTTGACGTCGAGTTCTAAAACACAGAAAACACAGAAACCCGCATGAAATGACAACATTTCTAACCCCTCCTGTAGGTTGTTTACATGCTTTAAAAATACGGAAAAATGTTAAATACTTAGTATATCATATCCTAAACTAAATCCCCCATGTAACTTGCCTCAATCCCTCCTAATGCAGTGTCGAATCCGAGCTCGAAGAAGCCCGTCTCGCCAGGGAGACAGTTCTTTCCTCCGTCTTCAAGCAATCTGAAACCTCCTCCGATGAAGTTCCTCCGCCAGGATGAGCTTTTGGGCACGAAGTCTTATGATTCTCCTCGGTGTAGATGTCTTCAATCCGCACGAACAAGCACCAGATCGCTCTGCAAATCCTTTCCTCGGCCCTCTTTCTCTCTTCCAGAACCAAGGCAAAAACCCTCTTTCTTCCTGCGAGATCTGGTCTTATAAAGACCTCTCAAGCCAAGGCCAAACCCAACCCTGACCCTCGGATCTAAACGCCTCGGATCAGCTCATTAAAGCCTTCCCAACGACCGTTTTCCTTGATCCGGAACGGAAAGCTCAAAAACAGGCAAGTCAACTTAACGTCAACATAGGTTGTCGTCTACCCCAAATATAAACGTCCATCGTTGATGTCGTCTATAGTCTTGCCCATAATTAAATAATTCAGAAAAATATTAAACGTCAATACCTATCGTCGTTAACATCCCATAAACGGCATGCGATGTTGCCGCTTACAAGCTTTAACGTCAAATGATCTTGACGCCTAGTTCTACACAGAACAGCATTCAATTATGCAAAATAAACACACAATGAACAGAATAATTTCAAGGAAATTCTAGGGTACTACAGACACACTGTCCCATATTGACCAGAAGGTTTTCTGGAAGCTGTCTCTAGTGTCGACACTACCTGGACTCGTGTCAACACGACTTGACCTGTTTGTCTTGTATTTGAGGCACTGTGTCGACACCACCTGAACTAGTGTCGACACTACCTGACCAGTTTTGCCTATTTTGTCTTGGGTTTGGAGCATGGTGTCGACACCACCTGATCTAGTGTCGACACTACCCTTACAAAATTTTTGTATAATTTGAGTCTAGTCATTTCATGATGTCTTCAAGCATGTACATGATGTTATATGGTATGCATGGACTTAAAATAAGTCAAACCTTAAAGGAAATGGTAATGATATGATATGATTCTAATGTGTAAATTTTGATTATTCTTATGATCCTTAGATTATCTTGTGATCTTGCTTATTGTCAATTGATAAGATAATAATATGATATGAATGGGGGATGAATACATGATTAGTATGGACATGTGTGGTGTAAATGTTATGATTTGCATATAAGTTTCATGGTTTCATGTTTTCCGGTGTTCAATTGATTAATTGTCATATGCATACATGTTAGGAAAGTACATGTTCTACATATGATCTGTCTTTAGAAACACCCTCTTGTCAGACATTAATGAAATATGAAATATAAGATACGATGTTATCCTGCCTTGTTCTTTTGAGCTGTTGTCATTCCTTGACTCTATGAATGATCATGTCCTTTTTACTATGAGCTTGTCATTGAAACTCTCTGTGGCCATAATATGAATATGTTTGTTCGGCACATCATGGGACTCCGGTCCAAAACTTGATACAATGCCTGTGCAATAGGGCCCTGTCCGGTCCTGGGGAGGAGCGCCCCAACGTACTTGTTAACCGAGGGAGTATGGACTCTTGGTGCTTGGCATAGCACACCTGACATGCAAGATTGTGAATATGTGCCTCCTGTTTGACTTGATAAGTTTGACTTGACATGATATGATACGTTTGTTCTTGTGAACACATGAACTCTGCTTGAATATGGCCAATCTCTTCTGACATGATTTTATTCTTGAATTATCTGTCCATTGTATATAGAACTCGACATTTGATCTGATACGATATTCGTTCTATTCTGCTATTCAATCTGTTAGTATTACATACATTGTCATCATATTCATATGCATATCTACCTACTTAAAATGTTAATCATGTATACTAGTGCCCGCACGTTATTGGATGTAAATCCTACTGAGCTAGTTCGCTCACCCCTATCATCCTGCCCTTTTTCAGGTAGTGATGAAGAACCCGTGGAGTCGGATGGACAGGGCAAGAGTGACGAGCACCCGTCCTAGAATAGATGACAGTTTAGAAATAGAAACTGAGTAGTCTATGTAATAGTGAAACTTTTCTGGAAGATTATTTGAATAATGAACCCTTTGGTTAATTCTTCTTATATGAGGTTGTATCTAGTTGAATGAAATGAATTAAGTATACTATTGGTGACCATACTATAGTCTTGAATGTGTTGTTATATCTGAATGTGACTCTGCACTATTCAACTGTGATACGCCGGTTTGTATCGTTCACGTCCCCCGGTATTTTTTCCGCTGCTAAATATTCGGGGCGTGACAGTTGGCAATAATAGCACTTAAACATGGAACTTTACGCTAAGTAAACATCACATCTAGCATGGACCTAAGCATTTTTCATGCATTTATCACATTCATAACTATACTTTACTTGTTGTTTTGTCATGAATTAAACTCAATTACATGGAATTAGATTTGTTCACACACAATCTCATTAATTCAGAAATTCCACATGTTCATTTTTCATATTGCATAAAAGACATGATTGCATATGTTTATTCACATGCACATTTACATGAATAACAATAAACTACATGACATGATGCTAAACATGGTATTGCAATTGAGGTAATTAAAACATGAAATCATGAACATATTGCATTAAACATTGGTTTTCACATGCAAGCACACTCTCATTAACATTAACTCTCCCTTACATATCTTTTCACATATTCTTCATGTCATTTACTCGTTTATTTTCACTTATCACATAACATATCATTTGCACTCATCACGTGCCACATTCGCATATCATCTTACACTTTATTCATATTCCATCGCTTAAAATGCCATGACACATAGTCCTAACCACCTACTAGAGGACGCAAACCAATATCTCATAACTCATAACCCATCTCATAGCACAACTCATCGCATCGCATAACACATAGCTCATAATCACATAACTCATAATCACATACTCACCACCTAGGCAATGTAGTGGTGGATCTTGGTAACTGCACAGACCAGGAGAAGCCCTCTCCACCCTATCCAGTGGTACTTGTCCACCTCCAGGTTTTTCCTAATGCCCTTAGGTCATACTTTTCTCAATGTAGAGCCTCCCATAGGGACTTTTCTGTAGTACAGCTCTCGAAGCCTCTAGGGTAGCAGTGTCGATCTCGGCCCAATTATTACACTTTTACTTTATCGCATTTTCTTTCATTATTCACACACTTCATATAAACTATTTACTCACTTTACATGTAGTATGGGTCAATTTCACATATCTTAGTTAACCTAACATGATACTATGTTTTCAGAAGTAAAACAACTCATATTACCATTCTAAACATGCTGTTAATTTCTAAATTACACAAGTTTAGATTTTTAACATATCCAACATGAATAATTCCCTTGATTTAACAATAATTGCACTTTCTATCATAAAATTTGTTCCAAATTTTTATCACAGGTTACTAACAATAAATATATCACATATGCAATTTTCCATGTTTTTCTAACAGTAAACATAATTTCCACATTTAAATCTAGATTTCAACATATTTATTGAAATATCATTAGACATGGTACATATGAGCATGGTTGGGTACTAACAGTTCAGAAACTTAATATCAGACCTCATGCTGTCATGTAAAATTATGAAATCCAATTCACAACAAAATCTATTTATGCAAGATTTAAACATGCTCATATCATGCTCATAAGTCAGTCACTGAATTTTAATAATTAACACAGTTGACAGAAAATTAAGGCAACCTCATGATATGACCTACTAACTGTATACAACCACCCATAAAAATTGCAGTATATACCTATGTCCAGAAATCATTTAAACAGCGTAAGAATATCAAACATTCATTTTCAGAATACTGAAGAAGTAGACTTCAAGGATGTGGCCGTTTACCTTCAACTGCAGCATCCCTTGCCACCACTGAAGACTTGACTATAGCAGATGCTGCCGCCAACTTCCTCCCAGCAGCACACACAGACAGCACTCAATACAAAGGGGAATTTTGGGGTTCCAGGACTCGAGGAAAAATCCGTAAAAATACCTTGGACTTAGGGGACATGTATAAGCTTAAGATCTAGGGTTTACTTGCCTCTAAAAAAATCTACGAAGATCAAGATTGCCGGTGAAGCCCTCCTCGGCCTTGCCAAGAAGGTGCTCAAAAACTCCTTAAATCCGGTCCTTCAGCTGATGGGTTTTGATGCTCGGGGTTGGGGATGCCTTCTTGATGGTTGGGCTGCCCTCTAGTCGGTGTAGATCTCCAGGAATCTTCTTCACTCGCCGGATCCAAGCCTTGGAGATCAGCTTTTCTCACAGGAGTTCTAGGGTTTCACAACCACAAAAAGAGACTTGGCACGACCAGAAGGTGTGCTTTTATAGAGTTAAACAGGTTGGGTACGCTCTAGGGTAGGTTCCCTACGCATTAGGATGGGTTTCCTATTCTGGAACTGGCCAAAACACGAGTATTAACAAATCTGGAACCGTTACACAAGAGGATATTGACGTCAACATCGGTTGTAGTCAACTGCACAATTGACGTCAAGGGTCTGCCGCCAACAGGCTGTTGGCGTCCAGGGGTGGCCACCAACATGGCCTTGGCGTCCAGGGATGTGGACGCCAATCAGAGGCCTGGAAGTTGGCGTCCAGGTCTTGGCCGCCAACTGCACAGTGCAGTCAAAACCCTGCCAACCCTAAAATAAGGGCATAAATACACTAAAACAATTTAGTATATGTAAAAATAATTACATATATCCTTACCACATAAGTACATGCATTACATAATATTTATTTAAATAAACTTACACTAATCTTAACTAAGGATAATATGCATAACATACATACATTCATATATACTTACACACTACATGATTACATACATCATGCATGAACCTATAAATGAAGTGTGTTCATCATTAGTTAAATACTACATGCACATTATTATTTAAGTATTCTACATATCATAAATAATTTAACATGCTTAAAGTAGATGAATATCATTTAAACAAGATTAACATGTATATGTTATACATATACACACCATGGTTACCTACAACATGCATAAAATAATTAAATACAATAGGCACATCAATAATTAATAATTCATACACATTTAAATATATATTACATGCACAAATAAACTCACACTTGCTTACCAGATGTATGATAATAACCTCTTACTATATGCACAACACATACAATATGCATGAGATTTATTACATACATTAATAGCTAGATAATACATGCACACTTATATATAATATTATACGTGTACGAAAATAACTCTCATGTACTTACATGGTATATAGCAATACTTACCTATCACATGCACAATGTTATTTTAAGTACTATTCATACACTATAGATAATGTAATGTACATAAAATTTGATAGATAGATATCACATGCATAAGATAACATCCTATATACATATGTACTTCATATATTTACACACAATATCCATGGAATAAGTAGTATAATATGCACTTCAATAATTTAGATAGTAATATATGCACGGTATCTTCAAGATGAAATATGCAATAAGTTAACTAAGAATAATCTATACAATGATTTTAATTCTTGCATGCACACGCTTGAATTGACATATGTATAAATACACACACACACACATACAACATAGTTATGTACATTATGCATGAAATAGATAAGTACAACATGTGCATCGGTAATTAGATTAACATGCACAATATTACTTAAGCATTATATGCCTAGGATTTTAGTATACACAATATACAAAATTAGCTAATTGCCTATTCTCATAAAAATCATATATATATATATATATATATATATATATATATATATATATATATATATATGCATGTGTTCATGAGAAGTATAGAAATTGTAATATGCACATTTGAATACACATGTTATACACACAACAAGTAAATACACACGCACAATATAAAAAGAATGAAATTTCGGGGTATCACATGTGTCTCCTACGTCCACCTGCTCACGACGGAGGAACCACTAACACTAGTGCATACAACCTGGAGCATGACGACTCCAACCTCTTTGAGTGCGACGACTCAAAGAAACCCAGGAGATTGGCACGACGACCTACTCCACAGACCGCTTGTGAGTTCAGAAATTCACAAGCACTTGAGCACGACGGCTCAAGCACTAGAGCATAACGGCTCCAACCCAGAGCACTACGGCTCCAAACCTGAGTACACAGTACTCAAAACCTCTGGACCACAAGGATCCATGTTCTTCTAGAACAAGAACAATTAGAGAGTAGATCCTCTAGCACGATCTATCTCAGTACAATGATAAAGTAGAACAAAACAGAATTGGCAATCTGTGTAGAACACATACACAGATCACACCTAGAGAAATTGATACTCAAACGAAGTACAGACTCAATGGATCTCCTTCTGATCAGAAAAGCTTCAATCTGGAACTCCTTATCTTCTTCACTTCTCCTTCTTCCCCTTGGCGACGCTCCTCTGCTCCCCTTCTGGACGCAAGAGCTTTTCCCACTCTTCTCCTCTTCTTATGGAAAAGTCCCAGCTCCCTCACCTTTTGGAGTACGAGGATCATGGGTATATATAGTCCCATGTGTCCATGTGGAGCCTTGGAGTGTGTGGGCACAAATATCTAGGTCAATTCCCTTGATTCCCATATAGCCACATGTCCAAAAAAATTCACGTTTTTGAGCTTCAGTTGAAGTGTGTCGACACACAGGCAGACTGTGTCGACACCACTGGCTACTGGCTTCAGAACAGGTTCTGGGAGGGACAGTGAGTGTCGACACACAGGCAGACTGTGTCGACACCACTGGCTACTGCTTCCTTCACTGTTTGCTGAATTCATACACTGTGTCGACACAACATCCACATGTGTCGACACCACTGACTCTTTTATGCTCTGAATGAAGAGGGTGTGACGACACACTTGACATCTTGTGTCGACACAACTTTGACAGAATTATGTGAACCTGCAAATATGAAGTGTAGACCATCAAAACATGTCACTAACATTAAAATGTGAAATATTAAATGTCAAGAACATGTTGTTTGAGCATTATTATAATATATTCAATATGTACAAATTGTCCAATATGTCATCATCAAAATGAAAGTATGAGTGATGTACAATGGTCATCATTAAAAATCAACTTTAAGAAATTCCAATACACACTCAACACAACATTCTCCCCCTTTTTGATGATGACAAAACAAATGCACAAACTTGGTCTTTTCATACGAAAATCTCCCAAATCCCAAATCCCTGCATTCTCCTCTATAAAGAACTTTCTCCCCCTTTTTGACAGCATCAAAAAGATAGAAAAGAGAGAGAAACAAAGATGGTAGGATAGAGAAATGAAGGTTCAAGAATGATCAAAATGAATGAGACAAAGTGATATTGACATATGAGAGAAGTTATTCTGTTTTTGGTATTGTGCATCAATTGTAATCACAAAGACCCACTCAACACAAAGCATAGCAAGACATAATGGTCTGAATGTAGTTAAAATAATGATGCAAATGTGAATTAATGTGACCTATATGAGTGAGCAGAAATATATAATAAAAATGTTATGAGCTTGAAATTAACACATTGTAGAATAATAGGTCTAAACTCAATATACATGAACTTTATTCAGGTCATGAGCTTTTCTATCCTGTCTTTTTGAATTTACTTTCATTTTTTTTAACTGTGAATGAATACAAGAATAAATTAGTTAAATCTCACTTTTCAATGCAAGAGATCACATTTATTAGATGCAAGACCTCCTGATTACTCAGTGGTTTAACTTTCATTACCTTGCACAGAGATGACAAATTGTTAACCACTTTTTGACGTTAGACAAATCACTTGGTTAGGTGAGATGGCTCGGTTACTCAGTAATGGACAAGTTTGCATTGCTCTATCTGTATCATTCTAGATTATTATTTATTTGCTTTTGATGTTGTGCAGGAATATGTTTGCTGTGACCATAAGAGTCATGAATATGAGTGTAGAGAGATTATTCTTAACATGTGGTAAAAATGAAGCTTAAATATACACATGTGAAATATTAAAGCCACTCATGTGCCTATAATAGTGTTTTGCAAATCATTTTAAAAACATTCAGTATTAAGATTGCACAACTTTGAGATGAAAGTAAATCTTTGAAATTAAACTAAATGCACAATTAGTTTAGTTTCAATGTTTTAAGTCTCTTACACGAAAATAGCACAAGGACTCAAAAATTCTGATAGTTGGGGCTCGGAATAGACAACAATTGTTAAGAGAAATGAGTGACGAATAGACAATGACTCCCCTATCAAGTAGCTCTCCAACACAAGGTGAAAAAAAAAAAGAATTGAATGAGGTGAAACAAAATCAACAAGTGAGTGTTGTTAAAAGACAAATACTCCCCTCAATAATTGCATAAAGGGATCTTGATACTTGGCAGAGACATATACTCACGCATAGTGAAAGTGTCTAGACAAGCCTAACTTGCCTTTCTTTAAATCACTATTTGATATACCAAGAATTCTAATGCAACTGAGAAGTAGGAATTTATTTGCAAGAAAGAATGGCTTTTATTTGCACAAAGAATGAGATGAAGATATCAGCCATGTGAAAACTTGCATAAACCAAGTTCCCTTCTAAGAGAAGTGAATCTAGGTTCTGCAAGAGGCTTAGTGAAAATGTCTGCAATTTGTTTTTCCGTGTCAATGAAGTGGAGTTCAAAAGAATTCTTTGAGACTTCATCTCAAAGGAAATGATGTCGAATGTCAATGTGCTTTGTGCGGGAATGCTGAATAGGATTTTTGGACATATTTATAACACTGGTGTTATCACAAAGAATGGGAATGCAACCTAATGTGTGATGATAATCTAGAAGTTGATGTTTGACCCAAAGGACTTGGGTACCACAGCTACCAGCAGTAACATACTCTGCTTCTGCAGTAGAAAGAGCTACAGAGTGTTGCTTTTTAGAAGCCCAAGAGATAAGACAACCACCTAGATATAAACACAACCCACTAGTGCTTTTCCTATCAAGTTTGCACCCTGCATAATCAGCATCACTATATGCAATCAAGTCCAATTTACAACCAACAGGATATCAAAGTCCTAATCACATAAAGAAAGAAGATATTTAAAAATTCTTTTAACAGCAGTCATGTGACTATCTTTAGGATTTGCTTGAAATCTGGTGCACATGCAGACACTAAATTGAATATCTGGCCTAGAGGTAGTTAAATAGAGAAGAGAGCCAATCATACTGCTGTAAAGTTTAGCACTAACAGGCTTACCAGAAGTATCACTTTCAAGTCTCACACTTGTGGCCATTGGTGTGCTGATGACTTGATGTTTTGGAAGTCAAATCTTTTGATTAACTCCTTGACATATTTTATTTGGCTCAGAAATATTCCTTTAGAAGTTTGATGCACTTGCAGACCTAGAAAGAATGTAAGTACACCCATTAGACTCATTATCAAACAATCCTCATCTATGACAGAATGAAATGATAATCTAGTTCTTATTCCATCTTGCAAATTACCAACAATGCTTTCAAGTGGATGATCCTTTAAGAATCTGGGTTCAGAAATTACCTTAGGGTTTTTAGGAATTTCAGGAACATGATTACCTGAAGTACTTGAAGTTGAAATTTCAATAACCTCATGTGCATTTGGTACTTCTTGCTCTTCAAGATTTGTAGATGGATGTTCAAGAAAATCATTCTCATCATCACATATTTGAGTTCTGCACAAATTAGGAATGTCAATCTTTTGAAAATTTTCATCAAAAATGACATGTGGATATTCTTCCACAGTCTTATTTTCAAAATATAAACTTTGTAAGCTCTTGAATTTTTAGAATACCTAAGAAGATTGATTCAAAACTTTTTGCATCAAACTTATCAAGATTTTCTTTGTTGTTATTATGAACAAAACATTTGCAACCAAAAATTTTGGAATATGACACACTTGACTTTTTATCCTTGAACAACTCATAAGGGATTTTTCTGATCTTTTGTCTTAACAATGCTCTATTGAAAATGAAACTAGCTGTATTTACAACTTTAGCCCAAAAAGATTTTGAAAGCTTACTTTCTAAGAGCATAGTTCTGGCCATTTCCACAAGTGTTATGTTTTTCCTTTCTACAACCCCATTTTGTTCTGGAGTTCTAGGGGAAGAAAACTTATGGAGTATGTTCAGATCAGTACATAGATCAGAAAAAGATTTATTTTGAAACTCACCCCCATGATCTGTTAAAATAGATTTCAATTTGAAAGACAACCTATTAAGGTAGAATTGTAAAATATCCTGAATTATGAACATGCATCACTTTTATGGGATAAGAATAGGACCCAAGTGTATCTAGTAAAGTCATCAATGATCACAAATCCATATCTATTACTACTGAGACTTAGAGTTCTGGTTGGACCAAAATGATCTATATGAGTAACTCAAGTGGTTTAGATGTAAGTACTTCATTGAACACTTTAAAAGATTTTCTTGTTTGTTTTCCTTGAGTACATATCCCACAAACTTGATTGTCAATGATAGGGAAAGATTCAGGAAGATCTTTTACAAGATTCATTCTTATGAGTTTGCTAATGGTTGAGAAGCTTGCATGACCCAACCTTTTATGCCACCAACCAAGCAATGTCTTTTTATTTGCAATGAAACAAACATTTGATGAAAAGTTATCACACAAATCTATCATGTAAACATTATTTTCTCTTTTTCCAATCAATTTGATTTGCTCAGAAGAGGAGTCAATTATTTTGCATGAATCATATTCAAAAAGAATTTTATGACCATTGTCACACAATTGACTTATACTAAGCAAGTTGTAATTCAATCCTTCAACTAAACAAACATCATCATTCAAGGTTATCCAAGACTTACCAATTTTTCCTTTGCCAATTATTTTTCCTTTATTCTTACCTCCGAAGGTGACTGATCCACCTTCCTTTTCAATCAAGTATGAAAATTTATTTCTGTCTCTTGTCATGTGCCGTGAGCATCCACTGTCAAGAATCCAAATGTTTGAATTGGATGCACGACTTTCCTGCACAACAACAAATTAGACAAGAAAAGTTTTTGGTACCCAGATGTGATTGGTACCAACATCCTGAGTCAGAAGAGAAGTAGATTCTTTCTAACCCATATTTGGGCAGTTTTATTCACAGTGTTCTTTGAAACAAGAGATTCTTTTTTTTTTCAATTTTCTGAACATTAGACCTCTTAGTTGTTTATTCCACTGTGAAAATCTTGGCATGTAATGGTATTGATGAGCAGGAAATTATGAGTGATAAAAATAAGGATTGAACCATTAGTTATCATTGTATCTTTGGTTCCAAGAATTATTCCATCTGAATTGTAAGATGAGAAAACATTCCATTTCCATGAGAAAGATTTTCTTGATTTTTCTTCTCTTTTTCTTCAAATTTCTTGACAGAATTGATAAGTTCTTTGTTCAATTTTTGAATTCTTATTTTAGATCATAAAAAAAAATTAACAATTCATCATTTTCTTAATTTGATCTGAAATCTGAGCTTCTAATTCAGAAATTTTTCCAGAAGATGATGTGTCATGAAGAATGCTATCAAATTTTCTTTTCAAATATTTATTTTCTTTTCTAACAACAGAAAGATTTTCAACTAAATTACCATATGCTTCTTGCCAATCTTCAATGGTAAATAGTTCAAAAGACATATCTACCTGTTCTTCACTGCTTCCAGCTATGAAGTAGATTTCATTTCCTTCTAACTTGAGGATTCTTCATTGGTGTCTGAGCTTTGATCCTCATCTGACCATGTAGCAACCATGGCCTTGTTCTTCTTTTTGTGAAACTCCTTCTTGTGGTTTTTGTGCTTATCTTCTTAGCCTCTGGACATTCAGCCTTCATATGCCCAGATTTATTGCACCTATAACACACAGGAATTTCATCAGTTATCTTGTGATCAACATGTGAAATTTTTTTCTTTTTACTAGACATGACATTTTGTTTATTACCAAAATTCTTCTTGTTTGATTCAGAAATGCCCTAAATTGTCTAGTAATCAAAGCAAGATTATTATTGTCAGATTCAGATTTTTCAGATTCAAAAATTTCTTTAGATTTTCCGTTACTACTTGATGAAGCTTTAAGAGCAATGGGTTTTGATTTCAGCATGTGTTCTTCAGATCTTTTAAGATTTAGCTCATAAGTCATTAAAGATTCAATGAGTTCATCTAATGTTATTTTGGATAAATCCTTTGAATCCTCAATGACTGTGGCTTTAGTGTGCCACACAGGAGATAAAGAATGCAAAATTTTTCTTACCAAATCTTCATTTGAGTATTCCTTACCCAAAGCTCAAGTTCATTGATGATTACCATGAACCTAGCAAACATCTTAGATATGGTTCATCAGATTTCATGATAAACATTCATAATCAGAAACTAACATGTTTGCTTTAGTTTCTCTAACTTGAGATGTTCCCTCATATAGTAATTCTAATTTATTCCACATCTCCTTGGCAGACTTACACATAGAGATTCTGGAATACTTCTTTGGATGGATGGCACATTGCAACATGTTCATGGCGCTGTAGTTCAGGGTGACCCTTCTGATTTGCTCCCTAGTCCATTGATCTTCATCTCCAGTGACGTCGATTGGTCCTTTTTCAACAATTCTCCATACTTCATAGTTCTGTGCTCTAAGAAAAACCATCATCCTATTCTTCCAGTAAGGATAGTCAGTACCATCAAAAAATGGAGGTTGATTAATTGAATGACCTTCAGCAACGAAACCTCTAGAGTCCATGATAAAGACAATCAAATCAAACACACAACACAATTTGAGCAAGTAATTGAGTGAATCAAAATCCGAAATACAGAAAATTCACCAAAGCACCTCAGAGTATAGAATTGACTCTGACCTTCTCTGTTACCAATTGTTGGGATCAGATAGGTGACTTTAACAAATTAACTAAGAATGTGTATGTACGGTAGCAGAATTAAAATGAGTAATACACATAATTCGATCAGATCCAGAGTGGTGCGTGAGTATAGTGAATATAGACAGCAAACCACACCCAAACCACTGTGCACAGAAGATTTTTAAGGAGGTTCGGAGAACACAACTTGTGTCTCCTACGTCCACCTCCTCACGACGGGGGAACCACTAACACTAGTGTATACAACTTGGAGCACGACGACTCCAACCTCTTTGAGTGCGACGACTCAAAGAAACCCAGGAGATAGGCACGACAACCTACTCCAGTGACCGCTTATGAATTCAGCAAATTCACAAACACTTGAGCACGATGGCTCAACCACCAGAGCACAACGGCTCCAACCCAGAGTACTACGTATCCAAACCTAAGTACACAGTTCTCAAAACCTCTGAACCACAAAGGATCCAAGTTCTGCTAGAAGAAGCACAATTAGAGAGTAGATCCTCTAGCACAATCTATCTCAGTACAATGAAAAAGTAGAACAAAACAGAATTAGGCGATCTGTGTAGAACACATACACAGATCACACCCAGAGAAATTGATACTCAAACGAAGTACAGACTCAGATGGATCTCCTTCTGATCAGCAAAGCTTCAATCAAGAACTCCTCCTCTCTTTCCTTCTCCTTCTTCCCCTTGGCGGCGCTCCTTTGCTCCCCTTCTGAACGCAAGAGCTTTTCCTGCTCTTCTCCTCTTCATCTGGAAAAGTCCCAGCTCCCTCACCTTTTGGAGTACGAGGATCATGGGTATATATAGTCCCATGTGTCCATGTGGACCCTTGGAGTGCATGGGCACAAATATCTAGGTCAATTCCCTTGATTCCCATGCAGCCATGTGTCCAGAAAAATTCATGTTTTTGAGCTTCAGTCGAATTGTGTCGACACACAGGCAGACTGTGTCGACACTACATGCTACTGGCTTCAGAACAGGTTCTGGGAGGGACAGTGAGTGTTGACACACAGGCAGACTGTGTCGACACCACTGGCTATTGCTTCCTTCACTGTTTGCTGAATTCATACACTGTGTCGACACAACATCCACATGTGTCGACACCAATGACTCTTTTATTGTAACGTCGCGTGCTTTTCGGATCCATATGGATTGTGTGTGTAATGGTTGTGATGGCCATTGTGAGGCCAGTGTGTTTGGACGTATGGTGTGCGCAGGTTTGGTCCTGAAACAAGATAGGACCTGCTGTAGTTGATTAGGGGTTGACGGCCAGCTGTGGTCGTTGACTGGTTGGCGTCCATGTATGTTGACGTTTACTATATGAACTTGGCGACAAGGGATATGGACGTCTAATCTTGGCGGTCTGATTGGCGACAGCCTTGTTGACGCCAACCTGTGCGACCTGCAGAATATAGGTCTACCCGAGGACAGTTTCCTCAGCTCATTCTCCCTCTCCCTTGCCTTGTTTTCATGCCCCTTGCTTCCCCACTACTTCCAATAGTTGTAAAAGGTTAGTTGGAGGATCGTGGAATGTGAGGTGGTGACGAATCGACCAAGGAAATGCCGGAGCGAGGCGTAATTGCCGTAGGAGCTCGTAGAGGGTTTGGTGCGAAGCAGGAGAATTTAGGAGGTTTAAGTGCGTATTGAGGTAGGGAATGATCCCTTTAGTCCCTATAGGTTGTGATAATGCATTTGGAAAGAATGAATTTGCATGTTAATTGTGTTTTTGGGTAATGGTTCTTCATGCGGGGTTAATGGGTGGTTTGATCAATTTAACAATGGAAACATGTTGTTTCGAGTTGATTAGGATTCATGCATGCTAGAGAAGGTGATTCCTCGTGTTTTTCTAATGGTTTTAGGGCTGGGAATACCTGAGGTATCAGCCCAGGGTTTCTGTGAAGTTGATGGCCGAAGATCTTGGCGTCAACATCGATTGACGCCAGGTTCTTCAGCTGGGAGCTTAACGGCTATATACCTTGCCATTTACATCCATTGACGACAGTCGATGTTGCCGCCAGCATGTTTTTTATGAAAATGTTGTTATATTAGATATTTAATCATATCGAGTGGTGCAATGTTAATTGTGGTGCACCTAGTGCTCGTGGTTTTGAGACTAGCGTACTGGGTACGCAGTTGGCTGTTTCTTTACGTGTCTACGTGGTGTTCACATGTAGTGGACTACTAGTGCACACGGTTTACGTGAGTCTTCACGTGGTTTGTGTGACGTGCACGTGGTTTTGTGTACGTGGCAAGTAGTACGACGCCTACCGTGGTTACCTCTCCAGTTGGATGCCCCAGGTTCTCTGTGAGCCAGGCTGTTAGCTCGGGGCTTTGTCCCGGTACTTGTGTTGTACCATCGAGGTCTGTGTTGTCTGACCTGGACACCCTCACTCCTGTGTTTGAGTTGTATGTCCGGCTGAGGGAAAGACGACAGTGGGACAGTGACTCTAGTGTTTATTTTTAGTCACTTGTAGTGCGCTCGTAGTTGGGGTACGGACACCAGTAGTCGACACTGGTCCCCAGCTAGTCCTTCTCCAGTGCCTCACTCTAGAGGGCCCAGGCCAGGGTCTCCAGAGGTGTCAGGCATGGGCCTGCGACCGTGTGGTCCGTAGGTGGTGGTGTTTAGTTGGTCTCCATAGTTACTTGACCTTTTCACGTGGAGTGGCAGCTGGACCTTTCGTCCGTGGCTGCGAGACTGAGAGGTAGACCTGTGTTAGTTTGTCTGAGTCAGTCACTGGTGTCGCGAACCAGTTCACGTGGCTCGTGTTTGGCGGTCTCTACTTTAGCTTGTACACTTGTACTAGTTTTCTGTTTAATTATTATAGTTGTTTTTCGTAATCGGCAGACGGTGAGTACTTTTACATCTTTCATATCCTGCTTAGCTGTTCTATAAATTGTTGGTACTGTTTACTGCTTTTGTACCTGTGTTTTTGGTTTGCTCGGTTTTGTGGGAGTTCCCTACTGAGCCAGTGCCTAGCGAGGCTCACCCCTACTCCCACAGGTGAGAGCGAGGAGGACGTTTCTCGACCGTCATCCAGTTCGGAGCCGCATCGTAGCGGTGCAAGGTCAGTACCTCCAGCAGTGTAGTCCCAGTAGTGTAGTTGTAGTAGTAGCAGTGTAGCAGTAATAGTGTAGCTAGTTGGTTACTTTCTTCAGTTGTACCTTGGGGTATGCCCCAGGCTCTTGTACTTTCTTTCAGTTTTGTATGTAAACTTGTGAAATATATATGTGAAATGGTGTGTTCCTTTGTGTTTACACGGACTGTGGTTTGGTATCCCTTGCGAGGCTTCGGCCCGTTCGCGGGAGGCAGACTTGGATCAAGTACGTTACCAATTTAACGGACTTGGACGAGGTGTTCCATCACATTTATGCTCTGAATGAAGAGGGTGTGTCGACACACTTGACATCTTGTGTCGACACAACTTTGACAGAATTATGTGAACCTGAAAATATGAAGTGTAGATCATCAAAACATGTCACTAACATTAAAATGTGAAATATTAAATGTCAAGAACATGTTGTTTGAGCATTATTATAATACATTCATTATGTAAAAATGTCCAATATGTCATCATCAAAATGAAAGTATGAGTGATGTACAATGGTCATCATTAAAAATCAACTTTAAGAAATTTCAATACACACTCAACACAACAATTTTTTCGTAGCCAGGGAAAAGGGATAAAACTAGATTTGTCACCCCAACTGGATAGGCAGAGGCAATGACACTCAGAGTTTAATTTGATGGAGGGGCTTGCCTTAACACTTCAATTGGATAGACTGGAGGCAAGGAAAAAGACTAAAACTAGATCGATGTGTTGGGAGAGCAACTTCTAAAGGCACCACAACTTCTATGCAGCTTTGATCCTTGTACGTATTTCGTGCAGCAATGTCCAGTTGGCATTTTCTACCAAAATGTTGGCCTCGAGATGTGCTATCGAGGTGAAGTGATTGTAGATACCGAGTTCTGAGCACTTCTGTTTAAAGAAAGCACTGTCAAACGTCTTCCCATTATCGGTGGTGAACACTTTTGGGTCGCCGAACTGACAAAGGATGTTTTTTCATCCAAACTTATAGGTTACTTGGTCGGTGATATTGGCAACAGGTTTGGCCTCGATCTACTTGGTGAAATAATCAATGACAACCAAGAGGAATTTCTTCCTACCTTGGGCCTCTGGGAAGGTCCCATAATGTCTATTCCCCACCGAGTAAAGGGTCGTGGTTCTCTAAGGGATTGCAGCTGTTCAGCTGGCTGATGGATAAGCTGACCAAACTTCTGACATTCTGGGCATTTCCTTGCATGGACAAGCAATCCTTTTGCAATGTTGTCCACTAGAACCTTGCTCAGAGAATACTGTGGGCTAGGGTCCTTCTGCCCAGATGGCTGCTGCACAGACTTTCGTGCACCTCTTCTATTGCTGGGGTCACTTCAGAGAGACTGAGGCACTTCAAAAGGGGTCTAGAGAGGGAGCGTTGGTAAACCTAACCTTCGATGATAGTTATCCTTTGGCTTCGCAATCAAACCTGGCGAGCCCCGGCTTGGTCGGAAGGAAGCTCTCCTCGGAGGATGTAGGCCAATATAGGATCCTTCCAGCTCGGAGCTTGTCGAATGGTCTCTATGACTACGATGTCTACCTTTGTGCTTGGCGATGCGAGCTCTTCGATGAATATAGAATGGGAGTGAGCAATGTCGCCTGAAGATGCTAGTCGGGCGAGTGCATCTGCCTGCGCGTTCTATTCTCGTGGAACATGCAGCACTTCTAAGTAGAGGAAGCAGTCTGTCTGGAGCCTTACTAGCTGAAGATATTACGTGTCAAGCCCCGCCAATTTAGCAGCGGAATAAATCGGGGAGGCATGAACAACGTGTATGATAACGACAATAGCATGTACAGTCGCAAACATCAGAGCATCTAATGAACAATAATTACAATAAACCCTTCATTTTATTGATAATTCAACTGAACTATTACAATCGCTAATTCAGAGCCAAAACATAGGGCTTAATAACATCATTATATTGAAAGGATAATTAAGCAAATATCTAACTAAACTCTAAGGTACTAAGGACATTCCATCGCTATGACTCCTAGTCGCTCATCACTCCAGTCCGTTCCCGTTGATGTGTGTAAGGTCTACATCCGACTTACTTGAAAACACAATAACAAATAACGAAGGGTGAGTGATAACGCTTAGTAGAACTTAATATCTCGTGCAAACAAGCATACTTTAAGTGATTAATGTCTTATAAAGCAGATTAACTAGAGAGAACGTTAAGTATAGTCAAGAGAGATAGCACACGATAACATGTGAACGATATTACATTCCACAAGATTATTGCAAAACTAGGATGATAGAGAATTGACCATATAACGAGATAGGCGTGTAACAAGATAGCATGTATGGTTGCACAATAGTGCACTAGAAGAATACGTCAGTAGTCACTCTAGGACAGTAGCCGTTTAGTAACAGTCAGTGATAGCACAGTAATATCACAGCACGTCTGAACTAATCAGACTAATAGTAACAGTATAACAGTCAGATGTCTAGCCAATTCAGAACAGTTAGTCAGAACCGGTGCAATACAAACACCGTCAATAGCCCCTGCAGGTATTTCGGGTGGCTCTCTGCCCCCAGGACTAGATTGGAGCCCTCGGACACTCTTCGTGCCCTACACAATATGCATTCGAGTTAGTAGAGTCACAAGACCCATATAATAGCGCTAGACAGTCATTTATAATACAAGCAATAGGAGCCACAACAGCTCAAGAGTCTCAAGAGAGTACTAGATGAATAGACGAGATAGTAGAGTGAACATGAATAGATGAGAGTACAAGGATAGTAGATGAGATAGGTATAAATGTGAAACAACGTTAAAGCACGATAGTAATAGCTGCACGGCACTAGTTCGGGTACCGGCAGTCAGGTAGAAGTCACATCATCCATTAGCCGTGCTATGAACACTAGCTAGATGGTCCGGCGTGATCACAAGATAAGAGAGAGTTGCTAAGGCCATTTGGATCGTACTGATCCCTAAAGGTGTAACGGGTTTTAAGGGTACAACCAGCTCATCGGCTGAGGCTGTGCGCCAAAGCCAAGAAGACTTATGGAGGCCTTGATAAGGAGTCCCTATTCCAGTCAGGAGTATTCCCAACGGAGATGTGGTCCAAGCCAAGAGAGTGTGTACAAAACAAGTGTCCGTCGTGCCTTGAGTGCTCGAATGCCGAGGAGAGTGGTAACAGTGTTCAAAGCGCGAATGAAATGAAAACAAGTGTTATTAACTAAATGTGGAATTTAGTAATTAATTTCACTTAATTACCAGATACATTATTGAGTAATTTAATAAGGTTTAATGGCAAACATGAATGTTAAGTGTGTGCATGTGTAAGAAATCAAGAGAGCATAATGGATTGTGCACATAGCTTTTAAATAATTAATTCATGTAGACATTACTCATTATTGACTAACAAGTCATTATAGTTCATGACAATATTTAATTAGGGTTAAAACAGGGTTAAATGGTAACAATAGCAGGGTTGTACAGGCAATTACAGGTTCTGGCCGCAACACTGATGTCGCGATGGGTTGAAAGATGTGCGGAATTATCTATGATGGTAATCTAGAAAGGGGGGGGGGGGTGGGTTGAATAGATTACTACCAATTTAAAACACTATGACCTTCTTTTCAATTGTAACACTGACTTATCGAAATCTCAAATAAATTTGAATTGAATTCGAACAAGATATGTATGTTGATTAAGAGTAGAACAATAAACAACTTATCTAATGTGTGAAAAACCAACGTGCCTACCAACATCTACCGTAAAACTTCAAACCCAGACACAATGATTTAAGGTGGTTCGGAGTACACAACTTGGTATCCTACATTCACCGTCCACACACACACGCAGAACGACTGCTTATGAGCGAGTCGACTCTTACAACACACTCACCCACGTTGTCTAAAGCAAACACGCATTCAGAACAACTAGCCACACGTGAATCAAGCAGAAGGGACGCTTGAATCACAACCACACACATATGTATGAGAAATATGAAAGGACAGGAGTTCTGAGATGAAAGAACAAATCTAGATGAAGAACTCTAGTCGCTGGTCATTCAGAAGAACTCCAAGCTTCACTTTGATGATCCTCAGATGACGTAGTAGCTGAACCGTGGACGAACCGACTTCAACTCCGTTCGGAAGATGGATCTTCCTCGCTCTGAATGGAGGGTTGAAGCAGAGCAGCAGGAAGAAGCTTTCTCTCTTGGGTTTTGCTTAGGGTTTTGGTATGGTGGCTTCGTACTTTGAAAATACCTCAATATTTCTATATATATGGGTGTCAAGTTTGGAGAGACGTGGTAAAAGGAAACACCCAAATATAAAACATATCCAAATCTCGTAACTGAGTTTTCTCTCTTCGTCTGTCGACATCCAGTATTGTGTCTGTCGACAGATGATGACAGATTTCCAATTTCCAGAAGCATGGTCTTGTGGGAAAGGCCTTCTCTGTGTGTGGCTGTCGACATGTGATTCTTGCTGTCGACATGCACAGTTCACTTGTGTTTCCTGAAGCTTGGTTGTCTTCCCTGTGCTTATCTGTCGTTAGGGACCTTCAAGGCTGTCGACATGTGCTTACTTGATGTCTTTTTCTTGTTCTTTTGCTCTTGCATTTTAGTGTTTGTCTTGTATGCATTCACACCTACATTGAAAGACATTCTAAGTGAGATACAATGATTGTATAGATGATCAATAGAAGCATGTACTTTCATGATTATGTCTTGCTTGACTTTGTCACTATCATCATGTTTCAACCATTCACACAACATCAATTAACATTTTTCATCATCAAAATTATTTAATCACAAACATCACACATGAGAACCCAACATTCTCCCCCTTTTTGATGATGACAAAAATTTTAATTTATGCACAATTGATGTTTTCCCCCTTTTGGCAACATCCAAAAGACAGATCATGCACTCATGAATAGGAAATAAGCAAATAACTGTGAATTTCATTCAACGATCAATCAGTACACACAGTTACAAAAGATTTGCATGACAGAACATAAAGAAATGCAAAAGAAGGGAAATGACAGGACTGACACATCATACTAAGACACAATCACATGACCCAAGCCTAGTGTGAAGAAAAACTAGATAACTCATACTGACTCCTAGACCCTCTAGACATCGTCATTCCAAGAGCAGGGGGATGATGGAACTCATGAAACTCTGTAGAAAGCCTCATAGGCCTGTGCTGAATTTGCACATGAGTGTCAGCCAGTGCATCCATCCTTGTGTCAACATGATCAAATCGAGCATTGCTGTGCAAATCTGGTGGTTATCTGTTGCTGCATTTGGGCCAGTTGAGCAAATATGAAATCCCTAAGACATTGTGCTTGAGGCTCAGGCGCTTGGTCTTCAGCAGCATCATCATCATCTCCCTGAGCATCCATTGGCTCTGCTTGGAAGGCTTCATCACCTGATTCTTCATCATCAAAGTCTTCTTCTTCAACTGCTTGCTCCTTGCCCTTGAGATCCCTGGAGACTTTCCCGTCAATGAGCTTGTAGCCCATCCTATGGGCTACAGTAAGATCAAAGGAACTGCGGGATTTGAGAGGGACCATCTCTCCCTTAGGAATGTGGATGCCAATGAAGAGAAGGAGAGAGAGAGGTAATGGGGCAAGCATAGGGCATTGACCTCTTTGAGTTACAGAAGCATTGCCTGATGAGGTCTATCATGAGAATAGGCAGATTTACTTGCTCACCATTGAGGAAGGAGTAGAAAAGGGATTTGTGAACCTCGATCACAAGTTCCCGGATGCCATCTTTGGGCACAATGATGGTGTAAAAATGTGATGAATGAGATGATGAAGAGGAGGGAAGGATTGGCATTCAACTTCAGACGATCTTTGGTAGAATCATATGGTTGCAATGTAATGAGGGTGTAGTAGTTGATGCAGGAGGGTGATTGATCAGAACATCAATGCCAGAGTTGGGGATTTGAAAAGCACAAGTGAGAAGATTTGGTGTGATTTGGAAGGGAGTGCCTTTCACCATGGTGTAGAGATTACCAGAATCTGATATCCCCAGATTGTTGTAGAACTCCGTCACAACGGTTGGAGAATACCGCTGGTGGGAGTAACACAAGGTGGTCAGCCCTGGATGTCGAAAAGGGGCTGCAGAACTGGGAACATATCCTCCAGAGAGATGAACTCCACATAACGGGGTTGCACGAACTTGGTGAAGGAGCTGAGAACCCTGATGAGTTGTAGATTCGGAGGGACGATGAGCTCCGACAGTCGATCGTCCGATGCTTGCTTCGGCGCTCGGCAGGAACCCGGAGCCTCGTTGGCTGCTGGAGAGATGGGACGGCGACGTGAAACAAGTGTTTTCCCTTGGGAGACATTAGGAAGAGGAGGTCGGAGTGGGGAAGATTCTGAAGAGAGAAAGGGACAGGAAGAGTAGAAGAACCAGGAAAAGCCAAAAGGTAGGTCTGCGCCCTGGAGAAGGGAGGTTGGGTTTAGAGAGGAAGGAGAGGGTTTTTTGGAAGTGGGGAAGGGAGGAGGAGGCGTGGGTTCCCTTTTAAAGACTTTTGGAAAGAATTAAAATGAAAAGGGACCCACAAAATCCGCCATAAAGGCGCGCGGTTGGGCTTCTGACCCGCCCTAGCCACGGCTGTCAACAGGTGACTGTGCAGCTGTCGACAGGCACAAACATGTTTAGCCAGTTTTGCATTTTGATAGAATTTGCTGGGCAATGAGCGTCCAAATGGTATCTGTAGACGTGAGATTTGGCCCATCCCCGCGTGGTTCCATGGCCCAATAAGGCCCGTTTGACCATTTGTTGACTTGCCTCAGATCCCATGTAGACGGCAGCATCGATTGCCACTGACTACATGTTGGCGGCAAGCCCCCAGGATGTCGACTCCTTGGCGTCCACCTATATGGATGTCTGCATGGGGTTGGCGGCAACATCGTTGGACGTCAACCTGGTTTACCTGGTCTGCGCAACTACCCGAGATTCTAGCCCACTAAGCGCCCTCTCCTCCCCCATGCAGCGCATGGGGCCGTTCCCAACGGGCTAATGGGCCACCTTGGCACCCCCTTGACCTAGTAAAAATCCTATGTGGCCCCCTCTCATTGGTCCAAGCCTTTACACATGGATTGCCCTGTACAAGTGTGTTTCTTCACACTTGAGCATCCAAGGCCTCTTGGCTCGACCCTACTGCCTATATAGGTAGTCCTTAGGCCTTCTAGGGGGGGGGGGGGGGGAGGGGGAGATGTTGGACGTCCATACCATGTTGCCTTGAGAGAAGAGAGAGAAAAGTGATAGAGAGCTTCCACCTTTGCCTTCTCCACTTCTTCTCAACCTTTGGGAGCGTCCACGAGGCTTCATCAAGTGCTGGAGGAGCCCACAAAGCAGCAATCAACGACCACAAACGAGGATCATCTCCCTCCACTCTTCCTCTTTCTCTTCCTCTCTCCTTAGCTTTGCATGCAACTCACTACACATACACCACCCTAAGCACCTAGAGCACCTTCCTACACACCAAAAGGGGGTTTTCAACCAAAAAAATGGAGGGAAGAAGGGTGGTCATAGCACTTGGCCACCCTCTTCTCTAGCCCGCAACCGGTACGGGGCTCTCCTTTTGGGTATTTTTCTTTTGTTTAGGACGTTTACTGCATCTCCTTAGAGTCTAATAGAGCTTTTCTTGTGGCAGGAATGCAACGAACGAGATCGTGGAGCTCTCTTCCTTTGGTTGGCCAAAGAAAGAGAAGTTGAAGTCCGCCATCACCCGCTGCGCGAGGCCACGACATCGACGTGATCATTCTACTTCCTTGGGCACAGGTAAGGCCCTGGAGATCGCAACATCTCCTTTCTTTTGCTGGTTTCTTTGTTTTCTCCCTAGTCAACTCAGTCAACCGAGGAGTCAACGAAGTCAACTAGCAACCCTTCATCGCCAACGAGGGAGCAGCGACGTTCGTGAACCTCCGAAACATCCATCGGCACCGGGGTGCACGGAACGGGGCATCCACAGTATTTAAGGTTGAAAATAGGTACATACACATTATAAAATGTCATACCCACTGATATTAAGATGCGTCAAAAGTCTACAATGATTATGAAATAATACCCCAGTAGTCTCAAGTTATAGCATTAAGAAGACATCGTACAAACACATATGAAAATAAGATAACCCCTGTGAATAAAACCATTGTAGAAAAACATATTTAGTGGGTGATGGTCAGTTGGTATATGAAAGTGATGTCTACATGAGCAATCAACCTAAACATCATATTGCCCTGATTAAAAGCATGGAGGCTTCACTCTATTTCTACTTTGAATTATTACTTAATTTAATGGGAAAAGTGGTAATTAGGATCACTATCACCTTTTGACATGAGGATAGACATGGGGAATGCCCGTACCGCCAGTTACTCAATGGGAGTGACCATCATACCATTATACAGAGATAATGAATAAGCTTTTTGACGTGAAGACAGACATTTGGGATGCCCATGTCCCCGGTTACTCAGTGATACTCATCAATGCTCTGCCTTTGCCCCGATACATTATCTTGTTGATAAATTTTGGGTGTTAGAAATAGGTTGCTTTTCTCCCCCCCTTTTTTTTGTTTTGTAAATCAAGGTCAAAGAGTATTAAGGTTAAAAGCCAAGGCAAGACATAAAGTTCAATGACCTCCAGACGTATCAAGGCACATGAGAAAATGATTATCCACAGGGAGTCATTCAATTGAGTTAGGTTAAAGCCATTAGATTTGTTCAATGTATTATAAATGATACAACCTAGACTCATACAAGAATAGTATGTCAAAATCATTGTGACTCAGACAATATCTTGATACGATGTGAATATGACAGAGTATACACAAGTAAGTACCCAATTTTCACCTTGCATTAATTGTATGAACATGGCCATGAAGGATGTGAGAAAAGATGAAGGATTTCATTTGAAATGAGTATCTGTCAACAGCAAATTTGAGCCTGTCGACAGATGCAGACAGTTTTGAAATACTGGGTTCAGTGAGAACATGTCTGTCGACAGATGACACAGACTGAAGGAATGGAGTTCGGGGAGAACAATACTGTGTCTGGCTGTCGACAGCTGGGATGCTGGCTATCGACAGATGCACACAGGCTTCAAAGCCTGGTGTCTGTGAAGGCATAGATATCGACAGATGTGTTTGGGGCTGTCGACAGGTGCTTGACAAATCAGGTTTAAGGCTGAGAATAGAGAAAACTTTGAACGTCATGCTTGGGAAATTATGACATATAAAGAATGGAGATTTTCCCTCATGAATTTCACTCACCAAACCTAAACTCACTCCCCCATAGTGTGTGCATGTGATGACTCAACATTCAAGCAATTCAAACAGGATATTCATATGCATGTGAAGCATTTGCACACAAAAGAGAGCATTCATAAGCATAAGAGAACAGATTTTCATTTGGTGTCAAAAGTAAATAGGCCAACCTAAAAGAAACTATATACCCCATTTGAAGTAGATGACCTTTATATGCAACATGACTATGGATACGTGGCGGAGAGAATTTTCTCATGCATAATGATAGTTTTCGAACAAGCATAACTTGTTCTTCACATGTCACCATTTGATATACCACATAGTCATTACACACAAAGAGAATATAGTCCAAGATTTGGTATAAGTTTCATTGCATTTTACACAAGGCCAATTCTCTCCTCAATGAAGTGAACGTATCTTCAGACAAGGTTTTTTGTGAAGATATCAGCCAGTTGCTTTTAGTGGGTATGAAGCTAAGCTCCAAGGATGTTGGCTACCTCATCTCTCAAGAAATGATGTCTAATCTTAATGTGTTGGTCCTTGAGTGTTGAATTGGGTTTTTGGAAAGGTTGATAGCACTAGTATTGTTACATAAGATAGGTTTGCATTCAATGTCAATGTTGTAGTCACACAACTGACTTTTATCACAATACTTGAGCCTCACAACTCCCTGCAGCAACATATTCTGCCTCTGCAGTGGAAAGTGCAACTGAGTGTTGCTTCTTGGATGCCCACGAAACCATGCAACCACCAAAATTGACAGTACCCACTAGTACTTTTTCTATCAATTTTACACCCAGCATAGTCAACATCTGAATATGAGATCAAATTGAAACTACTCCCTGCTGGATACCATAGACCCAAATCATACGTACCTGAGAGATATCTGAAGATCCTTTTAACTGCACCAAATGACTTCCTTTGGACTAGATTGATATCTAGCACAAAGGCAAACACTGAATGTATGTGGTCTACTTGTAGTAAGGTAAAGGAGTGAGCCAATCATACTCGGAATTGCTTTACATCTACCAATTTACCTTTATCATCATTTTCAAGTTAACACTTGTACTCATGGTGTTGAGGCAGGCTTGGCTTGTTCGAACTGAAATCTTTTCAGTAGCTCCTTGACATATTTTTCTTGATTGATGAAGAAGCCATAGCCATCTTCATTGTTTTACCTGCAAGCCAAGAAAGAATTGAAGCTCCCCCATTAAACTCATCTCAAATTCACTGTGTATGTGTTTAGAAAATTCTTCACACAGTGAAGGATTAGTGGAACCAAATATGATGTCATCCACATAAACTTGCACGACAATTATATGATTGCCTACACATTTGGTGAAGAGAGTTTGGTCCACTTTACCTCTTGAGTAGTTTTTACTACCAAAGGTTGCTTAACCGATCGTACCAAGCTCGGGGTGCCTGTTTCAAACCATAAAGGGCTTTGTGCAACTTATAGACATGGTTAGGCCTATCATTATCCTCAAATCCAGGTGGTTGAGAAATATAGAGTTCTTCTTGATGTAGCCATTCAAGAAAGTAGTTTTAACACCATTTGAAAAAGTTTGAATTTATTGACCATGCATATGCCAACAAAATTCTAACTGCCTCAAGCTTAGCTACAGGTGCAAATGATTCTTCAAAATCTATCCAAAATTCTTGATTATACCCTTTTGCTACCAGTCTAGCTTTGTTTCTCACCACTTTACCTTCTTCATTTAGCTTGTTCCTAAATACCCACCTTGTCCCAACGACAGAAATTTCAGGGGTTCTAGGAACTAAACTCCAGACATTATTTCTCTCAAATTGTCCTAGTTCCTCATGCATGGCGTCTATCCAAGAATTTCTTTTAGAGCTCTTCAACTTTTTAGGTTCCACTTGAGAGACAAAAGCTAAGTGATCTTGTTCAACAATTTGTCTAACATGAGACATAGTTTGAACTTTATAAGTTACATTTCCAATTACATTATCAAGTGGGTGATCTTTTGAGTAACTGACATTTGTGATTGTTGAAGGACCGGTTGATCTTGGACTTGAGGAACTTGATCATGTGTAACTTGTTTTTGAGGAGGGTGTTCTTGAAGATTTTCATCTTGAGTCTTTTCCTCTTGAGGATCTTTTTCAGTTCATCATCTTGGTTTCTGAAAAATATTCCTTCATCATCATCATGTACCTGCAAAGTATGCTTGTTAGTTTATTTCTACTTGAGGATTTCCTTTAGTTTTCTCATTTTGTTTCCCAAGTATTGTTCCTTCATCTTCATCATCATACCTACGAAAATTTGCATCATTAGTCTTTGCATGATACTCATCAAAAACAACATGTGAAGTTTGTTCCACAGTTCTAGTTTTATTGTTAAACACTCTATATGCTCTAGAGTGTTCTGAGTATCCTAGAAAAATACCTGGATCACTTTTGGCTTCAAATTTATCTAAGTCAACTTTATCATTGTTATGAATGAAGACCTGGAGCCAAAGATCCTAAAATATCAAATACTGAGTTTCTTACCTTTAAGAGTTTATAGGGAGTTTTCTTCATCACAGGTCTTACCATGGCTCTATTAAGGATATAACACGAGGTATTCACTGCTTCTGCCCCAAAGCTTCTTATGAGTTGGCTTTCAACCAGAAGAGTGCGAGCCATTTCCACCAAGGTCCTATTTTTTCTTTCCACTACTCCATTTTGTTCTGGTGTCCTTGAGGAGGAAAACATTTGATCTATCCCTTGATTCCTACAAAAACCAGAATAAGAGTTGTTGTTAAACTCTCCCCCATGATCAGTGTGGATTGAGCATATTTTGTTTGTGCTCCCATACTCAACTTTATTAAAGAACTCTTCAAAGACTTTTAGTGCTTCATTTTTATGAGCCAAGAATTTGACCCAAGTGAACCTAGAGAAATCATCCACAATGACAAATCCAAAACGTTTGCCATTGAGGCTTAATGTTCTAGTAGGTCCAAAAGGTCCATGTGTAACAATTCATAGGGTCTTGAAGTGATTACCAGTGCTTTTGATTTGAAAGACTTTCTGGTTTTTTTTCTTGTGCACATGCATCACAAAAACTATCATTTTTATTGAAAGAAATTTCAGGAAGTCCACTTACCAATTTCATCCTCATGATCTTGTGCAAAACATTGTAGCTCACATGGCCAAGCCTACGATGCCACAAAGTAAATCATCCTGTTACTTGCAACAATACACAATTTTTGTTTTCTGGTTCATCTAAATCAACTAAATAGATGTTATTCACCCTTTTTCAAAAACTTGAGATCCTATTCTTTATCAACAATTTTGCATACATTTGATTCAAAGATTACTTTATGGCCTTTATCACACAGTTGACTTATGCTAAGCAAATGTGATTAAGACCATCAACCAACAACATGTTGTCTATGAGTTAGGGGCATACTTACCTACCTTACCTGTGCCAATGATTGGCCCTTATTGTTACCTCCAAAGACAACCTGACCTCCATCTTTCTCCACTAGCAGATAGAATTTTCCTTTTGTTGCCCGTCATGTGCCTCGAGCAGCCACTATCCAAGTCCCATTTGTTTTGATTTTCAGCTGCTAGGCATTCCTGCATAGATAGATCAGACAAGAGGTTTTGGTACCCAAATTACTTTGGGTCCCAATTTTCATTCATGCCAAAAAGTAAATGCTTTGGAATCCAAACTTGTTGAGTTTCAGTTTGTTTGAATTATTCCAGCATTGTTTTTCATTATGGCCAAGTTCTTACAAACATTGCATGAAGGAGATTTTCTCAAAGCAATTGTTTTGTTATTTGATGAACATTCATTAGCATTTTTCCTTTTGATGCCTGGATGGCTGTCCCTTGGCAGCATATTTCCAGCCTGTCGACAGCTCTCATTGGGTATGTCGACAGACTTCTTAGGTTTGTTGAACAACTGAAATCTTTTGTTTGGCTTGCTGTTGCTTACCCTTTGCTTGAGTTTTCTTGCTCTTGGGAGGAACTTGTTTACTTGTGCTTGGACTACAATCAACAAAGGATGTGATCAATGTCTCTCCATTTTCTTTTGTTTTACTGGTTGTTATCCAAGCCTATGCCTTGTTACATTAATTCTTGCACACAAAACAACATCAAGATTTTGCTTTCCTTTTACAAATCTTGTAAGATCTTCAGTCTTTTCTTTTAACTCTTTTCAGATTGTTCAATTTTTCTTAATCTCTTGATGTTCATTTTGAAGATTTTCAAGAGAATTGATTAGGCTTGTTTTCTTTCTCATTTTCCTGCAGTTTTTCTTTCATGCAATCCATTTCCTCACTGTGAGCTTCCTCATAAATTTCATCATTTCAATTCTTTATTTAGGATTGCAATTTGTTCATCATTGGATTTGTTGTGAACAAGTGAATTGATCTTTTTCTTGAGTACTTTATTTTCAGACTTACACTCACAAAAGTTTCAAATAATACAGTGTATGCTTTTCCCATCATCAACAGTATAGTTCTCGAAGGAAGAATTTACCTCAATGGAGTCCTCACTCCTTGCCATTAAGCAGTGAATATCTTCATCTCCAGAGTTGCTTGTGCGTCCTCATCTTCGTCTTTATCGCTCCAAGTTGCCAACATTGCCTTGGCTTTCTTGAAGGTGTTTGTCCTTCTTCAGTTTCTTTTGAGCTCCGGGCATTCTCTCTCATATGTCCCGGTTTCTTGCACTCATAACACACTATCATGTCAGATTTTCTATTAGAATCAAATTTACTTGAAGAATCTTTCTTTTGAAAAGATTTGAAGTTACCTGAGCCTTTCCTTTTGAACTTAAGGAATTTCTTGAACTATCTAGTGAGCATGGCCATTTCATCGTTCTCACTATCACTAGATGTTCCATTGTCATCACTTTCCTGTTAAATATCTTTCTTGGAGCTAGAGGAATTTTGTTGAAGGCTTTTAGAGCAATGATTTTTTGGGATTTTCTTAAGTTTCTTTCCTCTTTATATTTATTTCATAGGTCATCAAGGAACCAATTAACTCATCTAATTTCATTTTTGAAAGATCTTTAGAGTCTCAATGACGGTGGCCTTAGTATTCCAAGAGGATGGAAGAGACTGAAGTATCTTCCTAACTAGGTCACTTTCTGAGTATTCTTTCTTAAGACCTTTCAATCCATTGATTATTAGCATGAACCTTGCAAACATATTGATATGGTTTCTTCATTTTCATTTTAAACATCTCATATTCAGATACTAGCATTCTTGCTTTGGTTTCCCTTACCTCAGACGTACCTTCGTAGATGAGTTCAAGCTTGTCCCACATTTCTTTTGCGTTGCATGTGGAGACTCTTGAAAACTCCTTGGATGTACGGCGCACTGCATCATGTTCAATGCGCTCCAATTTAAGGTGCCTTTCTTAATCTGTTCCTTTGTCCAAGTATCTTCATCCTCGTGCAGCACATATGCTCCTTTGCTGACAATCTTCCATAGCTCAAAGTCTTGAGCTCTCAGAAAGACCTCATATGATTTTTCCAATACGGATAGTCAGTGCCATCAAAGAAGGGTGGCCTGGACACTGAGTGTCTTCAGCCAAAAACCCTTGTTAGATTCCATGAGATCGAGAGTCTCCTGATCGTAAGATCAAGCTTTACAAGCAGTAAATCAGAGAAACCTTGCTCTGATACCAATTGAAAGATGTGCGGAATTATCTACGGCGGTAATCTAGAAAGGGGGGGGGGGGTTGAATAGATTACTACCAATTAAAACACTATGACCTTCTTTTCAATCGTAACACTGACTTATCGAAATCTCAAATAAATTTGAATTGAATTCGAACCAAGATGTATGTTGATTAAGAGTAGAACAATAAACAACTTATCTAATGTGTGAGAAACCAACGTCCTACCAAACATCTACCGTAAAACTTCAAACCACAGACACAATGATTTAAGGTGGTTCGGAGTACACAACTTGTGTATCCTACATTCACCGTCCACACACACACGCAGAACGACTGCTTATGAGCGAGTTCGACTCTTACAACACACTCACCCACGTTGTCTAAAGCAAACACGCATTCAGAACAACTAGCCACATGTGAATCAAGCAGAAGGGACGCTGAATCACAACCACACACATATGTATGAGAAATATGAAAGGACAGGAGTTCTGAGATGAAAGAACAAATCCAGATGAAGAACTCTAGTCGCTGGTCATTCAGAAGAACTCCAAGCTTCACTTTGATGATCCTCAGATGACGTAGTAGCTTGAACCGTGGACGAACCGACTTCAACTCCGTTCGGAAGATGGATCTTCCTCGCTCTAAACGGAGGGTTGAAGTAGAGCAGCAGGAAGAAGCTTTCTCTCTTGAGTTTTGCTTATGGTTTTGGTATGGTGGCTTCTTACTACAAAATACCTCAAATGTTTTATATATGGGTGTCCAAGTTTGGAGAGACGTGGTAAAAGGAAACACCCAAATATAAAACATATCAAAATCTCGTAACTGAGTTTTCTCTCGTCTGTAGACAGCCAGTATGTGTCTGTCGATAGATGCTGACATATTTCCAATTTCCAGAAGTATGGTCTTGCAGGAAAGGTCTTCTCTGTGTGTGGCTGTCGACAGGCGATTTCTTGTTGTCGACAGGCACAATTCACTTGTGTTTCCTGAAGCTTGTTTGTCTTCCATGTGCTTATCTGTTGACAGGGACCTTCAGGGCTGTCGACAGGTGCTTACTTGATGTCTTTTTCTTGTTCTTTTGCTCTTGCATTTTAGTGTTTGTCTTGTATGCATTCACACCTACATTGAAAGACATTCTAAGTGAGATACAATGATTGTATAGATGATCAATAGAGCATGTACTTTCATGATTATATCTTGCTTGACTTGTCACTGTCATCATGTTTCACCATTCACACAACATTAATTAACATTGTTCATCATCAAAAACATTTAATCAAAACATCACACATGAGAACCCAACACGGGTATGGCCGTCACGTTCAGGTCGTGATAGGTATGGCCGCCACGATCAGGTCACGACGGGTATGGCCGTCACGTTAAGGTCGCGACGGGTTTGGCCGTCATGATCAGGTCGCGACGGGGTTCCAGGGTGCGACAGCCAACCGGCCGGCCTGGCGCGACGGCGCAAGCCGTCGCGTTTAGATCGCGATGGTCTGACCGGCCGCGTCCCCTCTAAGGTCGCGACGGGTCGGGCCGTCGTGACTTTAGAGGAGCGGCCCGACCCAGAAAAGGGGTTTTTCCCTTTTTGGGTTTTGGTCCTTCCTCCAAGCATGATGCAGAGCTCTTCTAAAATCGATATAAAATCACATGATAATCCAAAAATCATGAAACTAGTTTAAATGAAAGTAGACACATAGATCTATCAACATGCATGAGTAATTAGATAACGGACAAGGTTTGTGCATGCTTTAACAAGGTTACATTTCGGTGACCTAAACATGCGCAGTCATGAAAGAATGATCTAATTGGCAACGAATACACGATAGAAATTAGGGCAAATAGGGGAGTTTGAAAGCTAGTAACAAGTAGTATTTATCAGAATAATTTCAGGACATGGGATCATACACACACATGGATTGAGAGCAATCATTAGGGTTCGGGTACATGGAGTTGACAGGGATTGATACATTTAATACTCCTTCATGGAGCCACAAAAAATAGGGAAATCATGGGGCTTTCAAAGAGGATCATATGGGCTACCTAGTGTTAATTTTACATGATTTGTGTTTGAGAGATTGCCTACCTTTTCTTGCTGATAAGAAAATCCTAGGGTTTTGATGAAGAACGAGATGAAATCCCTCCTTTCCAAGCTCCTCCCTCTTGCTCCTTCGTTCTTCAGCTCTCCTCCTCGTCCACCAAAGCTCCAACAATCGTTCTATGGGGTGATAGGCGGCCGAATTGGGGGGTTTTGTTTGGTTTAAGAGTCAAACTTTCTTAAAACTCCTTTCTCTTTAAACTCTTAATTTCTATATTTATCTCCTTATTTCTTGCATTATCCCACCTAATAGGATAGATGAGAGGTCTAATTTCGTGGGTAATGGGTTAGGAGGGATGAGGACTCTTATTTAGGATAATTACATCCCATTTAGTCTTTATCTTACCCTTTTCTATTTATTACTATTTTTGGGTACGAATTTAGCCTAGTTATTTCCCATCTCATGATGGACTCTTCATATTTGGGCTCAACAATTCATGTTAGGACCATTAGTAAAACCCATTACTAATTTAACTTAATGGGTATTGATTTAATTCTATTTATTCACTCTTATTGTTATTTAAATCTATTATCAAACTTATTCAATTAATTTCTATTTATTTCTGTTTAATATTATTTATGCCAATTTCTAATCTTCATCATTTGGGCTCTTACTCTTGGCCTAATAACTCATGTGAGCTTAATTGTACAACCATGTACCTACTTTTCTAATGAGTTTTTTAATTTTCCTTTATTAGAGAATTTATTCATGGGCCAAGATTATCTATCGGTCCAATTATCATAATGGGCTATGAACCATATTATTAAAGTCTAGATGTATGTTTATTTTGATTTATAATCCACTTTGGCTCATAAAACAGTCGGTTCTCTGACTTATTCCTTAATTACGCTGAAAAGTCGCATAAATTCTTAAACTTGGGCTAAATAATTTTTCTATGCCCAAATTTCTTGATGGATCATTAGAAAATATTATTTAAAGCATAACTATTATTTTTACGACATTTTATGTGGGTTTATACTCATACAATAATGATGCGTACCCTTTTTAACTAGTTTGTATTTATTAATTGATAAAACTTTAATTTTTCTATATTTTCTAATTAATGAATTTTCTGGGGTACTACATCCTCCCCCACTTAAAAATAATTTAGTCCCCAAATTAATATGATAAGATACGACTACCAATTTACTCGAAATATTTCATTCCATCATCTCCGCCACTTAGGGCTTTGCTATCGAGAAAATAGTATGACTTAAACTAAGGGTTAGTGATGGTACCTTGTCCACCTTTATTTGCATGATTTGTATCACCAGTTGATGACCTCGATGTTGTTAACTTCCACAATGCAAGCATCTGCCCAATTTCTTCTAACAGTTATCAATCTGATGCCCTGACTTTTTACAAAATTTACAGAATTCCTTCCACTTCACTTCCTTTCATTCTCTCTATCTACTGTATCTTCCTTTATTACTATTGGAATGGTTAGTGTAAGGCCTTGATTCTCA